>CM029012.1:147663389-148225373 GCA_016801055.1 Panax notoginseng | reverse complement strand
TTATTTCAGAATCATATTTATTCTCATTTCAGAATAAACATTTTTTATCCATTCAATTTCAAAATATACATAACTGCCATTTACATTAAGCAAAACTATCAATCATATTATAGCTTTATACCATTTCTAATTCAAAGAAATGTATTCATTTTGCACATCGTTCAATCTTCATCATCCGTATAGCAAGTAATATTGCTTAACATCATTAACCTGCAAAAAGTTTGTGTTTACAAGATTGAGCCCGACAACCCAGCAAATTTAATAGTCTATCATGTTTCACATAGCACACAATTTCATATGCATTATATTTCCTTTACTATGCATATCCACATGCAACATATATTCTTTACTATGCATATCATACATGCAACAATAATTCCTTACAAAGCATACATTCATGCATTATATATTTCTAATTTATCGATTTACTTCATACAACATGTGCTATCACATATCACATATAAATTGAGTTCCATAACCCATTAACTTAGTCATATTTTGACTTTAACAATTCATAAAGCATGGTACATAGCTCACCACATAATCACATTTAATCCACAACATAATAGAACTGAAAAAACTTGCTTCGGTCCGTAGTTCATTATCTATATTATTCCCATCCAATTTCTTTTTCTTCCAGAATGAACAGATAGTGTCTTGACATTTTTCAAATACCTCATCCATGCTTATATATGAATCTTTTGTCTGTATTTCATTGAACACAAAGATAAGCAAAAATAACTATACTTCATATTCAAATAAAGATAGTTTAATAACACCACCTCTCTATATCAGTTTTCGAAAAAAACATTTACATTCCTTTAGAATTTTTCAAAATTTTGGCTTAATATAGCCATAAGCTTGCAAAAATTTCAATAAGGCTTTTAAAATGCCAATATAGTGCATTTACATTTTATAAACCTTCTACAAGGTATTTACAGGCTTAACATTCATTTGTATGTAAACTTATAGTTACATATGAAAGTAGTATGCACACAAGCCAATCATGTTTGATGATAAAGCATATACTTTGTAACAATCTTATTCATTTATTAATAAAAAGTATTAATTTATTAAAGGCTTTTAATTATCTACATGATGATGTTTTATAATATGTGATAAACCCATAGTTTTAAGCAATGTTTTTAGAATAATGATGATGATCATTCTAATGAGATCTAAATTCTTAGAAAGCTTAAAACTAAAATAGTTCCCAAACATTGGATTACTAAATTGGGGATTAGTGAATCCGGATAGATTGGTACATACGTTGCTTGCTCATTGGATGAAGATGATTGATCTCATGATCATTTGTATGGAGACACTAAAGCAAGTATGTAAGTGCTTATTGGAGAATAAGTACACTAAACGTGGCTCGCTAAGAAATACCTAATGGAGTTTTACTTGCCTGTCAATAGGAATTCCTAAAGTGATAGTAGTACAAGTGATCGTTGGACTTGAGATCTACATAGTATCTTGTGTATGATGAGTTATACTTTGACTTATTCCTTAAGACCCTTAGGGTATATCAAAGGGTATGCTTGGGTATAATAAATTGTACATGAAGATAATGTATGATCAATAAAGAATCTACCACTTCTAGTAAAAGAAGAGAAATGCCCTATGTGATTTGATAAATGACAATCCAGTAGTCCTTGGCCAAGGCAGAATGAAATTAGAAAGGAGTTTCTAATATACATTATTTGGAGTTGTGCATTTAAGAGTCAAAATACATATAATTAAATAAAATAAGACTTGACAGTAATTCCATGTCTTATATTTAATTGAGACATTGTATGGTGGAAGGATTAAATTATACGGTAACTATTTACTCAAAGGTTCTTTTATGATTAATGTTAAAATTTATATTATCTGGAAAGTCGTTAATCGCTAGGGAGGCTTATCCCTATTATAGAATAAATATTATTTATTTAAATAAATTAATAATTTAATTTATTTATTTAAATAAGATTAGAATTGTTCTAATTGATTTATTCACAACCGGTTTAATATGGAGAACCTAAAGGGTCACACCATAAAAGGAAAAATAATTATTTAAGAAGTTAATGGCATAATCGTAATAATATGTTATGTGTATTTAATTTAATCTATGGTGATAGAATAAATTAAATAGCTTAATATTTATTATTTAATATTTTAGAAATATTAAATATATAAATTAATAAGAGGAGTCTTATTAATATTATTACAATTATTATTATTTTAATTTCTAAAGAGTTGAAAATTAATTTAATATTAGTACTGAGACACCCCCAAATCCGGGTACTTCGATTCCACGAGATTTGGTGCTCACTGCACAAATATCATCTATCTATATACCCATAATAAATGCAACCATGCATTAAATAGAAATAAAATCTTTCCCTTAAGGGTACAACATCTGAATAATAATACAATCCCAGGTTAAACTAACCTTAAAACATCTGTGCGGAATTATAAATAAATAAGTCTTAAACAACATCTTTAACTTAAGTCTTAAACAGTTACATCATATAAAATAACAAGTCATATCAAATAACAAGTCTCCGTCATTTGCTAACTTTGCCCTTGCCCTTACTAGTGGAAGGTTCGTCAGCACTTTCTTTCTTAACTGCAATGGTATTATTAAGCAAGAGTGAGCATAAATGCCCACAAGCATAATAATGAAATAACAGTATAATAACATGCGTCAAAGACATCTGAATAAAAGCTCAACTTTTGAATCAAGATTGAATAACAAGAATCAAAAGAATTCTGAGGGTCATAAGACCTTGAACTATGTCCTAGGTTAACAAGGGTTATACTTGAAACCTTTAACAGTCATAAGACTATGGACCTTCTTCTCGTACTTAGGGGGATCAGCCCTTAGTACCATACTGTGCACAATATCTTAACGCTAAAGCATAAATAATCCCCTATACAGGGTTGTTCATCTCAGTTTGACATTCAAGTCCGCACCAAAGGAAGTTTGGTTTGGATAATTCATCAAGGGTTCTGAAATTTAGAACGCTCATCAACTATGGACTAGTTGAATTATTAAGGGTTCACTAGTCTAATAAGGCTCAACAACAATGATATTCAATTTGAATAATAATCTCAAGAAGTATACAATAGAACAATTATTGTATAACTAAATCATACTTTGAAAAGATAATCAATCTTATAACATTTGAACTTGAATAATGACAATGATAATTTACTCGAGGTAAATAATAAATTTCAATAATAATGACAAGTAGGGTTAGGAAACTTGCTCAAATTTAAGAGTTTAAGTTTAGGAAACTTGTCTCGTGCATGGATTACACTTTAACTAAGCACGTTCTTTGAATTAAATCCTACATACCATTCACATAGACAATACCAGTTAATTATAACTTAACTAATCATCATAAACTCATTCTCTTTGTCTACTTTAATTATTGATTATACTTAGTTAAATTATCACATTTACTGCCACATAATATCACTTCATAAATAATAATTTAATTATGTGTTAAATAATTTAATCCACAAGTAATTTATGTTATTTACATGTTTTAAACAACTATTTTTTTCATCACATTATACCTCTAACATGTTTACATGTTCATTACATTAATCCACTAACACATCGTAAGACTTAAACATTTTTAATATCTCATTTCTAAATTTTCTGGGGAGTGGCGCTGCGGCGCCACGTTTGTACTGGCTCTTGGCGCTGCGGCGCCGTGGCACTACGGCCTGACACCTGACGCTATGGTGCAGTGGCGCTGCGGCGCGGGACTTCAGTTCTGGAGTTGGCGCCGCGGTGCGAGACCCCAGAATCTGTTTCTCAGTTCGCGAAAAACACAGAGTTAAGCGAAATCAACACATTTTTAACACTAATTTCACCAAATTACACATACCCATATGTTATAATTTATACATAGACATAACCCACCTTTGAAAAGTGATTTTTACCATTTAAAACACCAATAACAGAATTAAATCATGTAAAATTGGACTGTTCTTGATGTTCTTGAAGTTAATGAACAAAATCATAAATTTAACATTATGAATTCGTTATAACACCGAATCCGTTCGTTTAAGGCTTGGTCTCTTCGTATCAACATGCGTAATAATATAAGAGTGTAAAATTTAAGGATAATATACGATCAATACATAAAATATCACGTATAAGGCCATAAGGCCAAAACCCAAACTCTAAAATTTTGTAGAAATCATATACGACATGTTTTCATGAATTTGATGTTATGGTTTACAACATATACATAAATTAAAACATAATTTGATATAACATAACACATATATAAACCATAAACATTACTCCTAACCTAATTACAGAGGTTTAAACCAAAAACTATGAAACTCATATTCATGAAACTTAATGACGTAAAATTGTAATTGGGAAGGAGGAGATTACCCTGATTGTAGAATATAAAGATAACAACTTCCTCCCTATCTCAATCACAGAGCTTCTCCCACACCTTACTCTAATTTCCTCAACTCTCTCTGTATCTTTCTCTGCTTAATATTAGACTTAGAAGAAAGAAAAATGAAAGAAAAAAAAAATACGTCGTATTCAAATAGGAAGGATCAGACGCGCGTTGGTGGTCAGTTACCCAGTCATGGGTTAACTGACCTTAACCACTCTAGTGCCATGTTTGGCTAGCAATTAAGTTAAAAACTCTTTATTTTAATAAAACCTTTTATCATATGGTTTAATTAGTGTCACACTTCTTATAAAATAAATCCTATATTTTATTTAATTTACTTTAAATAAAATATAATAATTTCTCATAAATTCACATTGTCACATAATTAAATATCTCATTAATAATAATGACAATTTATTAAATCTCTAATTAATAATTAAATTAATTAAAGTAACATCATGTTTAATTAAATGATTCATTTAATTCATTAAGCTCACATAATTACATATTTGAATAATAATTATTCTCCAAATTAATTTAATAAATGTAACATATTTAATTAAATTAATCTACCATAATTGCATCAATTAATTATTAAATCTAATAATTAAATCATCAAAAATATTTATTTAATTCAATAAATATTAAAATTAATTTACAAAATTCTCGTTCGTCACATCTTTCCCCCCTTAAAAGGATTCTGTCCCCAGAATCACGACTCAATAATTCGACCCGTTACATTCTCCCCCCTTACAAAGATTCTGTCCCCAGAATCGCTTACACATAATTAAGTAAATAAGTGAGGGTAATACTTCATCATATTCTCTTCCAGTTCCCACGTAGCTTCTTCAGCGTTGTGGTTTCTCCAAATTACCTTAACTGAAGGTATAACTTTATTTCTCAGAACTTGTTCTTTTCGGTCGACAATTTGGACAGGGATTTCTTCGTAACATAAGTCTTTCTCAAAATGTAGGTGTTCATATTCAATTACATGCTTGTAATCGGGTTTGTAGGGTCGTAACACAGAAACATGAAAAACGTTGTGGACATTCTCGAGTGCTGGAGGTAAGGCTACCTCATACGCAACTTCTCTGATTCTTCTCAATACTTCAAAGGGTCCAATGAATCTTGGGCTCAATTTTCCTTTCTTTCCTAATCTGATCTTTTCCTTCCAGGGATAGACCTTCAAGAAGACATAACTACCTGATTCAAACTCGATATTTTTACGATCTTGAGCCGTTACCAGTCGTGATCGGATTACTTTGACTAGTCTGTTGTACCAATTCTGGCCCTAGCAATTGTCTCTCACCAACTTCATCCCAGTAAAGCGGAGTTCTACACTTTCTGCCTTATTAAGCTTCATAAGGCGGCATGCCAATACTAGCGTGGTAACTGTTGTTGTATCCGAACTCTACTAATGGTAGGTGATCATCCCAATTTCCTTTAAAGTCCATCACAAAGGCTCTTAGCATATCTTCTAATATCTGAATCGTTCTCTCACTCTGTCCGTCTGTTTGAGGGTGGTATGCTGTACTCATTCGCAATTGCGTACCCATGCATTCCTGAAGACGTTTCCAGAAATTTGATGTGAAGCGCGGATCCCTATCTGAAACAATTGATACCGGAACTCCGTGCCTCGAAACAATCTCTTTTACATATAGCCTGGCCAACTGATCTAAGTTGAATGTTATTTTGATCGGAAGGAAGTGT
This sequence comes from Panax notoginseng, assembly GCA_016801055.1. NCBI lineage: Eukaryota > Viridiplantae > Streptophyta > Magnoliopsida > Apiales > Araliaceae > Panax > Panax notoginseng. The sequence continues at coordinate 148,219,248 of CM029012.1, read as the reverse complement.
GCAGATTTCGTCAGTCGGTCAACGATAACCCATACTGCGTCGTAGCCTTTCTGAGTCGTTGGAAGGCCAACCATGAAATCCATTATAATTTGTAATATGTTCCCATTTCCACTCTGGGATCTCTAACGGTTGTAGCAATCCACTCGATCTCTGATGTTCCTCTTTCACTTTCTGACAGGTCAAACACTTGGCAACACATTCTGCAACATCACGTTTTAAATTCGGCACCAAAAATGTTGTCTAAGATCTTGGTACATCTTGGTACTACCAGGGTGAATCGAATATCGTGAACTATGAGCCTCGCTTAAAATATCTTCCTTAATCTCTTTTACTGGCGGTACCCAAATTCTACTCTCAAATCTCAGTATTCCTTCCATATCTATCTTAAATCTTGGTTCGGTTCCTTCAGATATCTTATTTGTCACCTTTTTGCATTCATCATCCTGAAGCTGAGCCTCCTTCACTTTATCCAGTAGAGTTGTACAAATTGCATTTGAAATAACTTCTCATCAATCTCCATTGGATACTTCACTTTCAATTCCAGTTTCTCCATTTCTGTGATTAGCTCCTCCTGAGCAGTCAACATCATCAATTTCTCACGACCCTTTCTACTTAAGGCATCGGCAACTACATTCGCTTTACCCGGATGGTTTAAAATCTCACAGTCGTAATCCTTGAATAATTCTAACCATCTTCTCTGATGCATATTTAAGTTCTCTATGTGAAAATATATTTCAAACTCTTGTGGTCCGTATATATCTCACACTTCTCCCCGTAGAGATAGTGCCTCCAAATTTTTAAAGCAAAAACCACTGCAGCTAACTCCAAATCATGAGTCGGGTATCCCTTCTCGTAATCCTTCAACTGTCGTGATGCACACGCGATGACTTTACCATTTTGCATTAGCAAACAGCCAAGTCCTTTATGCGACGCATCACTAAAAACAACAAAATTGCATGTATCATCCGGAAGAGATAACACATGTGTCGTACTCAACCTCTTCTTTAATTCTTGAAAGCTCTCCTCATACTTCTCCGTCCAAACAAATTTCACAGCTTTTCGAGTTAGATTCGTTAACGGAGTTGCGATCTTAGAAAAATCTTGAATGAATCTTCTATAATATCCCGCCAATCCAAGAAAACTTCTTACTTCTGACGGCGTTCTCGGCTGTTCCCAGTTAATCACGGCTTCTACTTTGGATGGATCTACCGAAATTCCGTTTTTATCGATCATGTGACCAAGAAATTGTACTTGCTCGATCCAGAATTCGCATTTCAAAAATTTAGCGTACAACTTCTCCCTTCTCAATACTTCCAACGTTAACCTCAAATGTTCTTCGTGTTCTTCTTTGGTTTTGGAATATACCAGAATGTCGTCTATAAATACCACCACGAATTTGTCCAAAAACGGCTTGAACACACCATTCATTAGTCCCATAAATGCTGCAGGAGCATTCGTTAGACCAAACGACATTACTAAAAATTCATAGTGACTGTATCGCGTTCTGAACGCTGTCTTCGGTATATCCTCTGGTCTCACCTTCAGTTGGTGATAACCACTCCTCAGGTCTATCTTGGAAAAGTATCTTGCTCCCTTTAATTATTCAAACAGATCGTCGATTCTTGGTAATGGATATCTATTCTTAATCGTGACCTTGTTCAGTTCTCTGTAGTCAATGCAGAGCCGCATCGATCCATCCTTCTTTTTCACGAATAATATCGGCGCTCCCACGGCGATATGCTCGGTTGAATGTACTTCTTGTCCAACAATTCTTGTAGTTGGACCATCAGTTCTTTCATCTCTACTGGTGCCATTCGGTATGGTGCCTTCGATATTGGAGCAGTTTCGGGCGCCAAATCGATCAAGAAATCTACCTCTCTATCTGGTGGAAGTCCTGGTAAATCGTCTGGAAATACATCGACGAAGTCCCTCACAATCGGTATCTCTTCTACCTTCAGATTCTTTTTTCGACTATCGACTATGTAAGCTAGATATCCTACACAGCCTTGTCTTAACAACCTCCAGGCCTGCATCATCTTCAGACAACTCGCTTGTCTAGGCGACTTGCTACCATAAAAACAACCTTTGACGGAGTCATAAGGTTAATACGCTTCTTCTGGCAGTCAATTACCGCCCCATAATTGGATAACCAATCCATACCCAAAATAACATCAAATTTCCCAAGCCGAATAGGGATAAGATCTACGTTCATGATATTACCCTTAATATCCACCCTACAGTTCTTAAACACGTACTTAACAGGAATTATCTTTCTATTCGTAATTTCTATATTCATGGGATATTCCAACTCATCCATAAATAAATCTAAACTATTAGCAAAGTCTTCGGATATAAAGGAACAAGTAGCACCCGAATCAAATAAAACATAAGCATTAATTTTATTGATCGGTATGATACCTGACACCACCTCACGAGACTGGATTGCGTCCTGCACTGTCATATTGAAAGTTCTGGCTGTCGGTCGGTTTGTTGCGGCTGGTCCGGTGATGGTTAAGGCATTTCCACTGTTATTTCCACGGTTACCTCCTGGTGCTGCTCCTCCTGATCCCTTCTTAGGACAGTCTCTTGCTAGATGATCCTTAGAACCACAATTAAAACAAGCACCCTTCTTTGGGTTTGGACAGTTTGGTGCTATGTGGCCTTCCTGACCACAATTGTAGCACACTCACTTCCCTTTCATGCAAACTCCCAGATGAGCTTTTCCACAGTTTGAGCACGCTTCAATTTTCTTCTTCTACCCTCCTTGTTGACTTCCAGCTGACGAGTTATCCGTCCACTTCCTCTTCTGATTATGACTACTCCCAGTGTTACTCCCACCAGTCTTGTTATTTCCTTCACCTTCACTCTTCTTCTTCTTCTGCTCTTGATTGTACTTGGTCACCGTATCGCTCCCACCTTCAGCGAGGATGGCCTTTTCCAGTACTCCAGAAAATGTGTTTATCTGAAGCATTGACACCTTACTGTAAACCCAAGGCTTTAGTCCTTGTTCAAATCTTCTGGCCTTTCTTTCGTCAGTGTGTACTTGGTACGGGGCAAACCTTGCCAACTCATCGAATTTAGCTGCGTATTCAGGTACGCTCATGTTTCCTTGCTTCAGTTCCAGAAATTGAATTTTCATCTGATTCTGTGAACTAGTTGGGAAGTACATTTCGAAAAACATTTCTTTAAATCTCTCCCACATAATTACACCTTCACCTCCTCACACTTTGTTTGCTTACCACCAATAACTAGCCTCAGACTTCAGCATAAACGTTGCGAAAGCGGTCTTCTGGTCTTCTCTAACCCTAGCAAAGTCGAATACTTTCTCCATTTCCATGACCCACGTTTGAGCCTCGATTGGGTTCCTGGAACCTTTAAACTCTGGCGGTCCCACCGCCTTTAAGTCTTTAAACGTTGTGTTTGGTGGAGCTTGAGGTTGATTGTTCATTGCTCCCGTCAGTAAGTTCACCAACTGCTGAACAGGATTAGCGTTGGCGTTATTGTTATTATTGGTTGACTCTTCCTGAGCCGGTTGACGTTGTTGTCTTCTCCTTGGCGGCATTTTCTGTTAAATACACGCTTATTAGAACTTTATTTATTTCTCTAAATAGTTAAGGTATTACTCAACAATTAAACATACTCATTTATCACATCATCTCAAACAACTTAATATATTTAATTCAACTCAAAGTTTTAACATCAAACTATAGCATAACTGCTATTTACATCAACTATCCTGGAATAAAGAATTCACAGGATTTAAAATATTAACATATTCCTTCGTTCATAAACACATCGAAATTTACATATAAAAACTAATTAAGTCTTTCACATAATTAAACAGATTCTAGTCCTGTCTATCAAGGTGCTGAATAGCCTTGCCACGCTCCTCGTCCATGATACGAGACATCGTCCTGCGATCCAGCATATACGACGGAAGTCCTTCGAACTGGATGGGGTATCTCAAAACTCGTTCCTGAGCCTCATCTATTGCATGATTAAGTGTGGAGTATGTCTCTTCAAGCTTTGCCTTCTTTGCACGACTATCATCTTCTGCACGATCAGCTCGACGTGATTCTCTTACCCATCCTTCCTCTGCTATTTTCAGTCTTCCGGAGGTTTCTTTCAGTTCCTTCTTCAGCTTCTCTATCTCCTCAGTCTTATCTTCGGTTTGACCCTTCTCATGGACCAATTCCCATTCTACATTTCCCAGTCGTGAGTGAAGAGTCGAGATCTCCCTCTCCTTCTGCTCGAGAGTAGACTGTTGAACGGTCGCTCGCTCAGTCAATTCCTGAACCTCGTCTTGTAATTTCACGTTACGGTCGTATAATCTGTCATACATCTCTGCATCAATGGTGTACCGTGGTAACTCCTCTTCTTCCTCTTCCTCATCAAACTCCTCCTCAGGATCAGTCTCGGGCTCATGCTCCTGACCAACAACGGTGATCAATGGAGATGACTCCCTCTGAACTAACTGTTCCCTAACAACATGTATGTCTCGGGTCTCCTCCTCTGTAGGTACTATAGGTAATCGGGGTTCTTCCTCCCCAGCTTGACTAGCTTCTCCAACATTCGTCATCCTGATAACAAAATTTTAAGTTTTAGTTACTAAGTCGTACTAATGAGCACATAAATTAACACATAGACACATAATGTATTTTATTATCTTCAATGAATTACCAAAAATTCATTTCTTAAAACTCGATCACAGTTTTCCTTTACTATCTTCTTTCTATAAAGTTACTGCCTAAGGTTGTTCCCCCACCTAAGGTTCATAACCTACAGGTCTGATACCAACCTGAGACACCCCCAAATCTAGGTACTTCGATTCCATGGGATTTGGTGTTCACTGCACAAATATCATCTATCTATCTACCCATAATAAATGCAACCATGCATTAAATAGAAATAAAATCTTTCCCTTAAGGGTACAACATCTGAATAATAATACAATCCCAGGTTAAACTAACCTTAAAACATCTGTGCGGAATTATAAATAAATAAGTCTTAAACAACATCTTTAACTTAAGTCTTAAACAGTTACATCATATAAAATAACAAGTCATATCAAATAACAAGTCTCCGTCATATGCTAACTTTGCCCTTGCCCTTACTAGTGGAAGGTTCGTCAGCTCTTTCGTTCTTAACTGTAATGTTATTATTAAGCAAGAGTGAGCATAAATGCCCACAAGTATAATAATGAAATAACAGTATAATAACATGCGAATAAATCAAAGACATCAGAATAAATGCTCAACTTTTGAATCAAGAATGAATAACAAGAATCAAAAGAATTCTGAGGGTCATAAGACCTTGAACTATGTCCTAGGTTAACAAGGGTTATACTTGAAACCTTTAACAGTCATAAGACTATGGACCTTCTTCTCGTACTTAGGGGGATCAGCCCTTAGTACCATACTGTGCACAATATCTTAACGCTAAAGCATAAATAATCCCCTAAACAGGGTTGTTCATCTCAGTTTGACATTCGAGTCCGCACCAAAGGAAGTTTGGTTTGGATAATTCATCAAGGGTTCTGAAATTTAGAACGCTCATCAACTATGAACTAGTTGAATCATTAAGGGTTCACTAGTCTAATAAGGTTCAACAACAATGATATTCAATTTGAATAATAATCTCAAGAAGTATACAATAGAACAATTATTGTATAACTAAATCATACTTTGAAAAGATAATCAATCTTTAATATAACATTTGAACTTGAATAATGAAAATGATAATTTACTCGAGGTAAATAATAAACTTGAATAATAATGACAAGTAGGGTTAGGAAACTTGCTCAAATTTAAGAGTTTAAGTTTAGGAAACTTGCCTCGTGCGTGGATTACACTTTAACTAAGCACGTTCTTTGAATTAAATCCTACATACCATTCACATAGACAATACCAGTTAATTATAACTTAACTAATCATCATAAACTCATTCTCTTTGTCTACTTTAATTATTGATTATACTTAGTCAAATTATCACATTTGCTGCCACATAATATCACTTCATAAATAATAATTTAATTATGTGTTCAATAATTTAATCCACATGTAATTTATGTTATTTACATGTTTAAACAACTATTTTTATCATCACATTATACCTCTAACATGTTTACATGTTCATTACATTAATCCACTAACACATCGTTAGACTTAAACATTTTTAATATCTCATTTCTAAATTTTCTGGGGAGTGGCGCTGCGGCGCCACGTTTGTACTGGCTCTTGGCGCTGCGGCGCCGTGGCGCTACGGCCTGACACTTGACAGTGTGGTGCAGTGGCGCTGCGGCGCGGGACTTCAGTTCTGGAGTTGGCGCCGCGGCGCGAGACCCCAGAATCTGTTTCCCAGTTCGCGAAGAACACAGAGTTCAGCAAAATCAACACATTTTTAACACTAATTTCACCAAATTACACATACCAATATGTTATAATTTATACATAGACATAACCCAACCTTTGAAAAGTGATTTTAACCATTTAAAACACCCAATAACAGAATTAAATCATGTAAAATTGGACTGTTCTTGATGTTCTTGAAGTTAATGAACAAAATCATAAATTTAACACTACGAATTCGTTATAACACCGAATCCGTTCGTTTAAGGCTTGGTCTCTTCGTATCAACATGCGTAATAATATAGAAGTGTAAAATTTAGGATAATATACGATCAATATATAAAATATCACGTATAAGGCCATAAGGCCAAAACCCAAACTCTAAAATTTTGTAGAAATCATATACGGCATGTTTTCATGAATTTGATGTTATGGTTTACAACATATACATAATTAAACATAATTTGATATAACATAACACACATATAACCCATAAATATTACTCCTAACCCAATTACAGAGGTTTAAACCAAAAACTATGAAACTCATATTCATGAAACTTAATGACGTAAAATTATAATTGGGAAGGAGGAGATTACTCTGATTGTAGAATATAAAGATAACAACTTCCTCCCTATCTCAATCACAGAGCTTCTCCCACACCTTACTCTAATTTTCTCAACTCTCTCTGTATCTTTCTCTGCTTAATATTAGACTTAGAAGAAAGAAAAATGAAAGAAAAGAAAAAAAAAATACGTCGTATTCAAATAGGAAGGATCAGACGCGCGTTGGGGGTCAGTTACCCAGTCATGGGTTAACTGACCTTAACCCCTCTTAGTGCCATGTTTGGCTAGCAATTAAGTTAAAAACTCTTTATTTTAATAAAACCTTTTACCATATGGTTTAATTAGTGTCACACTTCTTATAAAATAAATCTCATATTTTATTTAATTTACTTTAAATAAAATATAATAATTTCTCATAAATTCACATAGTCACATAATTAAATATCTCATTAATAATGATGACAATTTATTAAATCTCTAATTAATAATTAAATTAATTAAAGTAACATCATGTTTAATTAAATGATTCATTTAATTCATTAAGCTCACATAATTACATATTTGAATAATAATTATTCTCCACATTAATTTAATAAATGTAACACATATAATTAAATTAATCTACCACAATTGCATCAATTAATTATTAAATCTAATAATTAAATCATCGAAAATATTTATTTAATTAAATAAATATTAAAATTAATTTACAAAATTCTCGTTCGTCACAAGTACTCTCATTTATTTCTAATAAGATTAGGAGGCTAATTAAATAAAGGATTTTAATTAATTAGAATAAAATCAAATTCCTTAATTGTTAAGGAGGATTATCCACATCTATAAATAAGAGGAGTCTTATTATGGGTGGGTGGGTTGTTGAATTTTTTACAACATATGTGATTCCAACAGTTGGGAGAGTATGCTCTTTTTTCTATGAGAGATAGAAAAACTAGGGTTTAGCCAAATACCCATCTTCTTGAATTTTTGTTCTTCCTTAGTGGATCACCTCTAGAGGTCAAACACTTGGGTGGCTAACATTAATCAAAGGAAGGAACCAAACTCGGTGGATTCAAGATTGAACGCGAAAAGATTGGACGTGAACTTGTGCCTGAGGAAGCTCGAAACTTCATTGGTATGATTCTTGTTCTTCTTATTTTCGTTTAATTAATAATTGTGCATAAAGGATGATCCGGGTATATGATTTGTAAAATTTTAAAACTCTAATTTTCCACGTTTCCGCTTATTTTGTACAATTTGATTGCATTCACGAATATTACAAACCTAACAGTGGCATCAGAGACAAACCTTTATGTAAATTATTAATTATTTAAATTTGATATGTATATTGATATTTGTTTAGAACAATTTAATTGGGCATAATTTTACTGTATAAAATTTATTTAAAAAAAATAAAAAATTGCAAAATCCAATTTCGCAGTCCATGGTTAAATAATGTTGTAGTATATTGGTTAATTAATGTTACAGTATGTTTATCTTATTCACGTGGCCCAGGTTCTAGATTATATATATATATATATATATATATATATATATATATATATATATATATATATATATATATATATATATATAGTTTATTTTAATCTTAAAATTAGATTTCATGTTAACTAATTAGAGTTAGAATTTGATTCCATGATAACTAATTGGAGTTAAAATTGGATTCCATGTTTCCTAAAATAAAGGAGTTTATTTGTGAATAGAAAAGTGAATCCATGTTTCCTTAAATAAAGGAGTTTATTTAGATATGAAAAATGGTTTCATATTATTCAAAATAAAAGAGTTTATTTGTGAATAGGAAAGAGAATCTGTATTTCCTTAAATAAAGGAGTTTATTTAGATATGGAATAAGATTTCATATTATTCAAAATAAAGAAGTTTATTTGTGAATAAGAAATAGAATCCGTGTTTCCTTTAATAAAGGAGTTTTTTTTTGCTTGAAATTGGATTCCATAATTAATTAAAATAAATGAGTTCTTTTGATTAAAAATTTTGATTAAAATAAATAGTTTATTTTATTCAAAATTGGATAAATTAAAATAAAAGAAGTTTATTTTGATTTAAATTTGGATTAAAATAAAGGAGTTTATTTTGATTCAAAATTAGATTTTATACTAACTAATTTTGCCCATTAAATGATATCAATATTATATATATATATATATATATATATATATATATATTGAATGTTTATTATTCATAAAATGAATGTTATTTATTGATGCATATGGTGATGTGTATGATAATAAATGGGATTGATTATGGACTATTGACCAATGTGATTGGATTTTATTTTAGTTGGATGCATGAATGTATGGGTTTTATTAAATGGGGTCTGCGTACCTCGTCTTCTCTATTTTTTTTTAATGTAACCATCTCCCTCCTATGTATTTTCCCTTGACTGCTGATCAAGGTTTCTATTTATTTTAAATAGTTTTGTAATAGGAATAGTTAGAATTAATTTTAAAGAATTGGAGATCAAGGAGCAAGAAGCGCTTGAAGACCCGTTTGTAATGGAGCCCGAATTTAAATGTAATAGTTATATTTAAATATTAATTCTTGCACCCCTAGGTTTGACCTTTTGATTTACTTGGTGGTTCTAGTGAACCAAACTAGAATAAAAGTCCATAATCAATCCGGGTAGAATATAATATTCTATATATGCATGCTACTATTATATATATATATATATATATATTATATATTATGCAAACATGCTTCACATGTTTAATAATATGACGCGTATATATATATATATATATATATATATATATATATATATATATATATATATATATATATATATATATGTGTGTGTGTGTGTGTGTGTGTGTGTGTGTGTGTGTGTGTGTGTGTGTGTGTGTGTGTGTGTGTGTGTGTGTGTGTGTGTGTGTGCATGCGCGTTAAACAAGTTGAGCAAATTAATAACATGTAAACCCCTCAAATTTTTATATTAAGTCCTAAGCGGTCAAAGATATTTGGAATATCGAACATCGCCTTCTAGCATGATAAAAATAATAGAGTATCAATTAATTATTATAAGTTTGTTGTGTCACCACAAGACTTATCTTAATTCTTTGAGATGCTAATTTTATCACATTTGATGCTTATAAAGAAAATTGAACAATGTTATTTTGTTATATCACCACAAGGACAATATTTTTCTTTTTTAAATATATGGAGTGCTAGGTTGGACTTAACTTGGATAATTTTGATTCGGATGTGCCACCACTTGATCAAAATAATCTAAGAGGTAAAATACAAAGAGTTGCATAGTTGATGTAATTGACAAGAGTTGTCTACCTATTTATTTATATATAGTTTGTTGTGTCACCACAAGGCTATATAAATTTGAAATGGGATCCTTATTCTCACTAGCATATCTTTAATTAGATTTTGCCGAACTATATAAGTGAGGGTAATATCGTTTGATGAGGAGATACCAATTTAAAACAAGACCTAAATTATTTTGGTAATTAATAAAAGAATGTATGCTAAAATATTGTTAATTACAAATTCATTTACAGAATTTTATAATGTCTAAAATTACTATCACTGCGTAGCATATCAGATGTTAAATTAATCGGACCGAATTAAACGGATTGGTTAAGGAAGTTGAGAATAGTTCTCATAGCTGAAAAGCTATCTTATGTCCTTAATACGCTTGTCCCTGCAATAGTTGTAGACAATGCCTATGAGGAAGAGATTGATACTTTTAGAAAGTGACAAGATGATGCACAGTTGGCTCAATGCATCATGCTTGCATCCATGAGTAACGAGCTTCAGCGTCAGCATGAAACTATGGATGCTCCTACTATATTCCTTTATATCAAGTAGTTGATGGTAAGGAAAGTAGGACTGATAAATATCAGATATCTAAGGTGTTCTTCTGATCTAGAATGACCGATGACACTACAGTACAGACAAAAGTCCTTAACATGATCAATTTGATTGAACAATTAGGACAACAGGTTTTGTCATGGCTGGAGAGTTGAGTCAAGATTTGATCTTGCACTCACTCCCGGACTTCTTCTCATAATTGTTGTGAATTTTTCATATGAACAAGCTAGATATCAGCTTCGCTGATTTGCTTAACATGTTGAAAAATGTTGAGAGTCACTTTCCAACCAAGAAAGACAAAGTCTTACTGGTAAGGGCCAAAGGATCTTCTAAACAGAAAAACGATTCTAAGAAGGTAAATAGAAAAGGCATAAACAAAGGATAATAAGAACAAAACTGATACGGTTAGCAAAAGAGTTTGCTTCCACTGTAATAAGCCTGAAAACTGAAAGGAAACTGCGAGAAGCATATTGCAGAGCTAACTAGAAGAAGCTTAGTGAAGTTTCGGTTACAATTAAAATTTTGTTCATGATTTAAAATAAATTTTTCTTTAAGTCAAGGTTCTACTTGGGTATTGGATACCGGCTTTGGTTATCATAAATATAAATTTATGAAGGAACCAAGCAAAAGTAGAAAGATTAACAAAGGTAAGTAATCGTATGTGTGGGAATTGAAGCAAATGTTGCTCCATTAGCCATAGAAACTTATAGTTTAGCAATGCCTACGGGCAAATCTATTAAGTCAATAAGTTGTTATTGTATTCCAATTCTTGTTAGAAATATTATTTTCATTTTATTGTTGGACAATGAAATCTTTGGTATTATATTTAAGAACAATTGTTGTTCTATTTATAATAATAATAGTTTGTATAGAACGGGAATATTACTTAATGGATTTTGTATACTTAACTTATGTTAAAAATTATTTTACAAATTGAACAAACTAGTATAAGAAAATGAGATGATCATTCAAAGAGTTGAATGTGTGTATTTGCTGAAATACAAGTGTAAATTATTTGAAAGGTTCAAAGAATTCAGAAGTGAAACAAATTGGCAAAGTATTAAGATTTTTTTGATTAGATCAAGGAATAAATACTTGTGCAATAAGTTTTTAGATCATCTCAAATGGTTTTCTCACAATGGACGCCTCATGATACGCAATAAATGATTGATGTATCTGAAAGGTAAAATTATACCTTGTTGGACATGGTGCGGTCCATAAAGATTTTACTGACATTTCAGTATACCTTTAGGGTCATGTCCTAGAAATGGCTGCATATCTACAAAAAGGTAACCTCAAAATTCGGCCCCAAGACTCTATAAGAGTTATGGATAGGGAGGATTCATAATCTTAAGTATGTTAAAATAAGGGGTTATCCAGCTTATGTGAAAAAGGTTTCAAAGGATAAGCTTGGGACAAGATTTGACAAGCACAGATTTGTAGGATAACCTAAAGTAAGTTTAGGGTATATGTTCTATAATCCTTCTTAGCAAGAGGTGTTTGTCGCGAAACACGCTACCTTCTAAGATAAAGGTGTTTATCATTAAAGGGGCTAGTGAGAGGATAATAGAATATTGAAGAGTTCAAGAACCACAAAATACTATAAGTCAAATAAGAGGAACTTGTAGATAGACCTATTGTACCATAACCGAATCGTAAATCTGGAATAGTACCGAAGATACCTGGGAGGTATGGATTCATCATAGATGATGATGATGAGGTACTCAGCATAGAAGATGATGATCCAGTTACATACGATCAGGTAAGAGTTGTAGACACTCAGAGAAATGGATTGAAGCAATCTTCTCAAAAATTGGAACATTCGTTTTGATATGATAATCAAAAGAGTTTAATTTTATCAAAAACAAGAATGAACCTAATGTGTACAAAAGGGTCAGTGGGATCATTGTGATATTCCTAGTATTATATGTTGATATACTACGGAAAAGGAATAACATACCAATGCTACAATCAGTAAAGATAAAGTTGTCGAAACATTCCTCTATGAATGATTTGGGAAGAGTATCGTAATTAGGGATATAAATCTATATAGATAGATTTAAAAGGATGCTCGACTTATCCCAAGGAACGTATATTCATTTGATGCTAAAGTCGTTTAGCATGACAAACTCCAAGAGATGTCTCATGTTGATGAGCCATGGAGTGTATATCTCTTAATAGTTCCCATAGACTTTTGAAAAGAGAGATCGCATGGGTGACAATCATGTATACAATGAAATATACAAGACCTGATGATGATCGGTCATATTCTAGAGAAGATCACTGTAAGACAGTGAAAAATATCTTAAAGTACTTAACCGGCACTAAAGATATGATTAAAATTTATGGTGGGTCTAAATTAAAACTAGAGGGCTTAACAGACTCAAGTTTTTCAGACAGACCAAGACGACAGAAAATCCACTTTAAGATAAAGCGTTACCTTGAGCGGTGGTGCAGTGAATTGGAAAGGTTTCAAACAACAAAGAGTTGTTAGTTTAGTGATAAAGACAAAGTATATAGCTATAAACGAAGCTACAAGTTGATTGTTTGGATGAAAAGTTTATTACAGAACTAAGAATAGTTCCTAAATCTCATCTTGGATCTAAACATGTGTTGTGGCACTTTCATTTGATTATAGGAATCATTGAAAGATGGAAAATCACTATAAAGATAGTGGACTCTCATGAACAACATTACATATCCATTAACTAAATCTTATCCAACAGCAGGATAATCGTCACTTAGAGATGAAGGGTATGAGATACCATGACGATTGACTTTAGTGCAAGTAGGAGATTGAAAGTAGTATGCACACAAGCCAATCATGTTTGATGATAAAGCATGTACTTTGTAACAATCTTATTCATTTATTAATAAAAAGTATTAATTTATGAAAGGCTTTTAATTATCTACATGATGTTGTTTTATAATATGTGATAAACCCATAGTTTTAAGCAATGCTTTTAGAATAATGATGATGATCATTCTAATAAGATCTAAATTCTTAGAAAGCTTAAAACTAAAATAGTTCCCAATCGTTGGATTACTAAATTGGAGATTAGTGAATCTGAATAGATTGGTACATACGTTGCTTGCTCATTGGATGAGGATGATTGATCTCATGATCATTTGTGTGGAGACCCTAAAGCAAGTATGTAAGTGCTTATTGGAGAATAAGTACACTAAACGTAGCTCGCTAAGAAATACCTAATGGAGTTTTACTTGCCTGTCAATAGGAATTCCTAAAGTGATAGTAGTACAAGTGATCGTTGGACTTGAGATCTACATAGTATCTTGTGTATGATGAGTTATACTTTGACTTATTCCTTAAGACCCTTAGGGTATATCAAAGGGTATGCTTGGGTATAATAAGTTGTACATGAAGATAATGTATGATCAATAAAGAATCTACCACTTCTAGTAAAAGAAGAGAAATGTCCTATGTGATTTGATAAATGACAACCCAGTAGTCCTTGGCCAAGGCAGAATGAAATTAGAAAGGAGTTTCTAATTTGCATTATTTGGAGTTGTGCATTTAAGAGTCGAAATACATATAATTAAATAAAATAAGACTTGACAGTAATTTTATGTCTTATATTTAATTGGGACATTGTATGGTGGAAAGATTAAATTATACGGTAACTATTTACTCAAAGGTTCTTTTATGATTAATGTTGAAACTATATTATCTGAAAAGTCGTTAATCGTTAGGGAGGCTTATCCCTATTGTAGAATAAATATTATTTATTTAAATAAATTAATAATTTAATTTATTTATTTAAATAAGATTAGAATTGTTCTAATTAATTTATTCACAACCGGTTTAATATGGAGAACCTAAAGGGTCACACCATAAAAAGAAGAATAATTATTTAAAAAATTAATGGCATAATCGTAATAATATATTAAGTGTATTTAATTAATCTATGGTGATAGAATAAATTAAATAGCTTAATATTTATTATTTAATATTTTAAAAATATTAAATATATAAATTAATAAGAGGAGTCTTATTAATATTATTACAATTATTATTATTTTAATTTCTAAAGAGTTAAAAATTAATTTAATATTAGTACTCTCATTTATTCCTAATAAGATTAGGAGGCTAATTAATTAAAGGATTTTAATTAATTAAAATAAAATCCAATTCCTTAATTGTTAAAGAGGACTGCCCACATCTATAACTAAGAGGAGTCTTATTATATGTGGGTGGGTTGTTGATTTTTTCACAATAGATGTGATTCCAACAGTTGGGAGAGTACGCTCTTTTTCTATGAGACTAATTAATTAAAGGATTTTAATTAATTAAAATAAAATCCAATTCTTTAATTGTTAAGGAGAATTGCCCACATCTATAAATAAGAGGAGTCTTATTATAGGTGGGTGGGTTGTTGACTTTTTCACAACAGGTGTGATTCCAACAGTTGGGAGAGTACGCTCTTTTTCTATGAGAAATAGAAAAACTAGGGTTTAGTCAAATACTCATCTTCTTGAATTTTTGTTCTTCCTTGGTGGATCACCTCTAGAGGCCAAACACTTGGGTGGCTAACGTTGATCAAAGGAAGGAACCAAACCCAGTGGATTCAAGATTGATCGTGAAAAGATTGGAGGTGAACTTGTGCCTGAGAAAGCTCGAAACTTCAATGGTATGATTCTTGTTCTTCTTATTTTTGTTTAATTAATAATTGTGCATAAAGGTGATCCGAGTATATGGTTTATAAAATTCTAAAACTCTGATTTTCCACGTTTCCGCTTATTTTGTGCAATTTAATTGCGTTCACAAATATTACAAACCTAACAACATAATGCGTCCATGACTTCCTTTGTGTATTTATAGCTTAACTTTCTTTCACGGATTTTACACAATTACAGTCTTATATAACTTGTATAGTTATATATATTACATATCCCTATTGATTTCATCAATAGCTTCCATTCCTGTTTTTTAAAAAAAACTTTAGCATACTTCCCAAATTTTCATCCTTTTACTTACCATAATCATTTAGATTTGATAAACTTTGATGTGGTTTTAGTACATGAATGCATCACAACTACAATTTATAACCCACACATAGCTTAAAACATGAGTTTTTTCATCTCTCTTATTTTTCACTTAAGTATTCAAAGTGAATATAAAATATATCCCATATATTATTCTTCATTATATAATATATATGGATAAATTATAGTTATCAAATACTTCATCATTTACGTACAATAATCATTCTTCTCTTTAATAGGGTTTAGTATGATCGTATTATGTGAATACATTAAAATTCTAAGTTATAATTCACTTGAAGCTTAATACATGGCATTCCATGTTCTTTGTACACAATCCAAATGTATAAGGGAAGTTTATAGTGTATTTCATATTTTGGGATAATTACAATGTGACGCCCCCAAAATTAGGTATACATCACCCATCTTGGGTCGTCAGATACATAGTACAGAATACAAATACAACTTACTAATACAACTGTCGTGTACAATACGACAAAACATAAACTGTGAGTTTGAATACAAATATTATCTTCTAGAGAGTATTCATACTCAAAAGGAGTCCTCGTTACATTTATTAACATACCATTACATAGAATAGTGAGGGCTACTAACTAATACTATCATTCGGACCATCACTCCGTTCCCCGACTTGCCCCAGCTATGTTCTCATTTCCTGAAGAGA
The DNA here is from genome assembly GCA_016801055.1 of Panax notoginseng. Taxonomy (NCBI): domain Eukaryota; kingdom Viridiplantae; phylum Streptophyta; class Magnoliopsida; order Apiales; family Araliaceae; genus Panax; species Panax notoginseng. Next base: position 148,202,791 of record CM029012.1, on the reverse strand, counting down.
ACAGTGAAAGAAAGGGTGAGCTCAACTAGCCCAGTAAGAAATGTGACGCCCCCAGAACAGGTATACAACACCCATTCTGAGTCGCCAAATACATGGTACAGAAAGCAAACTACAACTTCAATAATACAATTGTCGTGCAAAATACGACAACACATACTGTGAGTTTAAATACAAATATTGTCTTCTAGACAATATCCACACTCAAATAAATCCTCATTACAATTATTCAAACACTATTTTACAGAAATAGTGAGGACTGCTAATACATCTTTCTAGAACCATCACTCCATACCCCGACTAGATCCTGCTATGTTCTCACCTCCTGAGAAGAAAAATGGAACAAAAAGGAAAAGGGTGAGCTCAACTAGCCCAGTAAAGAATATTATGACTAAGATAATATACAACAAATTATCGTTAGTCTTCAACAGGGAAAAATCTGATAAAATATAATCGACAACAAGTTTTAGATCAACAACTGCAGCGGAAACAGCAAACCATTAGAAGAGTCAAGTAGAGAAAGAATTCTACTATCTTCTAAGATTTAAAAGTCCATCATCAATATTTTATCCCTGTAACATCAATTAATAATCATCTTTAACCAAATATTCATCTTTGCACTACAGGCCAAAGATATTCATTTGTATCATCAGTCGGTCATGTTCATCTCAACACCTGTTCATCTTTGCACTACAGGCCAAAGATATTCATCAAGTAATTATACATCTTTGCACTACAGGCCAAAGATATTCAGTAATATCATCATTTAGGACTGAGGATGATGAAAAATATCTTAAAGAGAACGAATCCAATGAGACAGAAGGACAAATAGTAGGGATTCGTATAACAGTTTATCCAAGATCAATAATACTTCATAATAATCAATTGTGAAGCAGAATTCAAAAATAAAGATCAAAACATGGATACAATCAAAGATAGTAACCATAATAGACATCTTGGACAAAAAGGAAAAATTTTATTTTTCGGTGAATAGTGCCGTATTCGTGAATAGTGCCGTATACGTGAATAGTACCGTATACGTGAATAGTAACCCCGACACAAAAAGTTCCAAATTTGATAAAAACTCATATCAATATTTCAGCATAATGATATTGAAGAAAATAATATCATTTAAGAAGAAAATAATATCCCTTACCTCAAAATATCAGTACTTCTGGTCGGAATACCGGTATAAGGCTGAAAGAAACTTGCTCTGATGAATAGAAACTCTCAAAGTATCTAAATACTCACAAAATACACTCAATAATCTAGAGAGAGAAAGAGAGAAAACTTGTTTCTGGTGTGATTTTCAATTCTAACTTAGCCCTCTATTTATAGGAAAATTTTGGTAGGTTTGACCTGCAACCTGATGGCTTTACCTGCTACTATTCCCACCCACCACATTTGAAATATAATTCAGCACATTTCTTCACCAACCACAAGTGGGGCCCACCAATTCTAGAATTTTCCATCAAAATGATAAACTCCGAAAATTCAACAATTTCTGAACCAGTCATCTTGTAAAATTCGTAATAAATCATACGTTCATTTTTAACGGTTCAAAATTTGTGGACATATACTCAACTTATATATGTATAACATATCCAAAAATTACCACGATCCAACGGTCGGATTAAAAATTATAACCCCCGCAAAATATCTCAAAAACCCTGATTTTTAATACCTCCATTCCGACAAAAATACTGATAAAAACCTCAACATTAACTCCTTCATTTTTAACCACAAAAATATATCCCTCATTTATATCCACATAAAATAAATATTTCCTTATCATATGAATCAATAATTAATTATTCACAAATAATATTACAGAATCACATTTATGACAACCAGGCCGTTCCCAGGAAAGAGGGGGCTTTCCAATAAGGATTTCTCCTTACTGGCGCGCAATTAGATGACCAAACCTCTCCTTAGACAGAACTTTCTAGACATTGCCAATAATGTTATCTAATAATATTATTCAAATAATATGAATTATTGATCTGATAAATGAAAATACTGTGCAGCAACAATTATTGAAACAACAATAATATAAAATATCAACGCAGCAATTATTGAATCAATAAAATAAAATATTGAATAATAACTACTGTAACAATTATTGAGTAGTGCCTTCTTACGTAAGAATCAATAATTGGTGCAATACCGTGTGCTACTGTATTTTAACCACCGGGTATTCCAACAGTATTAACGGTAACAACTACGCCGTTATTTATAAACAACTTATACTTGTCGTTTTCTTCATCCAATCGCTTTCCGTTATGGGGCCCACACAAGGCTGCGTCGTCGTACGAATATTCCCCGACAGCAAGAATATTCCACGACCAACCGAATATTCACCGACCAAAAATAAATATTTTATAACCACTTGCTTATTTTGCAAAATTTGCACATTTCACCCATAACCAAAGTATTATATCAAATTAACCCCTTATTATTCACAATAATATTTAGAGAAAATTTGATTTTATTCATTAATAAGTTGGGGTCTTACAACCTCCCCTCCTTATGAAATTTCGTCCTCGAAATTGACGTACGTACCTGATGTTTCAAAAAGGTGAGGATACCTCGCTTTCATTTCTGATTCCAACTCCCAGGTCATTTCTTCAATAGCATGGTTTCTCCACAAAACCTTAACTTGTGGTATAACCTTCGTGCGTAGGACATGCTCTTTCCTATCCAAGATCTTAACAGGTACCTCCTCGTACGTTAAATCTTCAGCTATCTCGTCTGGTTCTAACTCAATAATGTGGTTCGGGTCTTTAACATATTTACGAAGCATAGATATGTGAAAAACATTATGAACACGAGACATGCTTGGAGGTAATGCGAGTCTATATGCCACATTTCCTATTCGCTCAAGAATCTCAAATGGACCAACAAATCTTGGATTGAGCTTTCCTCTCTTCCCAAATCTTGTAACTCCCTTCCATGGTGCAACACGTAACAATACATGATCCCCAATATTAAATTCCACGTCCTTCCGATGAAGATCCGCATAACTCTTTTGTCGATCCTGTGCCGTTTGTATACGTTGTCGAATCGTTTGGATCTTCTCTGTAGTAATGCGTACCAATTCTGGTCCCAACAATGTTGCTTCACCCACCTCGTCCCAGCATACTGGAGAACGACATTTTCTTCCATACAACGCCTCAAATGGAGCCATACCTATGCTCGCCTGATAACTGTTGTTGTAGGAGAATTCCACCAATGGTAGGTACTTATCCCAACTCCCTTTGAGATCTAAGACACAAAGTCTTAATAGATCTTCAAGAGTTTGAATAGTCCTCTCTGATTGTCCGTCCGTTTGAGGATGGTATGCTGAACTGAATCGTAAATCCGTGCCCATAGCTTTCTGCAAGCTAACCCAAAATCGTGAAGTGAATCTTGGGTCACGATCCGAAACTATGGATACTGGCATGCCATGCAATCTCACAATCTCGTTCACGTACATACTAGCAAGACGTTCAAGGGAATAAGTCTCACGTATCGGCAAGAAATGAGCGGACTTGGTTAATCTATCAACAATAACCCAAATCGCATCTATGCCTTGAGAAACCTTGGGAAGACCTGTAACAAAATCCATAGTAATGTGTTCCCACTTCCATTTCGGAATCTCAAGTGGTTGCAATGGACCCTTTGGTACTTGATGCTCCGCTTTTACACGTTGACAAGTTAAACATCTCGAGATAAACTCCGCGATCTCTCTTTTCATATTGCTCCACCAAAATGTATGTCGAAGATCGTGATACATTTTGGTACTCCCAGGATGGATTGCAAACGGTGTGTTGTGTGCCTCCATCATTATTCTATGCTTCAAGTCAAAATCGTTAGGAACACAAAGTCTGGAGTTGACTCGAAGTATTCCTTCTTCATCGATTCTTGCTTCTGGAATAGCACCTTCTTGCACTTTCTTCTTCATACGCATCAGCTCCATGTCCGTAGCTTGAGCAGCTTTAACTTTATCGATTAAAGTCGGTTCTACTCGTATATTTGATATCATCATGTGGGTACTTGGAGCCTTCATCTCTATCTCCATCCTTTGCAAGTCATACAAAATGGGCCTTTGTGTTAAAAACATTGCACTCGTACCCGCATATGATCTTCTACTCAATGCGTCAGCTACTACGTTTGCTTTTCCAGGATGGTATTGGATGGTATGATCGTAATCTTTCAACAGCTCAAGCCAACGTCGTTGCCGCATGTTGAGTTCCTTTTGGGTGAAGAAATATTTGAGGCTTTTATGATCTGTATAGATCTCCACTTTCTCCCCATACAGGTAGTGTCTCCAGATCTTCAACGCAAAAACGACTGCTGCCAACTCCAAATCATGAGTAGGATAATTCCTCTCATATTCTTTGAGTTGTCGTGAGGCATAGGCTATGACTTTCCCATGTTGCATGAGAACACATCCTAACCCTTTGCCTGAAGCATCGCTGTAGATAACAAATCCATCCGAACCAGATGGTATTGTCAAAACAGGTGCCGAAATGAGTCTCCTCTTGAGTTCTTGGAAACTCTTCTCGCATTCCTCACTCCATACGAATTTTGTATCTTTCCGAGTCAGCTGAGTTAACGGAGTAGCGATTCGAGAAAATCCTTCCACAAATCTCCGATAATAACCAGCTAAGCCCAGAAAGCTACGTACTTCGGTTACCGACTTCGGTTGCTCCCAACTTTGTATGGCTTCAATCTTCGCCGGGTCGACAGATACTCCATGTTTTGACACCACGTGCCCAAGGAATGCTACTTCCTCAAGCCAGAACTCGCATTTCTTCAGTTTGGCATATAGCTTGTTTTCACGAAGCCTTTGCAGTACCAGCTTCAAATGGCGCTCATGATCTTCACGGCTTTTGGAATAGATGAGGATGTCATCAATAAAGACAACAACGAACTGATCCAAATATTCTTTGAATACACGGTTCATCATATCCATGAAGGCAGCAGGAGCATTAGTCAATCCAAAAGACATTACTAAGAATTCATAATGCCCGTAGTTCTGAAGGCAGTCTTTGGAATATCCTCAGTTTTAATCTTCAGCTGATGATATCCAGAACGAAGATCGATCTTTGAAAAGAATTGTGCTCCTTGCAACTGGTCAAACAGGTCATCAATGCGAGGTAGCGGATACCTATTCTTGATGGTGACATGGTTCAATTCTCGATAGTCAATACAAAGTCGCATACTCCCGTCTTTCTTCTTTACGAATAAAACAGGAGCACCCCAAGGAGACGTACTAGGACGAATAAAACCGATGTCCAACAACTCCTGTAGTTGGACTTTTAACTCCTGAAGTTCAATAGGAGCCATTCGATATGGGGTTTTAGAAATGGGCTTTGTACCGGGTTCAAGGTCAATAAAGAATTCAATTTCTCGTTCCGGGGGTAGACGGGAAGTTCTTCAGGAAATACATCGGAAAAATCTCTAACAATAGAAATATTATTCAAATCTGACTTGTCTTTGTTCAAATCCATAACATGGGCTAAGAAAGCTTGACATCCGTTTTTCAATAAACGAATAGCTTTGTGGCTTGATATGACAGTGACTGATTTTAGTGGTTTAGTAGTTTGAATTCGTATGACAGGTTGGTTAGGAATATGAAAACTAACAACCTTACGAAAACAATCAATTTTAGCATGATGAGTGGTTAACCAATCAATTCCTAAAATCACATCAAAAGCAAGTATCTTTAAAGAGATAAGATCAACAGGTAATGTGATAGTGCCAACTTGGATCATGCAAGATTTATAAACTGTAGATGTAACGAAGGTTTCACCCAACGGAGTTTCAACAGATAAGTTAAAGTCCAATTTCTCCGGAGTCAAGTTTAAACGTTGAGCACAAGCAGGAGAGATAAAAGAATGGGTAGAACCGGTATCTAGTAAAGTATAAACTTCGCAAGAATTCAAGATTAGCTTACCCGTGATCACCTCGTTCGGGTTTCTCGCGTTTTGGCCAGTCACGACAAACGCCCTTCCAGGAACCGCTGATTTCGACTTATCCGGGATAACTTTTGGAGTCACCATCCCCGCTGAACTTGGTTTTGCTACAGAACACTCTCGAGCTATATGACCTTCCTTTCCACAGTTATAACATACCTTGGATTGTTGTGGGCAGTTTGGGCTGATATGTCCCTCTTTCCCACATTTGTAACATACGACCGGTGGTCGTTCTCCTCCCCTAGAAACAGTTGATGTTTGTGCTGACGTCTTCACGTTATCATTGTTGTACCTTCTCTTCTTGAAATCTCCTCCCGACTCGCTCCTTCTATTATCACGACCACGATTACCACCAGAGTGGTTACCGCTTTTGTCCGAATGTTTTCCTCCCTGCTGGTTTTCATTGCTTCGATGACTGCCGCCACCGGTATGACCCTGGTTGTGGTCCCTCGGTTGCACATACTCATTATCTCGCTCTAATAATTGAGCCCTGTTTACAACATCTGAATATAAAGAAAATTTATGAGAGATAAGATATTGCCGAATCTCGGGTTTTAGACCTCTCAGAAACATCCTTGTCATTCGTTCCTCATTTTCGACCAAATGAGGTGCAAACCTGGATAACTCTGCAAACTTCGCCTCGTACTGGGACACCGTCATGTTGTTTTGTTCCAGTCTAATAAACTCAACCTCCTTCATATGACGAATACTTTCAGGAAAGTACTTGTCATTGAACAGTTTTTGAAATGTTTCCCAGGACATGTTGAGTGCGTCAGGCTGGGTACGCTTCACAGACTCCCACCAGTAGTCTGCCTCACCGCGAAACATAAAGGTGGCGAATGGAACCTTCTGTTCCTCCGTGCATCCCAAGACATCGAATATCTTGGTAATTTGCTTGACCCACGTTTCCGCCATGATCGGATCCGGCTTTCCCTTAAATTCTGGTGGTCCCAATTCTTTGAACTGCTTAGCTGTGACAAACCGCGCGTTATCATTTCCACCCGTATTCTGCACACGAGTCTCCCTCGTCTGATTTTGCATGAACTGCAAAAAGCTCCTAAACATTCCATCATTCATCGTTTGCTCGGTAACGTTGTTTACAGGAGGAATATTGCCTTCCTGTTGCACGTTCCCCTGGGTAGTGATCAAAGGTGTCTCCACGGTCTGATTTACTCCATTATTAACGTTCTCAGCTGCCATTCTTAAATACTGCCATAAAACAAGGGTTAATAGTCATGTCATATATTATCCCTATACTCTGACCGACCAAATAAACACCAAATAAACTTAGTCAGGTCATACTAGCGAAGGAATTCTCCGTCTCTCCCCTCCTAGTTCTTGTCTCACATCTCAGCCAGGGATCATATCCCTAAGCTCTGATACCAACTGTGACGCCCCCAGAATAGGTATACAACACCCATTCTGAGTCGCCAAATACATGGTACAGAAAGCAAACTACAACTTCAATAATACAATTGTCGTGCAAAATACGACAACACATACTGTGAGTTTAAATACAAATATTGTCTTCTAGACAATATCCACACTCAAATAAATCCTCATTACAATTATTCAAACACTATTTTACAGAAATAGTGAGGACTGCTAATACATCTTTCTAGAACCATCACTCCATACCCCGACTAGATCCTGCTATGTTCTCACCTCCTGAGAAGAAAAATGGAACAAAAAGGAAAAGGGTGAGCTCAACTAGCCCAGTAAAGAATATTATGACTAAGATAATATACAACAAATTATCGTTAGTCTTCAACAGGGAAAAATCTGATAAAATATAATCGACAACAAGTTTTAGATCAACAACTGCAGCGGAAACAGCAAACCATTAGAAGAGTCAAGTAGAGAAAGAATTCTACTATCTTCTAAGATTTAAAAGTCCATCATCAATATTTTATCCCTGTAACATCAATTAATAATCATCTTTAACCAAATATTCATCTTTGCACTACAGGCCAAAGATATTCATTTGTATCATCAGTCGGTCATGTTCATCTCAACACCTGTTCATCTTTGCACTACAGGCCAAAGATATTCATCAAGTAATTATACATCTTTGCACTACAGGCCAAAGATATTCAGTAATATCATCATTTAGGACTGAGGATGATGAAAAATATCTTAAAGAGAACGAATCCAATGAGACAGAAGGACAAATAGTAGGGATTCGTATAACAGTTTATCCAAGATCAATAATACTTCATAATAATCAATTGTGAAGCAGAATTCAAAAATAAAGATCAAAACATGGATACAATCAAAGATAGTAACCATAATAGACATCTTGGACAAAAAGGAAAAATTTTATTTTTCGGTGAATAGTGTCGTATTCGTGAATAGTGCCGTATACGTGAATAGTACCGTATACGTGAATAGTAACCCCGACACAAAAAGTTCCAAATTTGATAAAAACTCATATCAATATTTCAGCATAATGATATTGAAGAAAATAATATCATTTAAGAAGAAAATAATATCCCTTACCTCAAGATATCAGTACTTCTGGTCGGAATACCGGTATAAGGCTGAAAGAAACTTTCTCTGATGAATAGAAACTCTCAAAGTATCTAAATACTCACAAAATACACTCAATAATCTAGAGAGAGAAAGAGAGAAAACTTGTTTCTGGTGTGATTTTCAATTCTAACTTAGCCCTCTATTTATAGGAAAATTTTGGTAGGTTTGACCTGCAACCTGATGGCTTTACCTGCTACTATTCCCACCCACCACATTTGAAATATAATTCAGCACATTTCTTCACCAACCACAAGTGGGGCCCACCAATTCTAGAATTTTCCATCAAAATGATAAACTCCGAAAATTCAACAATTTCTGAACCAGTCATCTTGTAAAATTCGTAATAAATCATACGTTCATTTTTAACGGTTCAAAATTTGTGGACATATACTCAACTTATATATGTATAACATATCCAAAAATTACCACTATCCAATGGTCGGATTAAAAATTATAACCCCCGCAAAATATCTCAAAAACCCTGATTTTTAATACCTCCATTCCGACAAAAATACTGATAAAAATCTCAACATTAACTCCTTCATTTTTAACCACAAAAATATATCCCTCATTTATATCCACATAAAATAAATATTTCCTTATCATATGAATCAATAATTAATTATTCACAAATAATATTACAGAATCACATTTATGACAACCAGGCCGTTCCTAGGAAAGAGGGGGCTTTCTAATAAGGATTTCTCCTTACTGGCGCGCAATTAGATGACCAAACCTCTCCTTAGACAGAACTTTCTAGACATTGCCAATAATGTTATCTAATAATATTATTCAAATAATATGAATTATTGATCTGATAAATGAAAATAATGTGCAGCAACAATTATTGAAACAACAATAATATAAAATATCAACGCAGCAATTATTGAATCAATAAAATAAAATATTGAATAATAACTACTGTAACAATTATTGAGTAGTGCCTTCTTACGTAAGAATCAATAATTGGTGCAATACCGTGTGCTACTGTATTTTAACCACCGGGTATTCCAACAGTATTAACGGTAACAACTACGCCGTTATTTATAAACAACTTATACTTGTCGTTTTCTTCATCCAATCGCTTTCCGTTATGGGGCCCACACAAGGCTGCGTCGTCGTACGAATATTCCCCGACAGCAAGAATATTCCACGACCAACCGAATATTCACCGACCAAAAATAAATATTTTATAACCACTTGCTTATTTTGCAAAATTTGCACATTTCACCCATAACCAAAGTATTATATCAAATTAACCCCTTATTATTCACAATAATATTTAGAGAAAATTTGATTTTATTCATTAATAAGTTGGGGTCTTACAAGAAATATTACGACTAAGATAATGCAGAATAAATTATCATTAGCCTTCAACAATGTTAAACTGATAAAATATAATAGACATCAAGTTTAACTGTAGCGGAACAAGCAATCCATTAAGAGAGTCAAGTAGAAAATAAACTCTACTATCTTTTATGATTTAAAAGATTTTCCAACACTGTGATCGCTGAGACTCAGCTTAATAAAATAATTCACATCATCGAATCACCCCTGCACTACGGCCAAGGATATTCGTATATTCATTAATGGTCATGATCATGCCAACAACTGTTCATCAATGTACTACGGGCCAATGAGGACTTTTACCACATCATTCGTAATATTACGGTCATGATTACACCGAATAATCCCTGGTCATAATCATACCAAGTCTATCTATGCACTACAGGCCACAGATGACTTTCAACAGAATATAAACATGAGGATGATGACAATGATATAAGAATTCAATAAAATAAGTTCAAGAATTAATTTATCCAAGAATTAACAACGTCTAAATTGTCAACATGATACTACTTTGTGGAGTAAAATTCAAGAATGATCAGGAGAATATTTTCATGAATAGATACTAGATGAAGCGCAAATGTCAAGGATATTTCATAAATTTCATGGAGTATAGAAGTCAAAACTTAACCAACTGAGTATAATAAAGAATGGAATAACAAAAGAAATCACCATGCATGCGATAGCCGCACAGACAGGTTATTCTTAACAGAATAATAATAATGGAACCAGGTCCGGCATAAACGCACAGACAGGATATTCCGACAGAATAATAATAATGGAACCAGGTCCGATGTAAAACACACAGACAGGATATTCCGACAGAATAATAATAAAGACGGAACCAGGTCCGGTGTAAAACACACAGACAGGATGTTCCAACAGAATAATAATAAAAACGGAACCAGGTCCGGTGTAAAACACACAGACAGGATGTTCCAACAGAATAATAATAAAAACGGAACCAGGTCCGGTGTAAAACACACAGACAGGATGTTCCAACAGAATAATAGGAGAATGTCACCAAGTATAGGGTAGACCGCGTATACAGGTTATTCCAACAGAATAATAAGAAATGGAATAACAACAGTTCTCTTCATGAATAAGAAAGAATAACACCCCTTACCGTTTTAAAGAAGAGCTGAAGTAAGGAAGTAGTTAAGTAGCAGAATACTCTTCTTCTCTCTCTCTATAGTTTCTCTCTATAGTTTCTCTCTCTAGAGTTCAGTGAATTCGTAAGAAATAATGAAGGAATGAGCTGCTATTTATAGAAAAATAGAATGCATAGTAACTAATCCATGAACGGTCCAGATTGATTACTTTAATCTGACGGTCCATATTTAAAGAAAAAATTTTTAAATAAAATATAATATATTCTATTTATAGAATAACTTTAATAAAGTATTTTGTTTTATATAAAAAGATGTTTCTGTTTTATTACGTTAATAATACGAATAAAACAAAACGTCATTATCGCTAAATAATTCATATTATTAACTGACAATAATGGAATCAAACTTAGTGACTTTTCACATAAGCATTAATAATCAATACCGTGTGCTACTATGTAACCACACGTATTACTGTACTTTTACTACCGAGTAGTTCAACAGTAACAATGGTAAAACTTTCGCCGTTATTTTTAATAAAATATTTTTGTCGTTTTCCCAATCCGACAATAATTCCGTTGTGGGGTCCACCAATGATTGTGTCGTTGTACGAATATTCCCTGTTAAAACGAATATTCCCCGACCAATCGAATATTATATAACAACTTGCGTACTTTGCAAAATTTATAAATATTATCCACAATTATAACATTATATCAAATTAACTCCATAATATTCAAAAATGATATTTATAGAAAATTCAACTTTATTTATAAAAGTTGGGGTCTTACATACAACTTGTTTGGGTAACTTATAATACCCATTTCATTTTCATATACTAATGCGTGAAATATTTTAACATCTCAAAGTAATATCAAAATAGCCCCTTTTCTATTAATCCTTTTTGTTGCATTATTAGTCTCATAGTCTGGCTTGGTTTGGCTTAGCAGCCCCTTGTTTCCTCTCTATGCCGGCATCCAAGCTTGGCTTGGCCCGGTGGGGCTCAGCTAAGCTTGGTGTGGCCTCGCTTCCCAATTATAGGCTAGCAGCCCCTAATCTTGCAACACTTCAGTTGGTTAGCTTTATCTTATAATTTGCTAACCCATTATAATTCCTACATACACGTTCATTTACATTGAATTGTGAATTTGATGTAAATTTTATATACATGTTTATTTAGAAAATTTTAAACCAAACTTTATGGTTAGATCTTCAACCTACATTATAGAGTCAAAACGGCGCGCCAAAAATTTCTATGGTAATTTTTGGCAGCCAACTGTTGATGCCCATAGGCTGCAACCTTTTTTTTTCCTTGCCCAAAATTTCACGCCATTACATCCCCTATAAGAACAAATCACTAATTTAAAGAGAATACATTCATTTCTTAACATGACTTACAGGTTATAGCAATGCATACCTATACGAGCCCTCTGTTGGAATCTACTGCTGCCCTAAGACAGCAGCCCTTGCTCCCCCTATCTTGTGCAAATTCAACTCCTAATGTACTAATTTAGTTGCAAAGAACTTTTGATGATAATAATTGAAACACTCACATATTATAATAACCCATAAACTACAGCACATTCATAATTTACATCAACCAAAATGCTTACCATAACAGCCCCGGTTGTTGGAAAATAAAGACTGCTGCTGTCAAAGATAGCAGCCCTTCACCCACATGGTCATTTTTTCTAATTTCTTGTTTCTAAGTTATATGACCATTTAAATCCATTTTTAGATATATTATATATATCATATGGAAGTATTTTTAGAAATTATAAAACCTCCATTTCAGGCTTTTTAGGCTGCCCAACATTACACTCAAAATTGAACTAACATACTAGTTTTCAAAAAAAAAATTATCTTTTAGCTTGAAATTTACTTTCGTTCCAATCTAATATGCTTAAACTCTCTAATTATCATCACAAGTAATTTATAAATCAACCCCAAGCCTTGGTTCTATCCAATATTTGGTCTTTAACCAAAACAGTCCATAGAGGACTTTTAACAAACATCCTATGTGTAATAATTTTGGGGTCAAATTTCATAGGAGTTTGTATATACATTAAGCTATAATCTCCCTCCTTATTACTCCGCACAACAACAAATAGTCTCCTTATTGCTAATTCATAGTTATCACAACAGCTATACCGACATATGCACACGAATTTACATAATTTCTTATGTACATATAGTAAAAGGAAATAAGGTACCTTTTGGTTATTATTATACTTGAATTCTTGTTACAATTCTCGCCAAATTCAGTCATCTCTTGCTATCAATAAGCTATAATTCCTTCCCAGATCAATTTGTAGTCTTCCTTTCTCTCTGTTAATTCCCACTTAAAGTAAAGAAATAAAAATGGATAGTTTGGAAATAAGGAGGTATGGAATGGGACGGATGGAGTGGGCCTTATTTCCCCCTCCCTGACTTTCCTTTCAATTAGTAGCCTGCTAATTGCTTAGACATGCTCATGATAATCTATTAAATCTCCACCTCCTGCTTCCTTATCATTGACTCAGCAAAAACTTTCCTTTACTTAAAAATTCTCAGCATACTTGTATACCCACATACATACATATTTACATATACTTGTATTATATGTATTATAATTATACTACCATATGTACGGATATTATTTAAGGTAAACAATAAAAAAAAATTTCTATACTTAACAAATTATTTTCTTTTTCTTTCTATAAGTTATTTTCAACAATTTAACTGTAATAAATATAATAATATATTTACTACATTACAAACGTACATACATTATACTTGATCACTCAATAATGTAATAAAATGATGGTTATACATTAAGTATATATTTCATGCCACCAATTTAACACATTAAAATACTTTAATATTATAAATTATTTTAACTCTACTCATCTCATTTCCTTTAATAAATTGTCCCTACAATTTATTTACATATAATAAATATATAATATCAATATATTTATTATACACAAAAATCACATATTGCATAGTTCATACCCACATATGCAATATAATCTCACATAACATATTATCTAATAAGAATTTTATTTGTTTAATTCTTATTTTAATATTTCTCAAAAATTTGGGTTATCACAAAACTCAACTGTGAATACGAATGTGTGTGATCCTTATGTTTTGTAAGAAAATGTTAGTATAAACATGTCAAGTGAATGTTTCTTGCACTCTTGCTCACTTACTTTCTTAACTTGTTACACAATCCAGAAAAATGATGTTTAACATTGATGGTAGTATTTCTTCTACTACATCATTAGCAGGTGCTACAGCGGAATCCTTACAGAGTAATTCTACCTTCTAAGTCTTTCAAGGAATGTGTAGTTTCACACCTTTACTCATTATCTCACCTCTTACTAAGAATAATAAAGGTTTTATTGACTTGTAATTAGTTTATCCTTTTGTTGTTTTCAAAATCATTTTTGCCTGCATTAAAGAATTAAGTTTATTTTGAAAAGATGGGGAATATGATTAGTTTGAGATTATTTATTTCTCGTTGGACTGCCATGAATCTAACTTCTTTTCACTCTTTAGTCCTTGATTTTGCAGCTTTATTCATTCAACTTATTGCGTTTCTTAGTTATATCAACACAGCCCTTTTTGGACTTAACAGTTTTATGGCCTTGCTTGGATTTATTGCTTTGATTCTCTACGTACATCTTGTTTTCCATTGTCTTATAGGTTCATCTCAAGGCATTATTGCTTTAACCATTCTTGATTTTCTTAGTAATAACCACGGCAGCCCTCTAAGGCTAAATATATTTAGCAGCCTTTATTGTTGCTTTAACAATTCTCTAGCATAGTTTAATTTGGCTTAGCAACCTCTTATCATTTCACTATGTTGTAGCCAAGTTTTGCTAGCTATCCTTTTGTTTCCTCTATTTAACTAAGTGTGTCTAGTAGCTCACTTAAATGTACTAACAGTTTCTTGGAATTTCCTATTTTGGCTTAACAACCCCCCATAACTGGCCATACCTGCAACCAAGCTTGGCTTGACCCCGTGAGGCTTGGCTAAGCTTGACGTGGCCTCGTGTGGCCCCGCGGCCCCAACTTAGCTTATTTGCCCTAACTTTGATTCAAAGGCTAGTTTACACCTAACTCTAGATATAATATACATGGTATATTGAAATATTTTGTGCATATAGAACCCCTTCATTTCAATCATAATATATTGTCCAAAACAGTACCCAAGTTGCCTAATATCTGACTTTTAGACAAAACAGTCCATTTGGGACTTTTGTCAAACATGTGGTGTTAAACCCATGTTTATCCCCCTTATTACTCCATAAACCAATGCTTATCCCCCTTATTCATAGTTATTGGTTTATATCATAAACACATGCTTATCCCCCTTATTACTCCACAGCCCAACCTATCTCCTCTATTCATTTCCATCCATAACAATTCATAAAACAACCAAAACAGTTTACTATTCAGCCATACATATGACTAAGTAGCACATTTAAAAACTAATTAGTTTACTTTCTTCATAAAACTCAATTCTTTGATTTTCACTTAGAATTGAATATCAGAAAATCATACATCAACATATCCATACTCATCATTATAAGAACCCTAGATTTCTATATGAAATTAATTCAACACATCACTAATAAGAACTTTTAAATCAGTAAATGATTCCATTATCACTAATACCAATAAATTAATCAAGCCCATTTTAATTGCATCACATCATTAATACCAAATATTTATAAATGATTCTATTATCCGATTCTCGTAGCCATATAAGAACTTTTAAATTAGTAACATCATAAAGAAGAAAGAGGGAAAAAAACACAAATTACCTTCACTCGTGTTTTACTTTACTAGAGAATAGCTTGACTTTCCCCACTTCAGTTAAATCTTCATCTCCATATATACTATTTTAGATGAGATAGATGCTAAGAGCAGTATAAAATCGCGCCTCCCTCTCCTTTCTTCTCCTTTTCTTTTTCTTTCTTCTCGTTTTCGGTTCTGGCTGAATACCTGGTTCAACTGAGATTAATTTGAATCAGCGACCGCTGTATGCGACCGCACGTGGTCGGTGATTTTTAAACACGTGGCATTATTAGCGACCTTATGCGGTCGCTGTTACGAATCAGTCGCTATCCGGCTTGTCGCTCTCCTTTTGCGCCAATTTTTTGGAGGGAAAATATCTTCAGCGACCGAGTATGCACCTATTCGCGACCGCATATGGTCGCTAATGATAATAGCGACAAAATTACATTGTAGTCGCTACTGTCAGTTGTTGTTAATGTTATTAGCGACCGAAAGGGTCGGTCGCAGATTTTTTGGTCGCTGTTAGACTTTTTTCCTGTAGTGAAGAGAGCAGTAGTATGGGGAAAAAGGCTAGGAAATCTAGAAAAACTAAGAATGCAAAGGTTAAAGAGGTTGAAGTTAAACCAACATTTTTAGATGATGAGGATGAATTGGTGTTTGGGACAAGAGTAGTGCTACAAACACAAACTATTTTATAAATATTTTATAAACTGCTGATGTGGCATACTCCACCTCAGCGTATTGATCAACAAATTGTTTCAATGTAGTCTTCGGTCCTACACAATATGCTGAGGTAGAGTATGCCACATCAACAGTTTATAAAATATTTATAAAATAGTTTGTGTCTCTAGCATTATTCTTGGGACAAAAGGAATGAGGCCTTCGGTAGAAAATGAAGAAAATTCTGATGATGAGATTCCTCCAAGTGGTGATTCTAGTAGTAACAGTGAATGGGAAGGAGAGGAACCACAGAGGAAAGAGAAAAGAGTTCATCCAGCATATAATCCCAACACTCCAATTAGCAAGATAAAATTTGAAGTTGATATGACATTCGCTGGACCTGAACAATATAGGGAAGCTATAGTGAATTATGCAGTTAGTTATGGAAAGAGAATATATTGTTCTGTAAATGAGAAAACAAGAATAAAAGCAAAGTGTGCCAGTAACTGTCCATGGGGGTTGTGGGCTAGTTATGTGCCAAGGGAGAAGGTGTTTCAAATTAAATCATACAAGTGAGGAAAACAAGGATTAAGATTGTTAGGTCTAGATGGTTGGTTGACAAGTTTGGGGGTACTATAAGAGAAAAACCAAGAATGAGGTTGAGGGAATTGCAGGCTGCAGTTAAATAAAGGTTTGGACTGCAATCATCATTACTTCAGTGTCGACGAGTAAAGAAAGTGGCTTTAAGTGAAATTGAAAGCACCTTGAAGGACCATTATGCTAAAGTCTGGGAGTACAGGAATGAGATTTTAGCTACAAATCCTGGTAGCACAGTCTAAATTAGAGGTGATGGACGCACTCTGTAAGACCCCGAATTTTATGAAATAAAAGTATTCAATTTTTCTTATAATTACGATTCAGTAAATGGTTAAATTGATAAAAAGTTAAAGTTAAGGGTGATATATGAATTTTTTAAAATACACAAGTGGTTATAAAATATTCATTGTTGTCGGGGAATATTCGTTGGTCGTGGAATATTCTTTCTGTTGGGGAATATTCGTACGACGGCGCAGCTATCTGTGGGCCCTATAACATAATAACTGTCGGATGAAGAAAACGACAAATTTGAGTTTTTATAAATAACGGCGTAGTTGTTACCGTTAACACTGTTGGAATACCCGGTGGTTAAAACACAGTAATACACGTTGTTACACAGTAGCACACGGTATTGCACCAATTATTGATTCTTACGTAAGAAGGCACTACTCAATAATGGTTACAGTAATTACTGTTCAGTATTTTATTTTATTGATTCAATAATTGCTACTTGGATATTTTATATTACTGTTGTTTCAATAATTGTCACTACGCAGTATTTTCCTTTATCGGAGCAATAATTCATATTATCTGAATAATATTATTAGATAATATTATTGGCAAAGTCTAAAAAGTTCTGTCTAAGGAGAGGTTATTTAATTGCGCGCCAGTAAGGAGAAATCCTTACTGGAAGGCCACCTCTTTCTTGGAAACTGCCTGGTTGTCAATAATGTGATTCTGTAATATTATTTGTGAATAATTAATTATTGATTTATATGGTGACAAAAATATTAATTTATGTGGATATAGATGGAGAAAAATTTTTAAATGTGACAATTGTTGTAAATTAATATTTTATCTTTTTCTGATAAAATAATTCATTTAAATATATAATTTTAATAATATATTAATGGTGATATTTTTACGATGAATGTGGAATATATGAATAAATGAGGAGGAAGAGTATTTTTGTTGGATTAAATGTTTAACACATATTTTGTGTGTTGGTGGACACAATTCTTGACCGAAAATTTATTATAGACTGTAAAATCGTCCGTTTGCGGATTTTGGTCAATTTCTGTTTGGAATTTGAAAAAACTTTCTTCTGTAAAGTTGTAGAGAATTGAATTTCCTATAAAAAATAGCGAGATTCGAATTTTCTGATAAAAGGGCTATTTATTATGAATTATTGAAGTTCCGAAGTTCCGAAATAATTGATTTTTGGAAGTTTTAATTATTTTTTTCAAAGAAAACGTTTTTTGTTTGTTAAGTGGGTCTAGCATGTGACATGAATGGCTGATTTCAGATGGTCTTGAGGTGGGCTTGAAAATATATATATATATATATATATATATATATATATATATATATATATATATATATATATATATATTATATTCAATTTTCTGCTTTGGTGTTCTAAGTATTTTCCTATAAATAGGGTGCTTAGGTTAGAATTGAAAATCACACCAGAAACTGAAGTTTTCTCTCTATTTCTCTCTCTATATTATCGAGTGTATTCTTATGAGTATTTTGATATCTTGAGTGTTATTATACGGTGTAAGTTCGTTCAGCGTTATTCCAGTCAGGAGTACTGCTCTTTTGAGGTAAGGGATATTGTCGTTAGTATGTAAGGGTTATTATGTTTTTAAATTTTGAAATTTTTTTGAACCTTCAAAAATTTTAGAAAAATTTGAAATGATATTTTGATGAGTTTTGTAGATTGTGTCCAAAAATGGCGATGTATAGGTTAGGAGTTATGGATTTTATGAGAAAAGACTACTTTAAAAGTAACCGCTTATAACTCCTTGTGGTTAACTCCAAAATTGATGAAATTTTTATTGGGTGTACATCTATATAATATCAATATACTCTGTGAATTTCGAAACTTTTGGATAAACGTACAATTTATTATAAATGTCTAAATATTCGGAGGTTTTGGCCATATGAAAAATGGTAAATGAATTTTAAAAATTCTGAGAAAAATATATGTTCAATATGGAACTATATTATGCTAAATCCCAGAAAAGAAATATTTTTGAAACTGATTTGGTATTTTTCATGAAAATGGTCTAGCATGAGTAAAGGAATTAAATATGTTATGTGAGGTAAGAAAATTGAAAAATGTGATTTTATGGCTTGAGAATCATACATGAGTTATATGCAGATTTTTGATGAGGGTTTTGGTTATTGGTGATGAAATCTTATGAGTTTGGTATTTTAGGATGATTAAATGCATTATTTAGTAAAGTGTAAACAATTAAAATAAATTGTTTATAAGTTTAAGAAATGTTATTTCAATATCATTATACCGAAATATTGGTATGAATTTTATTGTAGAATTTCTATCTTTTTGTGTCGGGTTTACTATTCACGAGTTACTATTCAGGAGTTACTATTCACGAGTTACTATTCACGAGTACTATTCACGAGTTACTATTCATGGATTACTATTCACGAGTTACTATTTATGACAAAAATGGTTTCTTTTTCTAACCAAATTATAGTTGATTTATGAATATTACTCTTGAGATTAAAATTATATGTTGATCATATTATTTTTTATTATTATATATAACATTTTTATAACCCTAATGATGATATTTCTCTTTGACTTGAGTGTAAAGATGGGTAGATTTTTGGTACGATCATGACTATGGGTTCTCTTTGGCCAATAGTGCAAAGTTGAATTGTTGACTGGTATGATCATGACAATTGAATTTATAATTGAATATCTTTAGCTTAAGTGCAAATGTGAAATGATCAATATGGTTATATAAATTCTGAAATGATTATATATTTCTTTGAGATAATAATATATTTGGCTTGTAGTGCAAATATGAACTGTTGAGGAATATCTTTGGCCTGTAGTGCAAAGATGAGTTGTTGATGAATATCTTTGGCCCGTAGTGCAAAGATGACATGTTGTTGAATATCTTTGGCCAGTAGTGCAAAGATGAACATGTGTTGAGATGAACATGACCAACTGGTACAAATGAATATCTTTGGCCCGTAGTGCAAAGATGAAATTATTAGTATGATTATGAACAGGAACTGTGATTTGGTATAACCATGATCTTTGATGTTTCAGGTAAAGACAAGTGATGAAAATTATCTTTGTCTTGGATGAGAAGAGGAATTTAGAACCATAAATATGATTATAAGTTGTTCACATGAATGTGGATGGGAACTGTTTATTTATGTTGCAGGGATAAAATATTGCTGGTGGATTTTTAACATGGAGAAGATAATAGACTTTATGGTCTATTTGACTCTTCTAATGGATTGCTCGTTCCGCTGCAACTATGGTTGAAATTTTTTTATAATCTACCATATGTTCTAAATCTCTGATTTATTATTGATGAAGGCTATTGATAATTTAATTATCTTTAGTCATGATATTCTTTACTGAGCTAGTTGTGCTCACCCTTTTGCTTCACAGTTCCTTTCAAGTAATAAGAGTGTAGGTGGGTCGAGCGAGGGTAACAGGGAAATAGAACGGTGGTCTCTAGCTGTGGAGGTTCTCCCGAAGCAGTATAGAAAAGTTCATTTAGTAATTTTATTTGGTGAATCCAATAGGGTAAGGTGTACCCAACGTTGGAAGGGTGTTTTGCCACTATCATACAAGATGTCTAACGATATACAACCTCGTGTCACCATAAGACATGGTTGTGCACATCCACTTGCCGAGTATATCTACGAGCACTACCTATATAATCTTGGTGTTTGTTTGAAGTATAATTCTCAGTTAGAGACAGTGGAGATAATGATATGTCAAGAGAAGACTCACCATTGGGAAGAATATGATAGTAATCTTCTCATTTTTCTTTGGGGTCTATTGGGTCAACTAAGGATAATTCTGTGGCCATATGATATCTATCATAACCTAGAAGCATGGCCTCCCATGTACGAGGGTTTCCTTGAGCACTTCCCAAAGATTCTAATTTCTAAAACAGTTTTTGACTATACCTTTATGTAAGGTGTCATTGTGATGTGCTATCCAAGGTTGGGACATGAGTCACAGTTGGTATATATTTGTATCCAAACTCACAGCATATGTGTTGTTGTATTTTGCACGACAATTGTTATAATAAAGTTGTAGTTATTTTCTGTACCATGTATTTGGCGACTCAGAATAGGTTGGATGGAATGGACCTATTTTGGGGGCGTTACACACTCCACCTAGATTCCAAAGAATGTACATTTGTTTTAAAGCTGTAAAACAAAATTGGTTAGAGGGATGTGTCTACATAATAGGACTTGATGGTTATTTCTTAAAGACATACTGCAGGAGTGAGTTGTTGTATGCTATTGGCAGGGATGCAAACAACCAAATATTCCCAATTGCTTGGGCAGTGGTTAAAAGTGAAAACAAGGATTCTTAGAGTTGGTTTCTGTGTCTATTGCTTGAGGATGTTAGCCTGGAATTAGGTAGAGGATGGACCTTTATAACTGACCAACAAAATATATAATTTACTTAATTATATTAACATTGAATTTTCTGTTATATTACTAGTTATAATATTATATAATATTAGTACTAAATCTGTTTTTACTGATAAAATTACAAGGGTTTAGTGCCTGCCAGACAAGAGCTTTTGCCAGAGGCAGAGCATAGATGTTGTGCAAGATACATCTATGCTAACTAGAGGAAGAAATTCCCCAGGAGCAGCCTTGAATGTGATGTTTTGGAGAACAGCCAAGGCCAATAATCCTCATAATTTTAGAAGGGCAATGGTTGACATCAGGAAGGAGAGTAAGGATGCTCACACTCATCTATTAAATATTCCTTCTAAGTAGTGGAGCAATGCCTTTTTTCTTGTGAAACCAAATGTGATGTTGTGACTAATAACATGTCTGGATGTTTTAATAGTTGGATCTTAGAGGCTAGGTATAAACCACTACTAACTATGTTTGAATATAAAAAAAGACAAGTCATGGGTAGAATTCTTACAAAAAGAGATGAGATACAAAAAATAGAGGTAAAGTTATGTCCTAGGATTATGATATCCATTGAGTTAACCAAATACTATGAGTATGGTTGGGATTGGGGGCACAAGTTTGAAGTGTCTGATAGGAGTGGAAAATACAAGGTAAACATAGAGGTTATGACTTGTTCATGTGGGGTATGGCAGTTATCTGGTATTCCTTGCCACCATGGAGTAATTGGAATCATTCACATGGAACAACCAATTGAGAACTATGTTGATTCTTGCTATTATGTAGAAACTTATCTGAAATCATATAATCGCTTATTAAATCCAATGGGGTGTCAAATGAATGACCTCCTGCCAACATGACAAAATTGTTGCTTCCCCCAACCAAGAGAATAGCAGGAGACCAAAGAAAAATAGGAGGAAGAATCCTAATGAAGAGCCTAGTAGCAAGTCATCTAGGAAAAAGGACACCTGCTAGGTGCTCTAGGTGTAAGGAGTATGGGCATAATAAGTTAGGTTGTAAGATGACACAACCTACTAGAGAACCAAGGCAAGCTACCCCACAACAATCTGGGACTGAACCAAGGCCTACTAAGCTAAGTGTAAGCTATTTTAAAACTAATCCTTGTAATAGTTTTTATGATGTGATTGTATATTAGTTTAAATGTGGTTCTATTATGCAGGTGAAAAGGAAAGAAAGGGGTCAAGGAAAAAAGTCTGGTAGTGGAAATCAAAATGTTCAACAAGAAGTAAACATATATTTAGATTGAATGTTCAATTGAATTGTTTCAATGCTTGTTCAGTGCCTAAGACTAAATGCAATTGTGCATGTAGGTAAGGAAAATTCCAAGAATGGAAACAAGTGTAGGTGGACCATCTCATGTTGTTAGTGGACCATCTGCAGGTGCAAATGAAACTCCTAGAAGGGCAACAAGTGAAGGTGGACCATCAACCAGCAGTGAGACAAGTATATATGGAAAGTAAAGGGTAAAAGAACTCATGTCCAATGGGAGTGGAGTGACTAGAGTGAACATATTATGTAAACAATGGTTTATTAGTTAGCTGCAGTTGGATATTATGTATGTATTTTTTTGGGGGATTCTTCATTACCAGTGGATGTATGAATGTATTTTTTGGAGCAATTTTCATCGTCTAACTTAATGAAAATTTATTCATGTTATATTTTGGTAACCAAATTCTATTTTAAATTTTACTTGTGCTTTGGTTATGTTTTGCAGTTGGTTTTAAGCAATGAATAGTTGTGTTTATTGAATGAATGGTTGTGTTTATGGAATGTATGGTTATGGTTATGTTATTGGGTCTGTTTTTGGCGATTGTTGTTGGCTCTGTTTTTGGCAATTATTGTTGGCAACATAGTTTTTGGCAATTGTTGTTGGCTCTGTTTTTGGCAATTGTTATTGGCTCTGTTTATTGAATGAATGGTTGTGTTTATGGAATGTAAACATTAACAATTACATCTTCTGTATTTCAATGGGGGGTACCATGACAAACATTTTCAAACATTAACATCTTCTGCATTTCAATGGGGGGTACCATTACATCTTTCCTATCACCATTAACCTATTACAAGACAGCACAACCATTACAATCAATACATTACCATTACATCATACAAATCCATGTCAAGATTACAATTGCAGTGATAATCCATGACAATATACAACACATTCTAAGTTTTGAGTTTGCCGCCTTAAGTCTATCAACTTCCATTTCCTTTATCAGTTTTTTTTTCTTTTTCAAAATTTTCAACTTCTGCTTCAGTTTTGCATTTTTATCCATCACTAAGCTCACATCTTCAACTGGCTTGCTCATCAAACTCGTTGCTTCATCAACATTGGAAGGTACTTCAACCCATTCAAAATATCCACAATATTTCCCAGATTCCTATCAAATACTAAACATTATTTCATAGAGAGAGGGAAAACAGAGCCACATACCAAACATTATTTAACAGAGAGAGGGATGAAATGCAATTTACAAATTGGACAGAAGAAACTAGCCCCATAGTTGCGGCAGCCATAAAATCTTTTTCTTTTGACCTATCTTTCTTCGAAACACAGATTCGCGCTGGTACATCACAAAAACACATGTGCATATCTGCAGCAGTGGTTGAGGAAGCCATATTAGATGCACGATAACTTCGCATTATCCTCGATACCAGTTATTAGGAAAAAGCCCTAATTTTTGTGCACTTCACTACAAGAAAAAGCTTTATCAGCGACCGCCTATCAGCGACCGCATACAGTCGCAGATAACCATCAGCGACCGCATGCTGTCGCTAAAAGGCGTCGCACAAAATCTGGTCGCTGAGATGTACATCAGCGACCACTATTATCGACCGATATATCTGCGACCGCTATGCGCGACCGGAATAACAAATCTGGTCGCTAAGCTTAGTCAGTATGGTCTAGGGCCAAAGCTGACGTGTTCCACGTGTCAGTGACCGGTATCAGCGACCGGATGCGGTCGCTGTTGTCCACAAATAGTATCCGTTGCTATTACCCTACCAGCAACCGCATGCGGTCGCTGATATGGAAAAATAAAAAAATAGAATCTTGTTGTTTTGCAGAAATCCCAAAAATCTGTACTTGTTTTATCCCAACACACATACCCAACAAGAACATACACAACAATATAAACATTCATCATCCACCAACACATACACCAAACTAGTATATAAACCATTCAAAATCAATATGATTTTGAATAAATATAATAACATTTCAAAACTTGTTTAAGTAACATACAAACATCCTAAGAATGAATATACAAGTACAAACTTATACTATAACTATAAAACTAATCTAATGCAGGTACGTCAAGCATCACCGCCTCCTTGATCACCCTGTAATTAACAAAATAATAAAACAGGTTAGAAATATATACTAATTGTGTTAATATTGGTATATTACGATAATATACAACAAATTGATTTTATACCTCGTCGTCATCCCCGTGTTGTGATGTTGCTGCTATCGCTACTGCTTTAGCTAACTCCTCAGCACTCAGAGCCCCCAGATGTTCGCCCAGTATCTTCAGAAGATCCCGATCTTGACATATAGCTCTCACACAGTCAGCCGGAGTATGAACAGCTGGATGGCTCGATGACTGTGTAAACTGGGTAGAAGAGCAGCCTGAGCCACTGAAGGATGGGCATCGTCGTTGTCCTTGACCTTTAATGTAGTTCTTCTTCACAACAGACGCCCTCTCCCACAACTCTTGATCGATAGACGGACGGGAAGTGCCTTCAGGATAGCGCTCATTCAATAAACGCTTATAAGTGTCATGTCATCATGTTAACAATTAAATAGTTAAAAATAAATTAATTCTGTAAGCATTAATTAAAGATTAATTTGTTAAAATTTATTACCGCTATCTGGATAGCCTCAGGCAGACCATCACGGGTGGCCACGTACACATCCAGCCAATGGATAGGCTGACCTTGAGACTGAGACTCCTATACAAAAATAACACAATATTACTAAGTAAAAATGGGATATATTTTCTATAATTCATGATTGAAAACATATTAAAACTTGTAAATACGTACCCTGGCAGTGATATGCTGCAACTGTGAAATACTGCCGCCCTTGTATGTTCCTTTAGCCTTTGTGCCATCAGATACACCCGAGGCTCTGTTGGTGGCGGCAGTCTTTCGTCTTTTCACCCAGCTCTCAGCTCTCCATTGGGCACACATCTCAGCCCATATGGACTGGGTGCACCACCAGGGGCTATGCTCGTGCATATAATCCTCTCCCTGGCCTGGATGATCGATCTCGGCATTGTGAATGGCTTTTTATCGTTCTTTATTCAAGTTGTCCTTGGTGCGGACCGCGCACTTCTGCCAGAATAATATCTGAATCACCGAAGCATGCGCGTCCTCCCATCTATACCTTTTCTGTAAATAAAATAACAATAATAACATTACTAAATAATTATCCTTTGAATATTATATTAATATTATCTATCATAATTAAAAAAAACATACCTGAAATTCTGCCCAAACAGCATCCTTGTGGGCGATATGTGTGCTCGCCCATGTAATCACAGCTGTAGGCCAATTCTGTAAACACAGCTATGATATGCACTTGACGATTTTATTATCTAAAAAATCACTATAATATACAACATCAATTAGCATATA
Organism: Panax notoginseng; assembly: GCA_016801055.1. Taxonomy (NCBI): domain Eukaryota; kingdom Viridiplantae; phylum Streptophyta; class Magnoliopsida; order Apiales; family Araliaceae; genus Panax; species Panax notoginseng. The sequence continues at coordinate 148,176,480 of CM029012.1, read as the reverse complement.
TTAAAGCAATTTACATCTAAGTTATAATACTTGTGAACATTTTTTAAACTTATACTTATATAATACTTAATAAAAATTCGCCAGAGTCTCCCCTATAATATGGACTAGCCACATGCACGACGACATGTATATATGGACATTTCTAGGCACCCAAGACACAAACCAATATAATATCAATCAAAACATTACCAATATACAATAAATAGAATCTTAAATGATTATATAAAATTGATATATGCGGGACGTACGTGCTATTCGGAGGAGGGCGAATCTGAATAAGAATCCGATCATCCGGATTAGTAGGGGCCTTGGGCATATGATTAGGCCCCCTACCCAAGTCGCGCTTTTTCTGCGCTGCTTCAGAAGCCATCTGTATATTACAAATTTTAAGATGTTTTGCAGAGTCATATTTGATTACATGTATATATGACAATAAACATGACTGTGATATAAACATGTATATATATATATATATATGAATATAAAATGGCAATAAACAAAAACTGCATTTAAATAGTTTAGTACATAAACATGACAGTGATTTAAACATGTATATATATATATATGTGTGTGTGTGTGTGTGTGTGTGTGTGTGAATATAAAATGACAGTCCATTAAAAAATCTCATATGAAGTGAACTGCACCAAACTCCAAACAAATATACATTCACTTTTTAAACAAAAATAATATAAGAATAACAAGGTAGAACCTCTTCTACAAAAGTACATCAGAAGAACAATAACAATGGTAATGTATCATAAATTGATGACGTGCTTTAATTACAACAATATTTGCTTTAATTGATTCCCTCATTTGTTTCAAGTGTCAATGTCTGATTCAGAATCATCTTGTATACGTGTTGCAGATTCATAACCATCATCTGCTTCAGATTCAGTGTCAGATTCAGTCAATAACTCTTCCTCCTCAGTATCAATGTCATCTGACACAAGTATTGACTCAGGATCTAATTCATGTGGTTCATCTCCACCATCTAACTTGATTACTTCATTGTCGTCTTCCACATTTATTATAGTTTGACATTGAAGCATCTGCTCTTGGTAAATCTCCCCATCAACTAATTCTACACGACTACGCGCGGGAGTATGAATTACAACTTGCCAATCTGTAGGCGGTCTATCCCTTTTCTTAACAGGACTAGGAGTGTTATATACTTGTACTATTTGAGTTGGTAAAACAAACGGTTCATTGGAGTACGCAGACCTATGGAGGTCAATATCGACGATTCCATGTCTGTCAACACGTATCCCTTTTTCTGAATCAAACCAACGGCACTTGAACAAGTGAATATGACCCCCGTACGTGCCCTTGTACGACAACTCTACGATTTCCTCCAACTCCCCATAAAAGGCACGACCAAGCTCATTGTAACAATCTCCTTGGACACACACTCCAGAGTTCGTTGTTCTTTTACCGCGCCCATATGCCTTTGTGTAAAATTCACAACCATTTATTTTGTAACCATTGCGGCTGACTTGGACCCCCAACACGAGCTTCATAGGGAAGATGGATTTGCAAATGCTCCATGGAGTCAAAAAATCCAGGTGGAAATATTTTTTCCAGTTTACACGTGATCTCTATGATGTTCTTCTCAAGTACAAACATGTCCTTCTCATTCAATGATTTTGAACACAAGTCTTTGAAGAAACGACTAAGATCCGTCAAAGCATCCCATATTGGTTTATCAAGCAGTTCCCGAAATGCTATAGGCATGAGTCTCTCCATGAACACATGACAGTCATGACTCTTCATCCCTTGCAATTTCCCACCCGTAACACACCTTGTAATGTTTGACGCATATCCATCTGGTAGTTTCAGAGACTTAACCCATGTGCACACATCTTCAACTTGCTTTTTGGACAATGTGTACCTTGCATGCGGTTTGACAATCTTACCATTAGGATATTCATAAAGTTCTAATCCAGGACACTTACAAATATCTTTCATGTACAAACGTGTCTTATCGTTATCTTTTGTCTTCCCCGTAACATTCATCACAGTGTTAAACACATTGTCAAACACATTCTTCTCAATATGCATCACATCTAGATTATGACAAATCAAATTTGTAGACCAATAAGGTAGTTCCCAAAAGATGCTTCTCCGAACCCAGTTATGAGATTCACCAAACCCATTGATTATGTTTGTGGCATCAACCTTACCAAATGGGATAACCGACAATCTCATCACACGATCTCGCATCTCCGTTCCCGACAATCGCGGTGCAGGCATATCATTATCTACTTTCCCTTTCCTGAAGTGTTCTCTATTTCTTCGAAACGGGTGATCTACCGGTAAGAACCGACGATGACAGTCAAACCAACAAGGCTTTCGACCTTTTGATAGATTAAACGACTTTGTATGCTCCATACAATACGGACAAGCCAACTTCCCGTGTGTACTCCATCCAGCTAATATACCATAAGCTGGGAAGTCACTTATATTCCACATAACCGCTGCCCTAAGGTTGAAATTTGTTTTCGTTGCAACATCCCAAGTCTGTACTCCATCCTCCCACAATACCTTCAACTCGTCTATAAGAGGTCTCAAGTAAACATCTAAGTTCTTTCCAGGACTCTTAGGACCAGGAACCACGAGTGAAAGAAACAAGTATGGCTGTTTCATACACATCCAAGGAGGCAAGTTGTACGGAGTAACAATCACAGGCCAACATGAGTACGGAACAGCTGAGTGGCCAAACGGATTGAAACCATCGGTGGACAATCCAAGTCTCACATTTCTAGGTTCCAATACAAATCCAGGATGTGCTAAGTTGAAATCTTTCCAAGCCTTCCCATCTGCGGGATGATTTAGTTCTCCATCTTTAGCTGGAGATTTCGCATGCCAACTCATATGTTCAGCTGTTCTTGAAGACATGTACAATCTTTTTAGCCGATGTGTTATTAGAAAATACCTTAGAATCTTAAACGGTATACTTGATTTTTTTGTAGTCACACCCTCTTTATTAGGCCTAAACCGATCATGACTGCAAAACGTGCACCTTGTCATCTGTTCATTTTCCTTCATGCAATCGTTGGGACATGCATCGATCTTTTGGTATCCAAGACCCAACTTTTTCACCATTTTCTTACAAAAGTAATAGTTACCAGGTAATTTCTCACCGTCAGGCATTATACTCTTAATGGCCTTCAAGAGCGACTCAAAACACTCATGGCTCATGTTATGATCAGCCTTGATGTTAAGTAATGTCGCCACTACAGACAATATAGTGTGTTTGGTGCAACCATGCCACAATGGCTCGCTACCCTCGTCTAACAACTTAAAAAAGTCTTTGGCATCAGAATTCATAGGTTGCTCTCTGCCTTGCTCCCAATCAAAATCTGGCCCTGTAATATCATGAACCATTTCATTCATACAATGAGTACTACTGCCCGAATTGTGTACTTGTGTGATGCCTCCATCTCTTCTCTGCCCATGTGCCCACCAGCATTCTTCGTAATGTCTCATGAACCCAGAAACAAGTAAATGATAGTTTACCATGTCTCTGTCCATATAATTTACATTTTTACACTTCAAACATGGACATCATATCTGCGACTTACCATTCATACATTCTAGGTGACTATACGCATACTCCAAAAATACTTGGCAACCAGCTCTAAATTCAGTTGTAGCACCTATCTGGGCACTTGACTTTCGTCGTGCCATCCAACTACGGTCTGAATAGAGGTCTATGATTTCACGGTACCTACTACAGACAACATTATAAATGTTAATTAACATATGACTTGAGCATACTTGTAACCATATGACTTGAGCATACTTGTAAGAATGCATATGATTAACATTTCAGCATACTTGTAAGCATATGACTTGAGAGCATACTTGTAATCATATGACTTGAGAGCATACTTATAATCATATGACTTGAGACTTGTAACCATATGATTAATATTTAAGCATACTTGATGTTAACGAATGAATACAAATTAAAGCAGTATGAGAAACTTTAAATATTATACAACTTTTGAGTATCTTGGAGATTCATTCATATCAACTAGTGTGTTAAGGCGCCTAACATGTTTTAAGATTATGCATGTCACGGTCCCTTTCTATAATTTTCTATGTTTTGGGATAGTCACAACTTGGTTGAGTAATTTATAGCTTCTATAACATTTTATAACTTTATTCTTATATACATAAGTGTTAAATACCCTTGTTAAAAAGATAAACGGTCTCTTTATTGACCATGTGTGTCTAGTTACCTTTTCTGTTGCACTAACAGTTCCCTAGCACTACCTATTTTGGCTTAACAGCCCCCCAATAGCTTACCATGCTAACAACCAAGCTTGGCTTGGCCCTGTGAGGCTTGGCTAAGCTTGGCGTGGCCTCGTGTGGCCTCGTGGCCCCAAGCCCAGCCCATCAACTCCAATAGCCCCTTAATAGGCTCTAGTAGATCAGCAATAGGCTCGTTAATAGTATAAATGTTCGCAACTACCCGACCAATAAAAAAAAATTCGCCAGAGTCTCCCCTATAATATGGACTAGCCACATGCACGACAGCATGTATATAAAGTCATTTCTAGGCTCCCAAGACACAAACCAAGAGAAATATACAAATTTCCAATATAATAAGACCAAAACAATAACGATAAATCAGTATCAAGACTAGATAAACCAAACTACAGCTCTAGAAAACACACTAATAAACCAAATTACAGCTCTAGATCCAATCTAGGTTTGTGTCTATCAATGGGTAAAACAGTATCAAGACTAGATAAACCAAAGCAGTCTACGGGGTTTTAGGAATGGAATTTATAGGAAGACTAGCGGGGAAACCGCCAAGAATCAATACACTGAAATAAAATCAAAAAATAATCCTACAAAATTTGCTATTGCAAAACAGAATAGGGAAACTAAAAGTTTAGGGATATACGTGTCAGGGCATGAAACTTAATTTCTACGAAATAGTCGTCAGAGATAAATGTTACTATTCCGTATATATATCAAATATACACACTATACCTAAACATGCATAAACAAACCAAAAATTGATACATTCTTTTCTGTTCATACATTACATATCAAACTCAAATTTATACAAATTAAAACTTAATTGTAGAATATGTATTTACACAAATCAAACACTAATTGCAGTATACAATACAGTAAATATCAAATCCAAATTTCCAACATATCAAACCCAAGTTGAATTCAGCCTCGATTAATATATAACAAATTAAACCCTAGATTAAATTTCAAAACTCAAATTGAACACTAATTCATTCGAGGATTCATCATTTTTATAACAAAATATATTAAAACCCTAAATTAAAAACAAATTCTAGCATATTAAACAAACAAATTAAACCCAAAATTAGTTTACCGGTGTGGTGAAGTGGTGGTGCAGCGGTGGTGAAGCGGGTAGTGCAGCGGTGGTGCGGCAGTGCAGGTCCTCTCTTCCCCCTACTCCCTCTTCTCCCTCATGTATCTCCCTCTTTTTTTTTCTTCTACTGATATCGCGAACCTGAGTCTGAATAAGTTTTAGTTGATCAGCGACCGCGTCCGGCGACCGCTTCCGGTCGCTGATTTTTTATGACGTGGCCCCTTTAGCGACTGCAATGCGGTCGCTGATATATATTGGTCGCAACAAATTAACGCGCCACCTTTTCGCACCAATTTTTGGGAGGGAAACTAATGTCAGCGACCAATCAGCGACCGCATGCGGTCGCTGATGCGGTCGCTGATAGTAAATAGCGACCAGATTCAATTACGATCGCTGATGTTGGTCGCTATAAGTATTATCTGCGACCGGATATGCGGTCGCTGATATCCTTGGTCGCTGATAGGCCTTTTTCTTGTAGTGCTTGTTGTCTGCAATTTTGCTGAGAAATTTAAACCCTAGTTCTTCAGTTATTCACTTCAATTACTGGTATAACATACAATCAGGACCTTTACATGTATTATTTCCTTCAATCGACCCACTTGATTTCGCCTGACATTAAGACCAACTTCGTCGCTTTCTTCTCAGAACTCGAACTCGATTTCTGCCTTTCAACAGCAACTGTTTGGTTGTTGCTTATATCTTCCTCCCACCCAACTCCACGCATGATAAACTGATTGTTCTTACTCATTAAATCAGCAATTACACGTGTTTTGTTTGTTTTTTTTAAAACCACGTAGGAAAACTTGACTGATTTCTTAACGTCTGTGACGAAAATTGGATGGAATAACTTGATTTTAAATTTTTAATAAGTACAGTGGGCCAATTGAATTTATTTTAAGTACAGTGGCTAATTGCTTAAAACACGACGATATCAATGGGATAAAGGTACTTTTTCCCGATGTTATAATATGGTTTTGTTGTTGTTGTGTGTGTGTGTGTGAGAGAGAGAGAGAGAGAGAGAGAGAGATGGAGAGGGGCATGGACAAAAGTGAGAGTAAAACGCTAAAAATGTAACACAGCGTGGAGCCCAACTTGTGCTGGTGGGGAAATTTGCAACATGTACATACTACCATTACTACTACTGATCATGGTCTGATGGCTCTTAGCTAGCTACAGTTCATATACACATGCACGCACCGTTTCTGATGGATTACTAGTTAGTACTGTTAATGTTTGACAAGACATTTCAATATCTTTCAACATCAATATTTTGAATGTATGTACATATACGGTTGGTAGGTCAGTATGCAATTTGTGGATTTAGTAAACAGAAGTATATATTTGTATGTGTATATGTATATGTATATGCACCTCTATTCATGTATATCAAACAACAATAATGATAATGAGGAATGGAAGGAATACTATGAATGAGATAAGAAACAAGTACTACTGGCTACCTATATATATTAATTACTCTCCCAGACCATCACTAGATTTATAATTCTTTTCTACTAGCTAGGGTTTGTCTGGACAACAAACATCTATTCTCTGCTCTATATATAATTCCCATTTATATGTATATATATATATACATATATATCTATATATATATATATATATATATATATATATATATATATATATATAGTACTATCAGCTCTTCGCCATGCTTGCCATGTGGCCTTAATTAATTACCTTTTCATCTTGTATGTATAGCTAGGGATATATATTAGTACTGTTGTGCAATAACTGTAAAGCATTTTTTGACCCATTGTGGTAAATATCTTTCCCTTCGTTGTGTAGAGACAAACATATCTCTACAATATTTCACTCTTTAATTGCCTCAATCTTCTGTCCATGCCATTATACTTTCAATGATACAACTCTTCTTTTGCAATTAGTGCATTATTAGTTCAGGCAAATTGATTTATTAGTTCAGGCAAATTGATTTATTTTACTAAACCACGTCTGAAATATATAATTTAACCTATGTATGTGTGTGTGTATATATATATATATATTAAGTGTCGACCCATATATAGAGGAAAGACATTCACTCCTATATATACTACATCAATCTGTGACAAGTTTACTACAAGCATATATATATATGCTCACATGATGACTAGCTAACAGCATTCAATTCATATACTGTATTTAATTTTTTCCTTTCTGTGAAACAGCATTACTGCTTTGCTTAAAATCCCAATGTCTTCTTTTCTCTTCTCTCATTTCCCATGCTCCAATCAGATTAAAAAAACAGTACTTTTACTTTCTGGTGATCATATACATATACTTGGACTATACAATTATTAAAAATGTTGGTAGCTACTGTACGTTTCCATGGGCTTTTCAAGGAGACCAACCATCCCTACACAAACACACAGGAGAATGTGTATGTATGGATGTATGGATATATACTACTCCTACAGTATTTGTTTATTCTCTTAATTCTCTCTTGTATTCGTATTCCAATACAAAAGGGGACAACTATGTCCCCCTTGGCCCGAATCACTAGCTTTGTCTTCCATATCTGATTTTATTTTGAGTCACTCATTTTCTCATCCCAACGCAATTGCATGCATGGTTTATTTCAGTACTAATGAATAGTATTGAATTTATCTAGAGAGAGATATACAACCCATTTTTCAAGTAACTTTTGCACTTAGAGAGAACCTTTGTTGGGTATATTTTTAATAAATTAAACCATACTCCTTCCATTCTATTTTGATTGAGATTTTAGGAGAAAACACTTATTAAAAAATATTATTAATATTTTATCGGATTAATTTAATTAGATATAAAATTTCATATTACCTTTTTAAAGTTTATTGAAAAATATATATAAAAAAATTAATATAAGAATTGTTGGGATGCGATTATTTGGGTATAGCCATGGTGCAATCCAATCTATTTAATGGTGCTGATCTGGTGATGACTCATATGTATTTATTATGACAGTGCAAGAGTCCTTATTAAAATAGGATTGTATTCTTTTATTTGGAGGGATGAGGAATCCTTCTCCTGGTTGGATGCGGGTGGGAGTGACTTATATATATACGGCTACAAGCTAGGGTTTGGAGGGAGGATGATAGAACACAATATCATAGGGCACAAGAGATACAATACAAATATACAACTTGTACTTCTAATATTATGATAGTGGATTACTCTCTCTCTGTGTGATTTTTTCCCAATTGAATTTTCACGTAAATCTTTTGTTCATACTTTATATTCTTTTATTTATGTTTATGTGAGTGTATTTCGTGAGTTTGATTTCACAACAATTACTCCATCAACCGTTGGCGCAATTTTGGCCTGCTGTTTTGGTGATTTCGTCAAGCGTACAAAATCTGGCGTTAACATTGGCGCCGTCTGTGAGAACGTTTTTATACTGTTATTTTTTAATCACCAATTACCGAGATATAATGAAGACGATGCAATTATTTGAAGTATTTGGATCCGGATCACGTGCAGAACCATCACTAATTCAACTAAAGCTAAGTCTTTTGTCTCTTTCTTTATTATTTTTGGCGAGCATGAGCAGGCGTTCAAGTACTCCCCAGAATTCTTGATAGCCACCCAGTTGGACTTTTGGCGGCTCTCCTGTGACATTTGGGCAACAACCCACTTCGGGCAACAACAATCCTCTTCGGATAATTAGAGTTCGCCTCAGACTATATCACATCGGCTTCATCATATCTTCAGCTGTCTACATATGGGGATTAAAGGTCGGATAGCGGTATAAGGTCGGGTAAACTTCCTTCGGGACGAATCGACGTCCTCTCGAACGGACACCTTCCTTTGGGACGAACCATCGTCCTCCCGAACAGATTACATATGGGGATAAAAGGTCGGATGGCGGTATAAGGTCGGGTAAACTTCCTTCGGGACGGACCATCGTCCTCCCAAACGGATTACTTCCTTCGGGAAGAACCATCGTCCTCCCGAACGGATTACATATGGGGATAAAAGGTTGGATGGCGGTATAAGGTCGGATAAACTTCTTTCGGGACAGACCATTGTTCTCCCGAATGGATTACATATGGGGATAAAAGGTCGGATGGCGGTATAAGATCGGGTAAACTTCCTTCGGGACGGACCGACGTCCTCTCGAACGAACACCTTCCTTCGGGACGGACCATCGTCTTCCCGAACGGATTACATATCGGGATAAAAGGTCGGATGGCGGTATAAGGTCGGGTAAACTTCCTTCGGGATGGACCGACGTCCTCCCGAACGAATTACTTCCTTCGAGATGGACCGACGTCCTCTCGAATGGACACCTTCCTTCGGGACGGACAATCGTCCTCCCGAACGGATTACTTCATTCGGAACGGTCCATCGTCCTTTCGATCGGACAATATCCTTCGGGATGGACCGACGTCCTCTTAAATGGTTAAAATAAACATTTATACAGTTCTTTGGAACGAATACATTTAGTTCCTCGGAACGAACTTTATAATTGGCCTTCGGTAGTGATAAGGTTGGTTCGGTTGTGATAAGGTTGGTTCTCTATATCTTCGGTTGTGATAAGGTGGGTTCTTTATATCTTCGGTAGTGATAAGGTTGGTTCTTTATATCTTCGGTAGTGATAAGGTTGGTTCGGTTGTGATAAGGTTGGTTCTCTATATCTTCAGTAGTGGTAAGGTTGGTTCGGTTGTGATAAGGTTGGTTCTCTATATCTTCGGTTGTGATAAGGTTGGTTCTTTATATCTTCGGTAGTGATAAGGTTGGTTCGGTTGTGATAAGGTTGGTTCTTTATATTTTCGGTAGTGATAAGGTTGGTTCTTTATATCTTCGGTTGTGATAAGGTTGGTTCTTTATATCTTCGGTTGTTTGATTTCACAACAATTATTCCATCAACCGTTGGCGCGATTTTGGCATGATGTTTTGGTGATTTCGTCAGGCGTACAAAATCTGGCGTTAACAAGAATAATATGAGAAAAGTAACTAGTTAAGCCGTTAATGTTTTTTTAAAATTTATACACAACAAATAAAAATAAATAAATTTTACTTTCTAAAAAGAAACGGATGGAGTATTAAACTGATCATTTATCAATTGAGATTCGAGTTCATAATTTTGGTCTTTAGCATCCATTTTTTATCTAAATATATAGCCTCTTGTCCACAAAAAGAGACCCATTTTAATTGTTTTATTAATTTTAAAAAAATTTATTAATAATAATATAAAATGACACAATATATATCCTCATTTTTTTATTCCCAGCTTTACTATTATACCATTCTGGATATATTTAAGGATACTCAAAAAATATATTCTTAAAGTTTGTAATTTTACAAAAAAAAATCCTAAACAGAGAGAGTAATATTATACTATATATATATATATACACACACTGCCGAATCTACTTGGAGGGCAAATGGGGCACTGCCTATACACAACTTTTTTTATATAACTATAGTGAGAGGAATAAAAATAAAATTTAATACAATTAAAGGGACAAATTTATAAAAAAATTAAATTTAGAAGAACAAAAAAAAAATATTAAACTACTACTACTCAAAAAAAAATCACATTATATATAATTAATATATTTAAATTCTCGCTCTCTACCTTTTATATATATATATATATATATATATATATATATATAAAACATAATCAAAGGTCATGAGATTATCTTGGCCCTGAAAACATCACATACATTTTAAAATTTTGTTATTCCATATTTTTTTCACATATAGAAGACAACGTAACTTTATTTGTGAGGACCCATCCAGAAAAGGGAAAGTGGAAAAGAAGGGGAGGGGGGAAATCTTGACCCATTATCACCTTTGAAAAGAAAATATATAAAGATATCAAAGGAAACAAAATTTTGCTTTTGGACTATGCCTAGAGAGATCATTTTTTTACCATGCATGATCATTTTCGGTGCCATATATATATATATATATATATATATATATATATATATATATATATATATACACACACACGTCCCCTCCTCTCCCTCCCGTGATCTAATTTCTTTATCCTTCTAACTATTAAAGTTATTTTGCTTTGATGTACATTTTGGAGATTCTCCAAGTTGTAGGTAATTGGGTATCTTGTAATTATTATACGAATAAATACACCAAAACTTCATAGCGAAGATAGAAACAGGAGAGAGAAAGTGAGAGAGAGTAGGCCAGTGAGAAAAGTTAGGTTTGACGTTCATCATATGTGCCATCAGCCATCAGATCAAAAGGGTTGTTACATATATATAATCAAGGTAGTCTACTTGAAGAAAAAGCATTCAAGATAAATAAAACATATATCTTGAAATGAAGCTAATATATATCTAAATAAAACCCACATGCATGGCTAGCTGTTAATTAAGTCAAGGTATATATATATATATATATATATATATATATATATATATATATATATATATATATATATATGAGGACAGATATTCAAAATTTTCCATTAATTCTCTTCAACTTGGCAGGATGCATGATCAGGAATAACGTACAAATCTGCTTAATAATTGAAGACAATACTCCTCACATGTATGAATTATAACACTTTTGAGAAATATAATTATATGAGAACCCAAAGATGGATTAGTTATTCGTTTGATCAAATATTATTTTCAAAAAATAGTACTCTGTCCTGCCTTCTTTTTCTTTTTCTTTTTCTTTTTCTTCTCCTCTCATTTTTCCCTAAACAATTTCATTATTAAGATTCTTTCCCCATTAATTTCTAGCTCGCTAGCTAGCTTGACACTCACAAATAGTAAACTGATCTCATAATAGTACGATGTAATCTTGCTTCTAAATTTGACTACCATTATTTATTTATTAGACCAACATATGTTCAATAAAAATTATTATTGATTAAAGGCTTAAATACACTTTAAATTTTTAAGTTTTTCGTATTTTAAAACTTTTACAGAGCAGTAACTTTGTTAAGGACGGGGGATATATATATATTTAGGTCCAGTATATAGTAATGCATGTAATTAACAATGTTTATTTAAGTATTTTATATATCATTTTTTCTAAAATGATATAAGAAAATTAAGTTATTTATATATAATAGACATTCTCGATCCGATAGACTCTTTTTCGAGTAATTACTCATAGCTAGTACAACCATGGAAAAATCGATCTGTCTCCAAAATAAGATTGAACTTTCCTTCAAAGTGCACTTTGGCTATCTTCAATTCCTCGAAGTGGCCTTTTTCATCTTGTAGTAGTCAAATTAAATGAAGTGGTGCAAAGTAAGACTATAAAATGAGCAAACAGTTCGAGCTCGATTCGTACTTGTTCGACTAAAAGTTCGATTCGAGCTCGACTTGAAATATAAATGAGTCAAATATGAGTAAATTTTAAAGTTCAATAAATTACTCGAATCTACTCAAATTGTAATTTTCTATTGATACTCGGATCATATTCGTTCGAAATATTCTAACTGCTCGGGTTCGATTTGGAATCGTGTTCGACTCGGTAGCTAAATGAGTTTCAATCAAACCTTATTTTATACTCGATAAATTTTGTGAACTAAATCTGAGCAACTCAATACTCGGATCGACTCGATTCGTTTATACCCTTAGTGTAAAGTACCATCCACCCACGACCGTGTCCCGTGACCTGCGTTCCTGGACTGGGGTCGGGTCAGGTCAAGTGCGGTACAAACTCGCGTCGTAAAGTTGTGTTGATGCTTTAGACGTATTTTGTACTTTTCACATACACGTCGTCGCTAGTAACCTCGTCATGAAAATTATTAAAAAGAGAAAAATAAAATGTGAAATTAAAAGAAAAATGAAGCCTAGCTACTTTATGATATCATGAAAAGTAAATTAAAGTTGGGATCATATGGACTAATAAGTGTTAACCCTTTTCTTTTTCTTCTTTTTTTTCGATTTTATTTTCATACTTTGATTGATTATTTATGATTTGCCTTAATTTGCTCGCCTTCAACCCCCCACCAAGGTGAAAAACTAAAGCTACATTTACTGATAGCCAAGAACTTTAATTAATCCTGTTATACTAAAAATAATTAATAAAAGAAGATCAAGAAGATATCATTCCCTTTCCTGATCCAGAAATCATAAATAGTAGCAGCTACTAATTATGGCTCCTCTCCACTGACAATCTCCTATCTGATTGCAAAAATAAAAACGATAACAATAATAATAATAATAAGTTGCTTCTTTTTTTTTTCTAAGTAGTTGGTATATATTCTCACTGCCTTTAATTTTGTATTCTACGTATTTTTCTAGGTAGATAAATTTGGGATCTTATATCTCCTAAAACTAGGGAACAAATGCTGCTTTGATTAATATACTCCATCAGCCCGACTAGTCATGGTGTAATGATTCTTCTAAAACTGAAATATCTAGTTATATGTTCTTATAAGATATATACACCTTTAAATATATATCAATGCATAAATATATATATATATATATATATATATATATATATATATAGGGTAATACTGAAAGTTACTCCACACATTAACTAACATGCATTTTTATTTATAAAAATTGACTTGTTTAATTTGCATGATATTATCAACTATGAGAATCTCCAAGGAATTAAGGGGATATGATAATAATTAGCAGTGCATCTGCTAAAACTATTATTCATGCATTAATATTCATTTTTAATGCACCCAATACAAACGAGCATTTCTGCTTTATCACGTAGAAATAAATATATACCCATTTGCTCTAAATAAATTTCCATCAACCTTTCTTTTTCCAGATTTTGGGTGAGTATATATATATATATATATATATATATATATATATATATATATATATATATATATATATATATATATATACACACGTATAAATAGACATAAGTAGAATGTAAAAAACCAAATTAAAACTGATCTCCTGAAAATGAGGGGTTATATATAAGGGCTAAGGGTGGTGGAGTCTGAGTGTCCAGACAAATAGAATAAGGCATAGGGCCAACTGACAAAAACAAGGTCCTACCTCTACGTCAGTTGATCTATCATGTCCAAATCATACAGCCTTGCTATTAGTACTAGTCTAGACTACTAGTATAATTCCCATTCCCTACTCCTACTCCTACTCCTACTCCTAGTAGTATAATTTTGTTTTCCCTTACTAAGAGAAACCTTTTTTTTTCCAAGTGATTGTTATTGCAATATGCAATGTTACACATGGGGGCCGGAAGGGATATCCAACACCACTTGCATTACAAGTCGCTAGTCGTTGCCTGTTGATCATAAACACTATAATTGGTAGTAGTAGTACTACTTATTTTATTTTTATATTCCTTTGGGCAGAAATTTGTTGGAGATAATTTGCAAGGAATTAGGGCGCCTAATTTTCTTTATCTTACAAGCAGAAACTAGAAAAACTTTAATTACTTTATACTGCTTTTTGCCCATCCTAAATATCTCCATCCCAATTTAATTTTTTTCATTTATATTATTTATCATTGTATTGTGTTTTTGTGTATGTTTGGTTATTTAGCATTTGCAACGTAAAACGATTGAAAATTTTGTTTGTCTAGTAACATCTTATTTCTAACAGAGTTTATTTACTCACAAACACACCAAAATTAGTGCCATATGTTTTCAGGTCCAAACGCTAACGCAGCGCTAGTAGCCAAACAAACCCATTATCATGCATCTCAATTTTTCCATCCCTTACAAGGTAAAATTGAGCACATTTTCTTTCCCCATTTTCAGGAATCATCAACATTGATAAGAAATCTAAAAATTCAAATCATAATACCCTAAAATCCATAATGGTATTATTACAGTCTGCAATGAGAGTTTCTTCCCAAACTAATTTTCAATTTTCAAGTCATTGACAATAAATTTGTCAGTTAAGTAAACTACTTGAGGCACATAATTGTACAAATGGCAACCATATATCGACCGACCATTTATAAGTGCACAAACAAACACTTAAAATAAGGGAATTGATATTTTCACACGTATTTTTAATATTTCCACAGTCATCTCTCACATGGGCATGCAATGGGTCTCACCTTCATGTGAAAAGGAAGCATGTGAAAATATCAAAAATCATGTGAAAATAGTGTTCCCCTAAAATAAATGTTCCCTCGGTTCCAAAATATAAAGTCACTTGGTTTTTTATAATTAAGACCTCAACTTAACTAGTTCACCAGATATGGCAATCAAAATCAGAAAACAATTTTAAATGTCATTTGCAACTTTCCTTCCAATATGATTTTCTTCTGTAAGATAATAAACTAGACATGCCAGATGAGAAAAGTTCTTTTCTTGCCATCACTCTGCCCATACTGAGGAAAGAACCAAATCTGCTATATATCATTCCTTAGTCAGATTTTTGTTGGGGTAGCTTCATATATGTTCTTATTGCCACAACTCCCATTCATTCAATCCTTGATTTGGTTGGGTGTACTCTTGAAAGCTTGAACTCCATAAATTCAGTTACTTTCCTCTTAATGCTTGTGCATCCTCATAATTCATAGGACCTGCAAAGTCGAAATGAACCTTTACTGATTACTAGAAATAACAGTACAGAATGGGCAGCATTGTCTTTTTCCAAAAAGAGCGCAATTAATTCTGAAGTAAATAACCTAACATAATAGGGGTACCTGCCATTATTTTCTATCTCAATCAATGGATAAAAACAGTCTCTCTTTTTTGCTTTAAGTGAAGATCTCTTTATCTCTTTCCAATAGCCTTGCTCAAATTTAGCTTTAACATATGCAATACAAAGCTTACTTTTTTTTTATCCTTAATAAAGGAAAGATGAGACTACACAGACAGCTGTACTTCCAATGAATCTCTTCCAAAGATTTGTGTTTCCAACATATTTCATTACCAACCGTAAAACTGATTTTCTCAAATGAAGGACATTTCAGTCATAACCTAACATTGCTGAAGATGGATAGGGCTCTCTTTGTAAGTTATGCACATAAGTGACTCATTCAAAGTAGTAAACGATCAATTTCTTGCCTTACTTGGGCAGCCATTCATGCATTGAAGCATGTTATCCATGTAATGTCTAGTAGTTGTTGAGATTCCCTTGTTCTTGAAATTAGTTGCACCGAGTCATTGACAAGCTTCTGCATGGCACATGGAATGCAGGAATACACCATTAATCAGAGAGAGAGAGACCGCTAAAAACATGATATATTGCAAGACATCAATTCAACACAAATTTTCTTATCAAAACAAAAGCCATTTTTTGGAGCAAACCAGCAAGCCAGTCAGCCAGAAAACCAGCAAGCCAGTCAGCCAGCCAAACAGCCATGTTTTCTTCATCAATATGACATAATATGAACGATCACTGAACTATCATCATGCTAAAATGACAAACTTGTGAAGGTTTCCATTTTAACTCCAATAATTTAACCAAAAGTCCAGTCAGAAAATTAATTTCTATGTATGTATTTACCTGCCTAACAGTAACCGTTATATTTATTTAGATATAAAGATATAATACAATCATAGGGGAATAGCCTATCGCTATCAACCTTATAAGTCGCAGAAACGAAAATACTCAAAAGAGAGCAGCTTTTCAATCTCAAACATAAATTTCCCTAAAGGCAACCATGGCAGAGGTGCATAAGGAAGCAACAACAAAAAATCCCTATCTCACAACAAAGACAAAGATAAATATCTTTATAAAAAGCTTACAACTACGCTCTTTCCAGATCCCCTAAGAAACGAAAAAGACCGCGCACTTACAAAGCATCTTAGCATCTTTACTCCCTCCAAACCCTTTAAACCGGATAAGCAATAAATCATCCACTGTGCGTGACACACCCACTCCTCCCCCAACACTCTAAAAACAAAATTCCATAAACCCAAGCAACATGACAATGCAAAAATAAATGAGAATGTGACTCAACGTTCTACATGCACTTAACATAGATGTCTAGAGATAAAGCCTTGGGGGCTTTGCGCACTTTAGATCATTAGTATTCAGTCTTTTTAAAGTCATACACCAAATAAATGCCTAAATATTGGGAGGAACCTTTGCCTTCCAAATTCTAGAAGCCAAAGAAAACTAAACTAGGACACGAGAACAAGCCTAAATTGATGTCTAAAGGTGTAAGCAAGTCCATTCAATCCAAGTTTTAGATTGCTCAAGCTCAGCTTGTCTAGAAACGAGCCTAAATTAACGTTCAGTTTGTTTATCATATGAGTCGATCTCAAACAAGATTTAATCGGGCTGACCTCAAATAGCTAAATATTTTTCTATTGTTTTAAAATTTAAAATTTTGATTGTTAAGCAAGCTGATATTGTTATGTTAACAAGCTGAAAAATGTGATCGAGCTTGGCTCATTTATTTTACAAGTCAATCTCAAATGAACTTTATATGAGCTAAACACTAGTGGAACTCCAATAGCTTGGTTTGTTTTACATCGCTAATCCCTTGAGTTAGTTGAATTTGAACAACTTGCAATACAAATTAACGAATTAATATAAAAACAAAAAGTAAGCAGTTAATGAAATTTACCTATACACACACACACACACACACACACACACACATATATATATATATATCCCAACTTCATCTGGCTTTTTTCCAACATAAAGTGTTAAATACATTATGCATCAGCTATAGTTCCTAGAGTTTTTGTAGTATTCGGTTATTAGAAACACTTCAAATGATGCAGATTAATTACAGATGTTTGTACTTCATCTAGCTGTGACACCATGTTATGTCAACTTGATTACATGTTGCATATTCTTACTATAATGTTCTTCTATTTAATGAACTTTGGAGTATTTTCATGCAGCCAATACGAGCCAAATTTAAGATGTTTGTTGTATTTATCAGATTTGAAAAAATAAAAGGTTTATCACAATTCACAACCCATTCTCAACCTAATTTGGGGGACTTTGCTCTCAATTCTATCTCAATTTTCCTACTATTATTGATCTCACAGCCTGTTAGTCAGCTAGACAGTCACCCTACTTGAATGACTGACAAAAGGAGAGCAAACCACTAACTTGTCTCTAAGATTTTTTGGTAAGCCTAACTGGTCCTTGCTATCATACTCGAATAACCCCCACCTACAAGGAGGAATGTTATCAACCAACTATGAACTATGAAGGCAAATTAAGAACATTGGCCTGAAAATTTGAGACTCAACTCAAGAGTATGTGTCTATGTGATGCCTTTGAATTGAAAGATTTCTCATTGATCCTCTTCACTAAAGTGGTCAACTATAGAGCACAACCATTTTTTTTATAAGTAGAAATTATATTGATCAAAAGTATCCATCAGGCGAGGATGGCACCCATGTACACAGGGAGTGTACCAAAACAAAGGGGTTTCTTACAAAACATTGCAAACCCTTCATAAAATCGATCACCAAAATTGAATGGGGAAATCCCAAATAATCAAGGCCTGCAGAGCATAAGTATTGGGAATGAGAAATAATGAGATATGAAACTTAGGTCGCGAGTTCAGAAATTTTGGGATGTCTCCAAGAAAAACAGAGCTTGGTTACTGGCTGAGCATTGTGGAGAAATAAAGGATTCCACAACGATAATAAAGTACATTAGTTGCTACCCTTTCTTTTCTTTGAGCAGAAAAATAAAACTTAAAGTTAATTGCTATTCATCTCATGGTTAATGTACAACTTGGTAGAAACAGTAATATTCATTGCACCATTAAAGTTGGGAAGATACAAATGCAACTGATTTAAAGACGGAATATTTTTTATTAAAAAAAATAGGTGTTTATACTTTATAGAAACGTTAAAACATTGAGAGGGATCTCATAGCCTCGTTAACCAAAATCAAAATCTATGAGGATTAGAACCAAATTAAGATTTGAATAAAGCCTGTAATACTAACCAAGTTGTTCCATTTATTTGCAACTCCAGAATCCCTTAATCAAGTTAGACTCGGCAGGTGCGCTCTGAGAAGAATAATGAAGCACAACAGACACATTTAAGATAACATAGTAGCAAAAGTAACGGAACTACTATTGCATTATGAAACTTCAGATCCTAACATAGTATCATGACTTGAATTTGACAGTCCATTAAAAATAATTGTTCTTTAAAAAAATGCCCTGAACTTGTTGAAGGATGATCATGGTCTGTAACTGCAATCCTAAAAATAATACTAAAATTAAATTACTTTTACATCACATATATACCTTAAAATCCTTATGAACAATATTCCAATCTTGTGCCAAGCTTTATATATTTGTGAGCAAAAGTGATGCATGACAGATTTAGGGTGAAGGATTAATGAACAATAAACTAGGATTTAACTCCATGTTTAAACCACTAAGATCTCTCAAGTGTATCAACTCAACGTATCAACACCGAGATGGAAAAATACCTCTACGGTAGGATACTTCTAAGATATGAATAAAATAATTCACTTCAATATCAATAGTATGTAGTCTAAAAAACTTGTGAGGATTACATTACTATTTAAAGAGACTCAAGCCCTAATATTAATTGGTGAATAATAAAATACTAAACGACTAACATACCCTTATTAATAATTTTTAATCACTAATTAATGTCCTAAATCCCCACTAAAAAATAAAATACATAAATCACATCAACTACTTTTATATTAAACATAATAAAAAGTCCAAATAATAAATATAAAAAATCTTTTCTTCTTTGTTCTTTACTTGGAGTCCCCATCATTCTCCTCTTATTGGAGAGACCTCGAGTTCTATAATATGAGAAAATAAGCAATGAACTCCTCCGCAACGAAAGAACATCTTGAAACACCTTTGACAACATCATCACACGGTATGACTCAAAAAAAAATTGAAAAAATATTGATGAGAGCCTTGGTTTTGTATTCGAAAGTGCTAAAAAGAAGCTTTCTAGAATAACGAAATCAACAACGCCAACTTGGATTGAATCAATTTCTCAAATCGTCTTTTCTTCGGTCATGAACTCCTCAAAAGTAACGTTAGAGGTTTTCTCAATTTGTTCCTCATATATAATCTCTGGTTCAACTTTTGAAACTTCAAGAACTTCCATGGACACATTTTGTAGCCCCAAAATTTGAAACATTCTCTTTTTCTTTCTATTGCTCTGCTTGAAAATGTGCTCGCAAGTCAATAAGGTCTTCTTTTATAGAAGATATGTCATCTATTGATAAAGAGATGTGATCTATTAAAGAATAACATATAGAAATCATATCATGTGTAGCCTTTCGAAATTCTTTTGCTTTAACTTGTTGACGTTTCCTTATTTACATCAGCTTTTCTTTGTTCATCTCAACGTTGCAATTCTCCAAGGTATTCTTGTGCATCAACCATATTCCATCTAAGCTCTTCCTACTTGCGCTTCAAATATCTATGACCACATGTATTAATAAGGTAGTAAATTTGATCACTTTTATTGTCAAGTAACCAAGTATACTCTTTTGTTTCGACAATCAAATATTTAGTGGCTAGAGATATTGGGTGTTTGGGATAATGGGTTATAAAATAAATAAATAAATAAAATAAAACTTATTTTTTTTGATAACTTAAGGGCCTAACTGAAAAGAAAATAAAAAACACGGGCTAAAGTATGATTCAGAAAGTGTAGGTGCTAATTTAGAAATGATGAACGGGTATAAGTGAAAAGTGTATAAACAACGGGGCTAAAATTTAAAAGTTAAGAAAACCATGGGATGTAAACTACAATTTTGAAAATATATTTATAATATTAACTATTAGGGTTAAGAGCAGCAACAGCAAAGTAGAGCACCAGCAAGAAGTTTTTTTCCCTTTTTCAGCGAACAACCACCCCGATGAACAGTAACTCTGCGATGAATAGTAACTCCAACAATGAATAGCAACTCCGACGATGAACAGTAACTCCGGCGATGAACAGTAACTTTTTTCCTCTTTTTTTTATACCCAAGATCCCCAAAAACTGAAAAATTAATGGAGAGACCTTAAGCTTTGATATCAAAAATGATGCAGGACAAATTTAAGGTAAAGGATTAATGTACAATAAACTAGGATTTAAACTCCACGTTTAAATACTAGGATCTCTCAAATGTATCAACTCCACGAATCAATACCAAAATGAAAAAATACCTTTTCGGTAGGATACCTCTACGGTATGAATAAAATAATTTACTTCAATATCAATAATATGTAGTCTAAAAAACTTATGAGGATTACACACTATTTAAAGAGACTTGAAGCCTAATAATATTTGGGGAATAATAAAATATTAAACGACTAACATACCCTTATTAATAATTCCTAATCGCTAATCAATGTCCTAAATTCCTACTAAAAAATAAAATACATAAATCGCATCAACTAATTTTATATTAAATATAATAAAAACTCTACATAATAAATATAAAAAATCTCTTCTTCGTTGTTCGTTACTTGGAGTCCCCATAAAAAAAACATGAAAGCATAAGCATGGTTCGAAATTGGGTTCGAGGCGCACGCCTCGAGGCGCACCTCGAAGTGAGGCGATAGTTTGCTATAGCGAGGCTTACACCTTAAAGGGAAATACAGAGGCTTGCGCATCATTTGGCTGAGGCTTACGCCTCAGTGCATTGCGCCTTAAAGCATAGGCCTTGATTTGAATTAAAAAAAACCCTATCTCTGTTCAGTTCTTCACATTCGTGCAACAGATCAGGCGAGCTTTGTGCGACTTCTTCTTCTCGATTCTTCGTGCGGCGTATCAAGTTCTGTCTTTTTCTCGATGGTTTTCTTATTACAGTGAATATAAGAAAGATCCAGCTTGGAAATATGGCACCGAAGCTCCTAGAGTTAATAAATCTCATTTATATATGGAATGCAATTTTTGTAAGAAAATTTGTAGAGGATTACAAGGCTAAAAAATCATCTTGTGGGTAATCATAGTAATGTTGAGACTTGCAAAAAAGAACCAAGTGGAGTAAAGGAAGAGCTTGCGTCATTTATGAAGAAAAGTATATGTGTTACTCGGACTCGGGTGCGGGTGTCGGGTGCGGGTACGAATTTAGATGTCGGAGACGTGAAGTCAAAAAATAGAGGATACGCGGATATGGATCCAAATTTGGACACGGGTGCGGGGATACGGTATGTTATGATTTTTTAACAATAATATTTATACTGTCCAAATTCATATAGACATGCATTTATCATGAAATTTCAGGGGCAGAAGTGCAAAAAAATAAAGAAACAAGGCAAAACTGAAACTACTGAAACTTCAGGGGCTAAAATGAAAGAAAACAAAATTATAGGGACTGATATGTAATTTTTCAAGGGCTATTTTAAACTTTCAAAAAATTTGAAAGACTAAATTAAAAAATTATAAAAACTATGGGGTACCCAACTGTAATTTTTCACGATATTTTAAATCAAGATCTGATATCAGATCTCGTTTCTATTCTCTGTTCTCTCGTGTTCTCTCGCTGTGTTGGAGAAAAAGAAGAAGAAAATGACTGAGATACTCCAATACTCGTTCTTGTTGGAGAAGAAAAAGGTGACAGTAAGTTTCTCTTTCCTCTTTCTTCTTCCTCCTCCTTCCTCGTCTCTTCTTATTCTCCTCCGATGAATCACCTGCCGTCTCCGGATTCTGTGGCCGAATCCCATACGGATCCCGCACCCCAGTGTCGTGTCGACACAGGTACTCCGCCAAAAATGACGAGTCCGAGTAACACAGAAAAGTATCGACTCAAAGGAGGAAAGACAAAGAAATGAAGCTGAAAAAATACAAAGTGGGTCTTATTATGGTGATCATCCATCCTTGGGAGGTTCACGTGTGGGTAGCCTCCGCGAGGGGAGTTCGGGGACCCATGGACAAATTTGTTGTAGATGTTGATGCTATTGATGATAATGCTACTACAAAGCGTACCGTATTTTCAAAGGAGGCTCGTAATGCAGTCTGTCTTGATATTGGTAATGTTGCAGATAGTCCTTCATTTATAAATATGTGTCGGTCAATTGAGAACTATAGTCGTGGTTTGAAACTCCCTATTCCATACGAGCTTAGCTCTTAGATATTGAAGGAGGAAGATAAGACTACAATGGCCTTTGTTGAGGAGGTAAAGAAGACTTGGGCACATACAGGGGTGTCAATCTTGTCGAATGGTTGGAAAGATATTATGGAAAGACAACTAATAAACTTTCTTGTAAACAACCTCCATGGCACTGTATTTTTGAAATCTGTTGATACATCTGATGCAGTTAAAGATGCTAATTTGATGTTTAAACTACTTGATGAGGTTGTTGAGGAAGTGGAGAAGACCTTGTCATTCAAGTAGTCACTAACAATGCATCTAATTATAAGGTGGCGGGGAGAATGTTAATGGAGAAGAGGCCACGTATGTGGTGGACACCGTGTGTCGCGCATTGCATCGATTTGATGCTTGAGAAGCTTGGAGAGTTGCCTCAACATAAAAATGTTTTGACAAAGGCAAAGAAGGTAATTACTATTATTATTATTTGGTTATAATTTTTTTTATTCAATGAATACTTAAATTATTATTATTTTTTTGATGAATGTCATCATGTAATTGTAGGTAAGCAACTTCATATATAATCATGGATGGGTCTTACAGAAGATGTCTAGAAAGTTCAGTCGAGGAGAGGTATGGTCACCTAATTGCGCGCCAATAGGGAGAAATCCTTATCAGAAAGCCCCCTCTTTCCTGGGAATAATCTGGTTGTTAAATATTGTGAGTTATAATATTAATGATGAATAATTGTTGGAAGATTAAAAATGTGTTGATTGAAGATAAAATGATTTGTGGTAATATTTATTCAATCTTTGATATAAATAAGAAGTCTGTTATGAGACGTTTGTGGTAAGTTTGGTTTATTCTATAGGGACCCATATGTCATCTAAAAGTCACTTTGCCAATAGTAATTGCCTTTACCAGACATCGAACCACTTGTCGTTTCATATTACAGGCGTCGAACCACTTGTTGTTTCATATTGCAGGCGTCGAATCACTTGTCGTTTCATATTACAGGCGTCGAACCACTTGTCATTTCATATTGCAGGCGTCGAACCACTTGTTGTTTCACATTACAAGCGTCAAACCACTTTTCTTTTCACATCACCAGTCGTCAAGCCACTTGCCTTTTCACATTGCAAGGGCTAAGCTAGAAATCTTCTATTTCTTCTTTCATTCTCACCAATTCACTACGACTCACAAGAGAATTCTATAGAGAGAGAATCAGAGAGAAAGAAGAAGAGTATTCTGTTACTACACTATTTCAGTATCCAATCTCCTACTAAGGTAAGGGGTATTATTTCTTTCGTATTCGTAAGGGATATTATTTTTGTTCAATATTCGTATGAAATAGTATTTTCTTCCATACGCTGTAGTATGTAAGTAATATTATTTCGTTTCAGATTCTGAATTCTACACTCATGTTGTTAAGTATTGCTTCTATACTCTTTGAAATTTGTACAATATTCTTGAAATTTGAGCTTCATCTAGTATCGTTTCACAAGAATATTTTTCTGAACATTCTTGTTAAAGTTTAATCTTTTCATGCTGGAGTATTATTCACGGGGTACTATTCACGAAGTACTATTTACGGGGTACTATTCATGACAAAAATTAATTTCTTTTCTGTCCAAATTATTTTTGATACAATATGATTCTTGAATTTTACTCCACAAAGCAGTATCATGTTGGCAATTTGGACATTATTGAATTCTGGATAAATTGAATTATAAATCTTTAAAATTTATCCTTACTCTCCTTTAATTGAATTCTTATATCATTGTCATCATCCTCATGCTTATATTATGATGAAAGTTATATGTGGCCCGTAGGGCATAGATGGACTTGGTATGATTATGACCAGGGATTATTCGGTATAATCATGACCGTAATGTTACAAATGATGTGGTAAAAGTCATCATTGGCCCGTAGTGCATTGATAGACAGTTGTTGGTATGATCATGACCATTGGTGATACTAATGAATATCTTTAGCCCGTAGTGCAAGGATGATTCGATGATGTGAATTATTTATTAAGCTGAGTCTCAGCAATAAAACTGTTGATAAACTTTTTAAATCATAGAAGATAGTAAATATCATTCTCTACTTGACTCTTTTAATGGATTGCTTGTTCCACTGCAGTTAAACTTAATGTTTATTGTATTTTATCAGTTTAACACTGTTAGAGGCTAATGATAATTTATTTTGCATTATCTTAGTCATAATATTTCTTACTGGGCTAGTTGAGCTCACCCTTTGCTTTCATTGTTCTCTTCAGGAAATGAGAATATAGCTGGGACTAGTCGAGGAACAGAGTGACGGTCCAGATGTTTGCATTAGTAATCCTCACTATTATGTGAAATAGTGTGATAATAAATGTAATGAGGACTTATTTTGAGTTTTAATACTGTCTAGAAGACAATATTTGTATTAAAACTCACAGTTTATGTTGTGTTGTATTCTACACGACATTTAGCAGTTGTATAAATTAAGTTTGTATTATGTACCTTCGGAATGGGTGATGTATACCTATTTTGGGGGCGTCACAATAGTTGTATCCTATCAAGATTATTAAATATGTCTTCTTCTATTTTATTTTATTTTTTGTTGCTGGAATTCATTTTTTCAAGCTAATTAATCTCATGAACCACAATATAAGGTTTTGAATATATAATATTATAATTTATAATTTATCTATAAAAGTAGCTAATTAGTTGATTAAAAATTTCAAAGTCTGATTATCAGTCTCATAGTTCGGGAAAAATTAATATATATATATATATAAGGTTTTAATCCGTGGCAAACGGTTGCCATAGGCACTGTTCAGCAACCAAGTTTACATCCGTTAATCCATACACTTAATGGCTGAGATTGGTCAAATTTTATCCCTGCCGCTACAGCTTGTAGCGGCAGTCCTCTTCCCCCAATCCGTGCTAGCAATTTACGTTGCTGCCCCTAACAATTTAATACATGTCTGCCGTTACAGTCTGTGGCGGCGGTGTGGCGACGGTGTGGCTCTCACCCATGTTGATGTAAAAATAAAAGATAATGTAAAGATGAGTTTATTTTTATGTATACATAATATAAAAATAAAAGATAATGTAAAGATACATAATGTAAAAATAAAAGATAATGTAAAGATAAGTCTGAATAAATTTATCTTTTATTCAAACTTATCTTATTTTTACATTATGTATACATAAAAATAAATTTATCTTTTATTCAGACTTATCTTTACATTATCTTTTATTTTTATATTATGTATCTTTACATTATCTTTTATTTTTACATTATGTATACATAAAAATAAACAAATTTATATTTTATTTAGACTTATCTTTACATTATCTTTTATTTTTACACTATGTATCTTTACATTATCTTTTATTTTTATATTATGTATACATAAAATTAAACTCATCTTTACATTATCTTTTATTTTTACATCAATATGGGTGAGAGCCACACTGCCGCCACAGCCTGTAGCGGCAAGCATGTATTAAATTGTTAGGACAGTAACGTAAATTGCTAGCATGGATTGGGGGATGTGGACTGCCGCTACAAACTGTAGCGGCAGGGAGAAAATTTGACCAATTTCAGCCATTAAGTGTATGGATGAACGGATGTAAACTTGGTTGCTGAACAGTGCATATGGCAACCGTTTGCCACGGATTAAAACCCATATATATATATATATATATATATAAAGTCATTAGAGCATTAACAACAGTTTCCCTAATCAACTCTCTATCTCCCATTTTGAAAAATAGATCAACAAATCATTATCCAACAGTTTTCTTATCTTTATTTGACTCTCTATTTTAATCCCTATATAAGATTTTACTCCTTAGTGTGAGAGAATCAAAAGATCGTTCTCTATATATACAAAATAACATTTTACACTCTCATTTAAGTGGACAACTCATCAATCATACACATCTTGATATTTTTTTACTACTTCATTTTCAAATTATAAACTTAATATTGACTTTTTTAAAAAAAAAAAAATCAAACGTATTCAAATTTAAAATTGATATAAATTTTTGTCAATATAATTATAAATATTATAAAAGAACTATTAATTATAAAATTTATTATTTTCAAAATTTAAATGAATCATATTAAATTTAAATTTAAAAATATCACAAATTAACTTTTTAAAAGTTAATATTGATCTTCTGTATATTTGCAATTATAATTCATTCAATACTCACTCCATAAGTTACTTAAAAATTAAAATAAAATAAAAATTATTTTACAGTGGAATATAATTGATAAATTATACTCTCTTTTATAAATTATAAGATTATTATTAATTTGATATTTTGACTGTTGGAACTTTTAAATTTTAAATTTTATTATTTAAGGAATCAATATAAAAAACCTGTTTGGTACATAGTGAAAAAATTGAAACCCTATTTTGCATAATGACCCAATAACCAAGGGCGGAGCCATGATTTTTTTCCGCCCTGGGCTACCAAGAGATAGATCAAAGAGGACCTTTGCAGAACAAATAGCTTAGGTTATCTTCTAATAACCTAGAACATTGGCTAATTCTCAATTTTACACATTTTAACTTCTTTGAGATAAATTCTCAAACACCATGCCTACAACACTTAGATTCCATAATTTCATAAGACTTTAGAAGGGTTCTAACCATAAAAATTCAAATTGAAAATCCCAAAAACCTAAAAATTCAGAAATTACAGTTAAATACTGAAATAGTTGCACCATACTAATATCATCAACTAAATTACAGTTGTCCTTATTCAAATTGAAAATTCCCAAAACCTAAAATCCACCACAACCTATCAAAAAGTTCAATTAGTTTGTCAAAACCCAAATCAAACAACAAGTACCATCAACACTGCTATATATATATAATGCCATCAAAAATCACAAACTAAAATCCCAAATCAGATCAAGAAAAAAAATTAAATAGCAAAAATTAATAATCAAAAATCAAGAATCTAATTGTAAAAGATATAAAACAAACAACAAGTACCAGCTTCCAGCTTGCAGTTTTTTGGGCTCGTGTCAAATTCAATGTTTAACTATTTCACATTCATCTACAACTAAAGAAAAGTATCTAAAAATACAAGCACCTAAGATTCTTTTAAACCGTGTGCTTTAACTACAAGGACAGCACTAACCTAAGTGTTGCAGACGGCAGACCTCTTCTCCTCCAGCAATCTGCACAGCTCAAGGAGCTTCAGAAATCAGAGCAATCAGAGCAGAGGCAGTTAGCAGAGGCGGATTGGCAGAAGGGGAAAAAAAAGGGGGGCAGCTTCAGACTTCAGAGCAGAGAGGCAGTTTGGGCTATTTTGAAGAAAGGTTAGGGTTTTTTTTTAATCTTACATGAAACGACGTCGTTTCATGTAAGATTAAAAAAAAAACAGCTGCTGCTGTGCTGCAGAAGAAGAAAGGAAGAAGAAGGCGGGCGGCTGCAGAAGAACTAAAGAAGAAAGGAAGAAGAAAGTTGTGCTGCAAAAAAACTCACCTGGGCTACAGCCCACCCTAGCCCATACGTGGCTCCGCCCGTGCCAATAACACTGCAAAGTAGGAATAAGGATAAGGAAACTGTTGTGAATGCTCTTAGACTCGCAACTCAAAAGTTGACAAGGGTTGGAATAGGATGTTGTGAAATACTATAATTGGACAAAATGAATTTGAAAGAAGCACTCCAAGCGTTAATAAATAATTTTTTTTACTGATATATTTTTACCCCCCTCTATAAATGTTTTGATTCTGCCACTGCGGCCCATAATAGCTCTACAAGAGTCATGGCCTTTGGCCATGAGAAATTAATTTTTAAGCCAGAAAACCTGTTTTAAGTTGTTTTATCATTGGTCAAAGTTTGGTCAAACTTGGATTGTTTTTTTAATTTTTAATTCTCCTAATCCTAGATGTTGGGAAGTTGATTAGGATTATAAATACTCAAATATTAGGGCTCGTCAACAGTTACATTTTATTCAATCAATATTATATAATATTTCATTGTTCTCTTTTTGGTACGTTTAAAACTTCAAATCATTGTATGAATCAAATTAAAGTGCGAGATCAAGGGAAAACCTTTTCTTAATTTCAAATGGTGTTATTGCATGAATTCCAGACCTTATTACAGAAAATAAACAAACAAACAAACCACCATAATAGTAAACCTAGACATACAAAGATAATAATGTGTTGCAGTAGGATCGAGAGAATAAATTTGAACAGATAAGAACAGATTATAAAGGACGATAGAGAGAAATTACGGACCTTGTTTAGATTCTTCTTCATGCCGCAAGCTTGGTTTCGTATTGACAATTCGGGTTACCGAAGCTGTGACGGAGAAGAGAGAAGCTGTATTATATGGATTCGGGTTGTGTGAATCGAGTTTGCGGGAAGAAGTGCAAGTGGAGTTGGTTAACCCGTAAAATCAAATGTTACCAATTTTACATGTTTGTTTGCCTTGGTGTTCTTTGATCTATTGAAAAATTACTTTCCAATAAAATATATTTTTCCCATATATATTTATATATAGGGTTTTAATCCATGGTAAACATTTGCCATAGACATTGTTCAGCAACCAAATTGATTACTGTTGATCTGGATAATAGAATGTTGGAATTGGTCAAATTTTCTCCCTGCTACAGCGGCAGTCCACATCCCCCAATCTGTGCTAGCAATTTACTTTACTGCCCCTAATAATTTAATACATGTCTGTCGCTATAGGCTGTAGCGGCCATATTAAGATGATGTAAAGATGAGTTTATTTTTAGGTATACATAATATAAAAATAAAAAATAATTTAAAGATACATAATGTAAAAATAAAAGATAATGTAAAGATAAGTCTGAAATAAATTTATTTTTATATATACATAATGTAAAAATAAGATAAGTTTGAATAAAAGATAAATTAATTTTATTATAAAAGATAAATTTATTTTATTATACTCATGTAATCAAACTTATCTTATTTTTATATTATGTATACATGGGTACACCCCTATCCCAAAAATAAGATAAGTTTGAATTGTAAAATTTAAATAAATTAATTTTAGATTTAAAATTCATGTAATTTATTATTAATTTTTAAAAATATAAATTTATGATTTAATTAATATTTTCAAATAATTTATAATTTTCATAATATTATAAATTATTTGAAAATATTAATAAATTTATCTTTTATAATAAAATAAATTTATCTTTTATTCAAACTTATCTTATTTTTACATTATGTATATATAAAAAGAAATTTATTTCAGACTTATCTTTACATTATCTTTTATTTTTACATTATGTATCTTTACATTATCTTTTATTTTTATATTATGTATACATAATAATAAACTCATGTGAGACCCCAGATTTTATGAATAAAGATTTAATTTTCTCTAAATAATTTTTTTTATTTTTTATTTTTTATTATGGTGTTTATTTAATGTAATGTTATAGTTGTGGGTAATATTTACAAATTTTGCAAAGTAAGCAAGTGGTTATATAATATTCGATTGGTCGGGGAATATTATTTTTATCGGGAAATATTCGTACGACGGTACAATTATTGGTGGACCCCACAACGAAATTATTGTAGGATTGAGAAAACGACAATAATATTTTATGAAAATAACGGCGGAAGTTTTACCGTTAATACTGTTGAACTACTCGGTAGTAAAAGTACAGTAATACGTGTGGTTGCATTGTAGCACACGCTAATGATTATTGATGCTTATGTGATAAGTCACTCAGTTTTGTTTTATTGGTATTATTTATGTAATAAAACAGAAAATCTTTTTATATAAAACAGAATACTTTTATAAAGTTATTCGTTTTATTAGGCTAATAGTAAAATCTTTTTATATAAAACAGAATACTTTTATAAAATTATCTGTTTTATTAGACAATAATTAGAATATATTATATTTTATTGTGCATAATATTTGCATAGTGCCTGCATAGTGTTTGCATAGTAAAATCTTTTATAAAGTTATTCGTTTTATTAGATTATAAATAGAATATATTATATTTTATTTAAAAGATTTGCTTTAACTATGGACCGTTAGATTAAAGTAAATCAATCTAGACCGTTCATGAGTTAGTTACTATGCAGTCCATTTTTCTACAAATAGAAGCTCATTCCTTCATTATTTTCTTACGAATTCACTAAAACTTTAGAGAGAGAAATTATAGAGAGAGAGAAGAAAAGTATTCTGCTACTTCACTACTCCGATATTAAGTTTTTTTTACGGTAAGGGATATTATTTGTTGTACTCGTAAGGGGTATTATTTCTTTTGTATTCATGAAGAGAACTTATGTTATTCCATTATTTATTATTCTGTTGGAATAACCTGTATACGCGGGCTACCCTATACTTGGTTAAATTCTTCTGCTGTTTCATTCTTTATTATTCTGTTGGAATATCCTGTCTGTGCGCTTACGCCGGACCTGGTTCCATTATTTATTATTCCTGTTTGTGTGCTTACGCCGGACCTGGTTCCATTATTTATTATTCCTGTCTGAGCGCTTACGCCGGACCTAGTTCCATTATTTATTATTCTGTCAGAATATCCTGTCTGTGCGTTTACGCCGGACCTGGTTCCATTCTTTATTATTCTGTCGAAATATCCTGTCTGTGCGTTTTACGCCGGACCTGGTTCCATTCTTTATTATTCTGTTGGAATATCCTGTCTGTGCGTTTTACGCCGGACCTGGTTCCGTTATTTATTAGTCTGTTGGAATAACATGCATGTGCGGTCTATCGCATGCACGGTGATTTCTTTTATTATTCCATTCTTTATTACACTCAGTTGGTTAAAACTTTGACTTCTATACTCCATGAAATTAGTGGAATATCCTTGATATTTGCGCTTCATTCAGTATCTTTTCATGGAAATATTCTTCTGAGCATTCTTAAATTTTACTCTACAAAGCAATATCATATTGACAATTTGGACATTATCAGTTCCTAGATAAATTAATTCTTGAACTTGTTTTATTGAATTCTTATATCATTGTTGTAAGACCCCGAATTTTATGAAATAAAAGTATTCAATTTTTCTTATAATTACTATTCAGTAAATGGTTGAATTGATAAAAGTTTAAAGTTATGGGTGAAATGTGAATTTTTTTTCAAAATAAGCAAGTGGTTATAAAATAATCATTGTTGTCGGAGAATATTCGTTTGGTCGTGGAATATTCTTTCTATCGGAGAATATTCGTACGACGGCGCAGCTATTTGTGGGCCCCATAAAGAATAACTGTCTGGTGAAGAAAACGACAAATTTGAGTTTTTACAAATAACGACGTAGTTGTTACCGTTAACACTGTTGGAATACCCGGTGGTTAAAATACAGTAATACGCGTTATTGCACAGTAGCACACGGTATTGCATAGTATTTTTGAAATTATTGATTCTTACGTAAGAAGGCACTACTCAATAATTGTTACAGTAATTACTGTTCAATATTTTATTTTATTGATTCAATAATTGCTACGTTGAAATTTTATATTATTGTTGTTCAATAATTGTTACTGCACAGTATTTCCCATTATCAGATCAATAATTCATATTATTTGAATAATATTATTAGATAACATTATTGGCAATGTCTAGAAAGTTCTGTCTAAGGAGAGGTTTGGTCACCTAATTGCGCGCCATTAAGGAGAAATTCTTATTGGAAAGCCCCCTCTTTCCTGCGAACGGCCTGGTTGTCATAAATGTGATTCTGTAATATTATTTGTGAATAATTAATTATTGATTCATATGATAAGGAAATATTTATTTTATGTGGATATAAATGAGGGATATATTTTTGTGGTTAAAAATGAAGGGGTTAATGTTGAGATTTTTATCAGTATTTTTGTCAGAATGGAGGTATTAAAAATCAGGGTTTTTGAGATATTTTGCGGGGGTTATAATTTTTAATCCGACCGTTGGATCGTGATAATTTTTGGATATTGTTAACGCCAAGATCTTCTCCCACGTCCCAATCACGTAAGACGCTCTGATCCTGCACAGTTCAACAAGTCAACACCAAAAGCTTGACGGCCTGACCGTCGGGGGATAGCTCCGGCGTGAGAGTCAGTACAGGCGATCACAAGGTTAACAATGGAAGAAATATCGACTAGTGTCTGAGTGTGTGTGAAAATAATAATGTGTGTAGTATTTTGTTACCTCTTTTCCTTTTGTGATCCTTGCCTCATACGTTCCCTAGACCCGGTTTACTGTGCCACCACTATCTCCTGACACCTCCTCTCACCCCCGGTCATCTCAGCCGAAAGTATGTAGCTTATTTTCCTACCTGCTACCACTGTTACCTCCCACCGGTAATCGGAGTCTCATCCTCATTAATGCCATGCAGAAAGGTGGCAGACATAACGGTCAACTGCTACCTTTTGTGATGATTACCGGTCAAAGATAGGATAAGTAACACCTTACGTACTGGACCAATCCAATGACTAAGCCCAATATTATAATCAAATAACGAGGCCCAAGTTGTTTGACCCAATATGGCAAAGGTGACATAATCTAAAGGATAAGCCCATTCGGCCCGGTCCAGTATGAAAAGTATCATGACCCAACATTGCCCCCCAGTCTTTTATTAAACAGGATGTTTAGTGGAAGACTGTAAATAGTGGAAGTCCCTTGTGAAAGGGATTTGTAATAGACCAAAGGGGAAGAAAGGAATCTCACCGAGACCCAACTGATAAATAGTCAGTCGATAATTCCAATGGATCCATAAGCCCAAATGGCACGTGTCCAACAGCCTTAAGGACGAAAAATAGAGATCCAACGAGCGCCAGCCCACCTGGGATAACCCATTAAAACCAAAATCAGACGTTACCCCTTCCACTCCCGCATCATTATCTCCAATTAATGCGCCGCCCTCGGTTTTCGTGTAAAATTTGAAAAGACCACTATAAAAGCTAATTTTTCCCAATTCTGACGACTTTACCAGCTTAATTTGAATTTGATATACAGTGCTATCTCCCTCTCTCCGATTTCTTCATTTTCTGCAAGATCTTAGTATCAATGGCGACCCAAGATTCTGACCATTCCACCCCTATTCTTGCTGTTTCGATTTCCACCACTCCTCTCAGTCACAACCTCACCGAGTCGGTTCCAAATCCCAACCCCCAAATCATGGCTAGCCCCGCCGAGAACCCTTCAAACCCCCTACCCAACCCCTCAGAGTTTTTTGAGAGTGAAGAACAGTACCCTCACGCCAATACTCCCTCTATCGTCACCGAGATCGAGCTGCGTGCCATCAGAAGTCGGTATCAGATTCCGGACACCCACCTGGTGAGGGCTCCGAAACTGCACGAACGGATGTACCAACGACCAGACGGGTGGACTGCCGTACCGGTAACTGTTCTAGAGAAGGGAGTTAGATTCCCTCTTCACTCCTTCCTTGTTACTCTCCTGGGATTTATCGGAGTGGGATTCGCCCAACTGGTGCCGAATTCATACATCCACATCCTGGCCTTTATAGCGTTCAGTTATGAGTTGGGGATACCCCCAACAGTTGATTCTTTTTTCACTCTCTTCTCTGCTGGGAAGTCTCGGGAACGAGGCTTCAAAGTGCTGAGCAAACAGTCCCCCAAGCCCAACGCCAAGTTCGAGAAGCGACCTTTGATGGATACTCCTTCGAGCAACAGGGGGTGGCACAGAGAATGGTTTTTCGTGAAGGGGCCTGAAATCCCGTCTATCCCGGAATGGACCACTTTTGAGCGGATTTCTGCGGACTTCGGGGACATTCCAGAGGAGCGTGTGAAAGAAATGGCGAGCATTCTCGAAAAGATTCCCCTGAAGGAATGGAGCTTCGGACTCCTGAGCAAGCAAGCATGGTTATATGACCATAAACTGTCTTTGATAAAACCAACATCGATCGACTGAAGGGAATTGGATAAATTCCTTTCGGGTAAATCATCATCATCCTCCACTGACATCCCACAGGAAGAACTTCCGGCTTCGGAAGCCCATGACGCTGAAGTCTTCCATGGATCAGAAACTGCGGAGGAACCTAGCCGACCTAGACAGAAGAAGAGGGCAGTTCGGAAAGTCCGGTCAAATCCTCAAGGATCTCAATCAGCTTCTGCAGCGAGTTTGATTGACATGCCTGCTAACGAGCGAATGCAAGCTCTTCGTATTAAAAAGAGGAAGACCAAAGTGACTCCTCTGTCCGCCGATGAGCTTCGGGTTCCTCCTCCTGCTGCAGTTGATCCTCCTATCGTCATTCCCGTGGAGATTCATGTTTTTGAAGACGAGCTCGAAAACCCAACCGAGTCTCCTCTTCTATCTCGTAAAAGGAAACAACCTTCTGAAGATCAACCACCACCGCCCCCCGAACCATCAATGCCTTCTCCGCCAAGATCTTCCCCCTCCGCCTTTAGGCGAGAAGCTGCATCTTCTCCCACTGTATGGCTGGAGTTTAACGAGAACTTTTCCTTCCAGCTGTTCGACTCCTTTGTTCGGGAGACCGATGATCATCGGTTCGAAAACAGCTCGATTAGGGATTTAATTGAGGAAGGCATGAGTTATCAGGCTAAGGTTAGTATATTCAATTGAAATAATTAGGAATCATCTGTTTCTTCTATTAATTCACCGACTTTCATTAAATGTCTGTAGGCAAATGCTGTCTTCGGGAGACTTCTTCCCCGATATAGAGGATCCGAAGCCGAAGAAGATGCAACCAGGCGAGAGAAGGCTACTCTGGCGTCGGCTCTGGAGAGAGAGAGAAGGGCCCATGGTACCACTCTCTTCAATAATGAATGCCTCCAGAAGGATGTAAATAACTTAAAAGAGAAACTGGAGACAGCCGAGGCCACCCACCAAATAACTGTTACTACGAACATAGACCTGGTTCGTCGAAACGAGGTCCTTGTTGGGAAGAACGAAATGATGGTGAAGACCAATAAGAGCCTGGCGGTACAAGTACATGAACTCGAAGCTAGGGATTTGAGACATCTGAAGGAACGGGCAAAACTCGAAGAAGAGCTTCGAGAACTTCGTGCTCTGAGAGATTTGGGTCCCCCTCTGACCGGCGATCTTCAGAGAGAAGTTCAACAAGAGTACCGAAAATCAGCTGAGTTGAACGAGGAGATCGTCCAAATGTTCTCGGATGGATACGACGAATGCCGAAGTAAAGAAAAGGCAAGACTTGTCGCTGCCAAGGTGGACCCAACCTTTCTGGACTCTTCAGAAGACGAAGCTGATCCCTGAAGATGATTCTCTTTTCCCTTAGCTGTAGGATTCTTGTAAAGCTTCTATCATTTTGTAAACAGTATTATGTAAATAAAACATTATTCCTTATGACTTCGGTGTATTTACTGTTTATCAACACTTCAATATTGATTCAATCTTAAAAAATGTACAAGCTCCTTTCGTGGACTTAACTTAAACTGTTAATTAACAACTAGGCAAGTCGTGTAACAGACAAGATTAAGTTAAAGAATGTGGCCTTTCGAACTCAACATTTAAAAAAATTTAGGTAATAAAGTAAAGGAATACTTATTCGTTACCAAAGTGTGAGGTAGATGCGGTGAAGAGCCTGACGAAGCCTGATCGATGACACTTGCCTACCACGAAGGGCCTGACAAGGTCTAAAGGTCGACAATTGCCTACCACGCAGGGCCTGACAATGTCTTAAGGATGACACTTGCCTACCACGAAGGGCCTGACAAGGTCTTAAGGAACACCTGCTGATGAGACTACCATCGTATGGTCAGCGAGTCCACCCGAACCTCCTTACACCATTGATGTTCGCCTACCACGCAGGGCCTGACGAAGTCATAAGGACCACCTGCCGATGAGGCTACCATCAAATGGTCAGCGAGTCCGCCCGAACCTCCTTACACAAATGACGTTTGCCTACCACGCAGGGCCTGACGAAGTCATAAGGACCACCTGCCGATGAGGCTACCATCGAATGGTCAGCGAATCCGCCCGAACCTCATTACACCAATGACGTTCGCCTACCACGCAGGGCCTGACGAAGTCATAAGGACCACCTGCCGATGAGGCTACCATCGAATGGTCAGCGAGTCCGCCCGAACCTCCTTACACCGATGACAATAACAGCAGCGAAGACAAGACTTGTTTGAGAAAAAGGGAATTTTTATTGATGACGACTTAAAAACATTTACAGACTTTCGGTGTACTGACATTGTAGCTACTGAAAATACTTTCGAAGCCTGCCTGCATGCCAAGTATTCTTGATCTCTGATCCGTCCAAGGCTCTCAACTGATAAGTTTCCGGCTTCGGTACTTCTATGACTTCATACGGCCCTTCCCAATTCGGCATCAGCTATCCTAAATTCTGGGGTGTAGATGCTTCGGCTTCTCTGAGAACGAAATCCCCTACTTCGAACCTGCGAAGCTTTACCCCTTTGTTATAATGCTTAGCTACTCTTCGCTGATAGGTTGCAAGTTTGACTAAGGCTGTTTCTCTGACTTCCTCAAGTAAATCAAGATTGGCTTTCAGCCCTTCATCATTGTATATTTCTCTGAACTGACTAACTCGAAGACTTGGAGATCCAATTTCAACTGGGACTAAGGCATCAGTACCGTAGGCCAGTCTGAAAGGTGAATCCCCCGTTGTGGTCCTCGGAGTAGTCTGATAGGCCCATAATACGCTGAGTAGCTCTTCTGGCCATCTTCCTTTAGCTTCGTCCAATCTGCGCTTGATTCCGTTCAGCAGCGTTCTGTTGGTCACTTCGACTTGTCCATTAGACTGAGGATGAGCTACCGAAGTCTTTCTGTGCTGGACCCCCAGTTCTTTCAAAAATGCTTCGAATTTCGATCCCACAAATTGACGTCCATTGTCCGAAATTACCACCTTAGGAATTCTGAACCGAAATACTACCGACTCCTTGATGAACTTTAAGCATTCCTGTTCTGTTATTAACCTAAGTGGTTTCACTTCTACCCACTTGGTCATGTAGTCGATGGCAACTATAACAAAGCTGACCTGACCTTTTGCTTTCGGTAGTGGACCTAGTATATCAACCCCCCAGACAGCAAAGGGTATGAGAGATAAGATCGAGTATAACTCTTCTGGTGGCTGATGTGGGATCGGACTGTTGAGCTGACACTTCTCGCACTTCTTGACGTATTCAGTCGCTTCCTTGAAGATGGTAGGCCAGTAGTATCCCTGACGAAGTACTTTGTAGGCTAATGACTTAACAGTCATATGGTCGCCACAGATGCCCTCGTGAACTTCTCGAAGAGCATATTCAGCTTCGAACGGAGTCAAACACTTTAACAGTGGAGACGAGAAGGCCCTTCGGAACAGATCCCCATCTATCAGAACGAAATTAGCACTCTTGTACTTGATTTTCTTGGTCAGCATCTGATCCGAAGGTAAAACGCCATCTGCCAGATACTCCAGATATGGAGTCAACCAACAGTTGGTTCGGTCAACACACAGTACCGATTCATGATGAACACTGGGATGTTGCAAAATTTCTAAGTAAACCGATCCATCAAAAACGTTAACATCCGTAGTGGCTAATTTGGAGAGTGCATCGGCAATGGAATTGTCGTTACTTTCGACCCCCTGAAATTCGTAGAACTGGAAATACTGAAGCTGTTCTTTCATTTCCGCCAAATACTTGATCATTCTGTGACCTCGAGCTTCGTATTCCCCGGAGACTTGTTTAACGACTAACTGAGAGTCGCTGAAGATAATTATTCTTTGCACTTCGAGACTCTTAGCTAGTCGCAATCCCGCCAACACTGCCTCGTACTCCGCTTCATTGTTCGTCGCTTTAAACTGAAATCTGATTGCCTGTTGCACCTTGAATCCTTCCGGGCTGGTCAAAATAATCCCTGCTCCGCTGACGTCCACGGTAGAAGACCCATCTGCATACAGTGTCCACGAACTCTGCTCCTGCCGAAGAACCGTAACTATGCTGTTAGATCCTCCAGCTTCTGTTACAGCTTCATCAGCTTCAAAAAACGAACACTCGACCACAAAATCAGCCAAGGCCTGCCCCTTGATGGCAGTTCGGGGATGATATTCAACGAAGAACTGAGACAACTCCATCGTCCATGCAGCTAATCTCCCCGATACCTCAAGTTTGCCCATAATTTTCTTCAAAGGCTGATCTGTGTAGACTATTACCAACCTACCCTAGAAGTACTGCCTAAGCTTCCGACTAGCAGTTATTAAAGCAAAAGCAAACTTTTCAATGTTTGGGTACCTTGTTTCAGCATCCCGAAGGACATGGCTTACATAATAAACCGAGTGCTGCTTACTCCCAACTTCTCGTACCAAAACTGCTCCTACTGCCAACGAACTAGCTGCTAAGTATAAATACAACGGCTCAGCAGGAGCGGGCTTCACCAACAAAGGCGCCGAAGATAAGTAGGACTTGATGCCTTGAAAGACGTCTTCGCATTCCGAAGTCCATTGGAACGTCTTGGCATTCTTCGGCCCTTTCAACGTGTCAAAAAACGGCAAACATCTTTCTGCCGACTTGGACATAAACCTCCTCAACGCTGCAATCCTTCCAGTCAGACGCTGAACATCTTTAAATGACTGAGGAGTCTTCATGTTCAGGATCGCTTGAATCTTTTCTGGATTGGCTTCAATTCCCCTCTGACTGACCAGATAACCTAGAAATTTGCCAGCTCCTAATCCGAAGGTGCACTTGGCAGGATTCAGTCTCAGTTTGTGATGACGGACTGTCTGAAAGCATTCCTCCAGGTCATCCAGATGTTTGTGTACTAACATGCTCTTAACAATCATGTCATCCACATATACTTCCATATTCTTGCCCAACTGACGCCTGAAGACATAGTTCATCATCCTCTAATAAGTGGCCCCGGCGTTGATGAGGCCGAAGGTCATTTTCTTGTAGGCATATACCGAACAATTCGTAATGAACGCCGTCTTCGGTATATCCTTTTTACACATGGAGATTTGATGATAGCCAAAGAATGCATCCATGAAGCTTAATAAGGCGTACCCCGAAGTTGCATCGATGAGCTGGTCAATGTGGGGTAATGGATAGAAATCCTTCGGACAAGCTTTATTCAGGTCTGTATAGTCGATGCAGACCCGCCATTTCCTGTTCTGCTTCTGGACCAGCACCACATTCGCCATCCACTGTGGATAATCGATCTCGAAGATGAAGTCAACAGCTAGCAGCTTCGCAATTTCTTCATCGATGATTCTCTGGCGCTCAGGCGCAAAGATCCTCCTCTTTTGTCGAACTGGCTTTTTCGACGGATCCACTTCTAACCGATGCTCCGCAATATCCCTACTCACTCCCGGCATATCTTGAGGCTCCCAGGCGAAGATGTCAACATAACACTGCAAGAGTTCAATGAGGTTCGTTCTGAGAGGTTCTGGCAGGC
Organism: Panax notoginseng; assembly: GCA_016801055.1. Taxonomy (NCBI): domain Eukaryota; kingdom Viridiplantae; phylum Streptophyta; class Magnoliopsida; order Apiales; family Araliaceae; genus Panax; species Panax notoginseng. Next base: position 148,135,868 of record CM029012.1, on the reverse strand, counting down.
CCGAACCTATTTTTACCGTCTTGTCCGCTTTGCCCGGGATGAGCTCTACATCTTCTGTTTCTTCGGCTGGCATGACCAATGGTTCTGAGCTGCTTTCTGTGAAGGGTTCGATCTCTATTGTCATGGTCTATTTTTGTTTTGACACCCCTACTCCCGAAGTGATCACGGCATTTTTATAACATCTTCTTGCCAGATCTAAATCCCCTTTCACTTCCCCAACCCCATGAGCCATAGGAAATTTGATTTTGAAATGAGGGATTGAGATTACAGCTTGTAAAGCAGTTAAAGTGGGTCTCCCCAAAATAGCATTATAAGCAGAATCTACATTCACAACATAAAATTTGCAAATAATTTCTACCTATTGGGGGGCCGTTCCGAAGATAACCGGCAGTTCAATGGTTCTAACCACTTTGACCGGATCGTTGCTGAAGTCATATAAAGGAGCCTCCTGTCTGATCTCCATCTTCTGCCCATCAAGATGCATCCTCTGATAAGCATGAGCATATAAAATATCCACAGAAGACCCATTGTCGATCATCATGCGCTTCATGTCCACCGAACCCACTTGTGCCGTCACGACCAATGATCCCTCATGTGGTTCGATGGTTTCCGAAGGGTAATCCTCATCGGCAAAGGAAATTACCGTACCCGGGAAGGGTCTGTCGGTCTTCGGGAGGGTACCCGCCACTGACATGACCGAATCCAGATAGCTTCGGAGTTTTTTTCCAACAAGCTTACCCGAAGTACCCCCAGTGATGACATCTATGACTTGTCTTGCTAGCGGTCCGGGGGCGGGGAACACTTGCTGAACTGGTGGGGCTGCCTGAACAGGTCCTCTACTTTACTGTTGATTCGTCCTGGCAGCTACATAATGAACTAAAGCCCCGTCTTGCACCTTTCTCTCAATAAAATCTTTCAGACTAGCACAGTCGTTCGTATCGTGACCCGAGGCTTGATAATAGTCACAATACTTATGAGAATTCCCTTTCTCGGGCTTAAAGTTATCTCGAGGTGGCTCGAAAATAGGTTGATTCTTGATCTGCTCCAAGATAACAACCCTGTCGGCGTTGAGTGCAGTATACGTCCTGTTTACCCTCTGAACGGGAGCGGACGAGCGTTCTCCACCCTGTCTCCAATTATTGTTGTATTTCTTTGATCGGCCGTCATGACGACCTTTGTTTCCGTCATTCTTACTCTGGTCTTCCTCTGTTCTGTCCCGATCTGTCTCCTTAAGCCGATCCGAAGAGGGACGCTTGAGGCTATTCATGGCCTCTTCTATCACAATATAGCCTTCTGCTTTGTCGAAGGCTTCGGCGAGACTCTTCGGGTGGTGAAACATTAGTTTTTTCACCAACTTCTCTGATTTGACCAGATCCAATCCATTCTGAAACAGTCCCACGGCTTGTAGATAGTTCAGATCTGTCCCTTGGCCGACTGCTTCACGGAATCGCTTTACATATTGGCCCAAAGACTCATTCGAGTACTGCCGAACCTGAGCCAACGAGCCAGTTGGTTTCCCTCTTCTTCTGTTGCTCCCGAAGCGGGAGTGAAACTTATTGCACATATCTGCCCAAGATGAAATAGAATCTGAAGGCAAAGACCCCATCCATTGCTTGGCATCCTTTCAGAGTGTTGTGACAAAAGTATGACACTTAGCAGCATCGCTAAAGTCGTAATAATCCATCAGTCGGTCGAACGCCTGACTATGGTCATAGGGATCTCCCGATCCGTCATAACTTTCAATATGAGGCAACTTCTTGGTGGGGTCAGCCTTTTCCTTCAGAATCTCCGCGAAAAAAGGGGATGCCTTCTTTCCCGAAATATCCTTTACTTTTTGTACCTCGACAAGCTGCCTCCGAAGCTCCTTCACTTCTTTTACCAGATACTCCACGCCCTCGGGTTGGGACGATGCTTCTTTCTCCGGTGACTCCTCCCTCTTCTGAGTGGACCGGTTTCTTACGATAGTACCCCCAACTTTCGAGGGGCATTTATGACGATGATGGTCCACAGACCGGAATACCCTCAGTGGACTTTCGGGTGTGCGGCCCCTAGATCTGTTTCGTCTCGGAACCCGGCTGCCGTGGTGGGAATGCGCAACAACGAGCGCATTTTTAGCATTCTCTGGAGTACGATCCCTGGATTGACCTCTTCGTTCGCTTTGACCCTGCTCCCTAGAACCGACAGGATGATGTGCCCTCTTTGATCTTTAAGGAGTAGGGCTTCTGGACCTTCTCCTTTCTCGAGGTTGACCCCGAGATTCACGCCCTTAATGGACAGGTTCTTTCCCACTCCGATGCCCACGTTCTTCAGATTGGACATAGCTGGACGCTTCGTCCCTTAACTCTGCCATTCGAGACATCTGCTCAGCTATATCCTGTCGTTGCTTCAGCAATGCCTCCATGGCCCTATCAGCTTCGTCTGCCATCTTAGCCAAGCGGGCAGTCTTTTCGTCTTGGTCGTCCCGGTATCGAGTTCTAGGCGAGGTGCCTTCTACTCGTTTTCGGCCATGACCGGACTCTTTCTCTGCTGTAAACACTAGCCTTCTTTTGGCTTTGCTCCCAGCCCTCAGACGAGAATCTCCATGCGATCGTTTGGATGCCATGCTAGCATGAACACTTAGTGTAGGTCCCGAACGGTCCTTCACAAATACTCGCGGTATTGATTCACTGGCAACCATCGGCTGCCCCTCAGGTGTAGGTGTCCTACTCTTCCCCATGAACACCGACGTAAAACGAACAAGGTTTGTGATTGAAAAATATTCAAGACACTAGAACTCAGCCCTCCTTCTAGCGCCAATGTTAACGCCAAGATCTTCTCCCACGTCCCAATCACGTAAGACGCTCTGATCCTGCACAGTTCAACAAGTCAACACCAAAAGCTTGACGGCCTGACCGTCGGGGGATAGCTCCGGCGTGAGAGTCAGTACAGGCAATCACAAGGTTAACAATGGAGGAAATATCGACTAGTGTCTGAGTGTGTGTGAAAATAATAATGTGTGTAGTATTTTGTTACCTCTTTTCTTTTTGTGATCCTTGCCCCATACGTTCCCTAGACCCGGTTTACTGTGACACCCACTATCTCCTGACACCTCCTCTCACCCCCGGTCATCTCAGTCGAAAGCATGTAGCTTATTTTCCTACCTGCTACCACTGTTACCTCCCGCCGGTAATCGGAGTCCCATCCTCATTAATGCCATGCAGAAAGGTGGCAGACATAACAGTCAACTGCTACCTTTTGTGATGATTACCGGTCAAAGATAGGATAAGTAACACCTTACGTACTGGACCAATCCAATGACTAAGCCCAATATTATAATCAAATAACGAGGCCCAAGTTGTTTGACCCAATATGGCAAAGGTGACATAATCCAAAGGATAAGCCCATTCGGCCCGGTCCAGTATGAAAAGTATCATGGCCCAACAGATATGTTATACATATATAAGTTGAGTATATGTCCATAAATTTTGAATCGTTAAAAATGAACGTATGAATTGTTATGAATTTTACGAGATGACTGGTTCAGAAATTGTTGAATTTTCGGAGTTAATCATTTTGGTGAAAAATCCTAGAATTGGTGGGCCCCACTCTTGGTTGGTGAAGAAATGTGTTGAAAATTTTATTCAAATATGGTGGGTGAGAATAGTAGCAGGTAAAGCCATCAGGTTACAGGTTAAGTCTGCTTCGGCGTGCTAACATTTTCCTATAAATAGAGGGCTAAGTTAGAATTGAAAATCGCACCAGAAATAAGTTTTCTCTCTTTCTCTCTCTAGATTATCGTATTTAGATACTTGGTGAGTTGCTATTCATCAGTGCAAGTTTCCTTTAGCGTTATATCCGATATCCGGTCAGAAGTGCTGCTATTTTGAGGTAAGGGATAGTAAAGGATATTAAGGGATGCTATATTCTTCATAATGATGTTATTGTTTCAATATCATTATACTGAAATAATGGGTATAGATTTTATTGTGGAATTTATACCTTTTTGAGTCGGGGCTACTATTCACGTATACGACACTATTCACGTATACGGCACTATTCACGTATACGACACTATTCATGTATATAACACTATTTACGTATATGACATTATTTACGTATATGGTACTATGTACGAATATAGAGTACTATTCATGAGTTACTATTCACGAGTTACTATTCATGAGTTATTATTCACGAGTTACTATTCACGGGTACTATTCACGACAAAAAATGGTTTCTTTTTCTGACCAAATTATCGTTGATTTATGATTGTTGCTCTTGAAAATAAATGCAGTTGTTGATAATATTATTTTTATTATCATATATAATATTTTTATAACCCTGATGTTAAATTTTTCTTTCACTTGACTGTAAAGATGGGTAAATTATTGGTATGATCGTGACTGAAGAATATCTTTGGCCTGTAGTGCAAAGATGAATTGTTAACTAGTATGATCATGACCATTGAATTTATAATTGAATATCTTTAGCTTAAGTGTAAAGATGAATTGATTAACATGGTTATAATTATTGTTTATATAAATTCTGAAATGATTATATATTTCTTTGAGATATGAATATATTTGGCCTGTAGTACAAATATGAATTGTTGAGGAATATCTTTGGCCTGTAGTGCAAAGATGAATTATTGATGAATATCTTTGCCCCGTAGTGCAAAGATGACCTGTTATTGAATATCTTTAGCCTGTAGTGCAAAGATGGTCTGTTGATGAATATCTATGGTCGTAGTGCAAAGATGAAATTGTTAGTATGATTATAAACAGGAACTGTGATTTGGTATAACCATGATCTTTGATGTTTCAGGTAAAGACATGTGATGAAAATTATCTTCGTCCTGGATGCGAAGAAGAATTTAGAATTACAATTATGATTATGAGTTATTCATATAATTGTGGAAAGGAACTGTTGATTAATGTTACAGAGATAAAATATTGTTAGTGGACTTTTAATGTGGAGAAGATAATAGACTTTATGGTCTATTTGACTCTTCTAATGGATTGCTCGTTCCGCTGCAACTATGGTTGAAATTTTTATCATCTACCATATGTTCTAAATCTCTGATTTATTACTGATGAAGACTATTGATAATTTATTTATCTTTAGTCATGATATTCTTTACTGAGCTAGTTGTGCTCACCCTTTTGCTTCACAATTCCTTTCAGGTAATAAGAGTGTAGCTGGGTCGAGCAAGGGTAACGGAGAAATAGAACGGTGGTCTCTAGCTGTGGATGTTCTCCCGAAGCAGTATAGAAAAGTTCATTTAGTAGTTTTATTTGGTGAATCCAATTGGGTAAGGTGTACCCAACGTTGGAAGGGTGGTTTGCCACTATCATACAAGATGTCTAACGACATACAACCTCGTGTCATCATAAGACAGGGATGTGCTCATCCACTTGCTGAGTATATATACGAGCACTACCTATATAATCTTGGTATTTGTTTGAAGTATAATTCTCAATTAGAGACAGTAGAGATAATGATATGTCAAGAGAAGACTCACCATTGAGAAGAATATGATAGTAATCTTCTCATTTTTCTTTGGGGTCTATTGGGTCAACCAAGGATAATTCTGTGGCCATATGATATCTATCATAACCTAGGCGCATGGCTTCCCGTGTACGAAGGACTCCTTGAGCACTTCCCAAAGATTTTAATTTCTAAAACAATTTTTGACTATACCTTTATGTAAGGTATCAATGTGAGGTAATGTCCACGATTGGGACATGAGTCACATTTGGTATATATTTGTATCCAAACTCACAACATATGTGTTGTTGTATTTTGCACGACAATTGTTGTAATAAAGTTGTAGTTATTTTATATTTGGCGACTCAGAATAGGTTGGATGGTATGGACCTATTTTGGGGTTGTCACAATTGTCATCATCCTCATGTTTATATTTTGTTGAAAGTCATCTATGGTCTGTAGTGCATAGATGGACTTGGTATGATTATAACCAGGGATTATTCGGTGTAATCATGACCGTAATGTTACAAATGATGTGGAAAAAGTCCTCATTGGCCCGTAGTGCATTAATGGACAGTTTTTGGTATGATTATGGCTATGGATTCTCTTTGGCCGTAGTGCAAAGATGAATTGTTTTATGGCATGATCAGGACCGTTGATGAAAATATGATTATCTTTAGTCGTAGTGCTTGGATAATTCGTGGTCGTGATACTAAAGAATATCCTTGGCCGTAGTGTAGGGGTGATTCGATGATGTGGATTATTTATTAAGTTGAGTCCCAGCGATAAAAGTGATGAAAAACCTTTTAAATCATAGAAGATAGTAGATTTTATTCCCTACTTGACTCTTCTAATGGATTGCTTGTTCCGCTGCAGTTAAACTTGATGTTTGTTATATTTTATCAGTTTAACACTGTTGAAGACTAATGATAGTTTATTCTGCATTATCTTAGTCATAATATTTCTTACTGGGCTAGTTGAGTTCACCCTTTCTTTCACTGTTCTATTCAGGAAATGAGAATATAGTTAGGACGAGTCGAAAAACGGAGTGACGGACCAGATGATAGCATTAGTAGTCCTCACTATTCTATGTAATAGTGTGATAATAATTGTAATGAGGACTCCTTTTGAGTATGGATACTCTCTAGTAGACAATATTTGTATTCAAACTCACAGTTTATATTTTATCGTATTGTACACGACAGTTGTATTATTAAGTTGTATTTGAATTCTATACCATGTATCTGGCGACTCAAGATGGGTGATGTATACCTAATTTTGGGGGCGTCACAGTTGGTATCAAAGCTTAGGGATATGATCCCTGGCTAAGATGTGAGAATAGAACTAGGAGGGGAGAGATGGGTAATTTCTTCGCTAGTATGACCTACCTAAGTTTATTTTGTATTTAATTGGTCGGTCAGAGTATAGGGATAATATGTGATAGGTTAATTAACCCTTATTTTGTGGCAGTATTTGAAAATGACATCCGAGAATGTTGAAAATAGCAATGGAGCACATGAGACCGTGGAGACACCTCTAATATCCAACCAAGATAATGTGATTAGAGATATCCATGTGGTGATTGAGGAATTAAAAGTTGCACTCAAGTTAGTCGTAAAGGTAGCAACTAAAAGTGAGGAAGAAGAGGAACCTGAGGAGGATTTATTAGAAGAACTTATTGATCAAAATGTAGAATTGCAGAATCGTATTCATGAGTTAGAAGAGCAGGCTGAAGAACGGAAGGCGGTCATGGAACAAAGGAATGTAACAATTCAAAATTATATTACCAATGTGCGATAGCTGAACAGGAGAGCTCTTTGGCAGAGTATACGATATTAAAGCTGAAATCTGAGAATTCAAATGTCAAGGAGCAGCTGAAAGAAGAAACAACTGAACGAGTGAAATGAAAGATGCATGGGTAAAAGCCACACGGCGCGTTGATATAGTGGAAAGAGAAGTCCAATCCAAGAAAGCTAAAATAGATGATATGTATTTCTCTTTTTTGACAGCAATTGGGAGAACCCAGCATCGAGTTTTGAATTACCCTATACATTGTGATCAACCCTAATTCGATATGGATCGAAGGCTAATGATTCAGATCATGGAGCAGGAGTACGACGAAGCAGTTGAGGGTGAAATATGTCCTATAGCGAAAGTCAATTCTAGTGGTAATGACGACACCAAAGACTGTCCCGAACAAGTCAAATTCGGTAGTTTAAGGGAGAGCATTTTTTGTGACGAAGAATCGAATGAAGTTATCACGGGTTAGTTAATTATAAATTCTTGCGAAGTCTATGCCTTATTCGATACCGATTCTATCTATTCTTTTATCTCTCTTGCTTGCGCTCAACGTTTAAATTTAACTCCGGAGAAGTTAGACTTTGACTTATTGGTTAAAACTTCGTTAGTAGAAACTTTCGTTACCTCCACAATTTATAAATCTTGTTCAAAGCAATACTTTCACGTTACCTGTCGATCTTATCTCTTTGAAAATACTTGCCTTTGATGTGATTTTTGAAAACGATTGGTTAACTACTCATCATGCTTTTCGTAAGGTTGTTAGCTTTCATACTCCTAACCAACCTGTTACGTAAATTCAAAGTAACCAAACCACTAAAGTCAATCATTGTCATATCAAGCCATAAGTAAAGAGGCCCGATTCTTTTGTCGTTGACTTCCTTGTGTGGGATGCACCGAAGCCAGACTTTCCGTAGGAGACGTTGTGAATGATGATGGAAAGTTGATAGGTATCAATGTGACGTGTTATCCAAGTCTTGGATGAGAGTCACAATTTTGAATGATATTTCTATTGTTAATAAATTTCCTGATGTATTCTTGAATACTTCTTGGCCTACCCTAGAGCGTGAAATCGAATTTTGTATTGACCCCGTACAAAACTCATTTCTTAAACCCTCAAATATTTCTTTACTTAAAACGAACGTAACATGCGCCAAAGACGTTGGCTCGAGCTGTAAGACCCCGAATTTTATGAAATAAAAGTATTTAATTTTTCTTATAATTACAATTCAGTAAATGGTTAAATTGATAAAAAGTTAAAGTTAAGGGTGATATATGAATTTTTTTCAAAATACACAAGTGGTTATAAAATATTCATTTTTATCGGGGAATATTCGTTTGGTCGTGGAATATTCTTTCTGTCGGGAAATATTCGTACGATGGCGCGACCTTTTGTGGGCCCCATAACAGAATAACGGTCGGATGAAGAAAACGACAAAATTGAATTTTTATAAATAACGGCGTAATTGTTGCCGTTAACACTGTTTGAATACCCGGTGGTTAAAATATAGTAATACGTGTCGTTGCACAGTAGCACACGGTATTGCACAGTATTTTTAAATTATTGATTCTTACGTAAGAAGGCACTACTCAATAATTGTTATAGTAATTACTGTTCAATATTTTATTTTATTGATTCAATAATTATTGCGTTGATATTTTATATTATTATTACTCAATAATTGTCACTGCACAGTATTTCTCATTATCAGATCAATAATTCATATTATTTGAATAATATTATTAGATAGCATTATTGGCAATGTCTAGAAAGTTCTGTCAAGGAGAGGTTTGGTCACCTAATTGCGCACCAGTAAGGAGAAATTCTTATTGGAAAGCCCCCTCTTTCCGGGGAACGGCCTGGTTGTCATAATTGTGATTCTGTAATATTATTTGTGAATAATTAATTATTGATTCATATGATAAGGAAATATTTATTTTATGTGGATATAAATGATGGATAGATTTATTTTTATGTGGATAAAAATGAAAGAATTAATGCTGAGGTATTTTATCAGTATTTTATCGGTATGAAAGTATTAAAAATTTTCCGTTTGTGGATTTCGGGTATTTTCTGATTGGAATTTAGAAAAACTTTCTTCTACAAAGTTGTAGAGAATTAAATTTTCTATGGAAACGCGTGAGTTTTGAATTTTTCGAATCAAATGACTATTTATTATGAATTACTGAAGTTTCGAAAAATAAAATAATTTTAATTAAATTATGGGTGGGACCCACTTTTGTTTTAACATGTGGGCTGCTAAATTTTGTTCAAAGATGGCTGGTGGCTGATCTTGGTCAAGAAGCATGCGTAGAAAATAAGAAATGAAATAATATTAATTTATTATTTAGTCTCCTATGGCGTTCTAACATTTTCCTATAAATAGACGCTTAGGTTAGAATTGAAAATCACAACAGAAACAAGTTTTCTTTCTCTCTAGATTATCAAGCATATTTTTGTGAGTATTTAAATACTTTGAGAGTTGCTATTCAGTAGAAGTTTCCTTCGACTTTTCATCCGATATTCCAGTTAGAAGTGCTGCTCTTTTGAGGTAAGGAATTTTAAGGGTTGTTATGTTTTTCATGTTTCGTAACTTTTCAGACCTTAAGAAAATTTTAAAAAAATTTAAAATGATAATTTGATGAGTTTTCTAGATTGTGTCCAGAAATGACGATTTTTGGATATATAGATTAAGAGTTATGAATTTTATGAGAAAAAACTATTTTAAAAGTAACCACTTATAACTCATTGTGGTTAACTCCAAAATTGATGAAATTTTTATTGAAAGTATATCTATATAATATCAGTGTACTCTGTTAATTTTGGAATTTTTGGATAAAAGTATAATTTATGATAAATGTCTAAATATTCTGCGGTTTTGGCCATATGAAAAATAGTAAATGAGTTTTAAAAATTATGGAAAAAATATATGCTCAATATGGGACTATATTCTGCTAAATCTCATAAAAGAAAAATTGTTTACATTGATTTGGTATTTTTCATGAAAAGGGACTAGTTATGAGTAAATGAATTAAATATGTTATGTGAAGTAAGAAAATTGAAAAATAGGATTTTATGGCTTGAGAATCCTATATGAGGTATATGCATATTTTTTATGAGGGTTTTGGTTATTGGTGATGAAATCTTATGAGTTTGGCATTTTAGAATGATTAAATGCATTATTTTAATAAAGTGTAAACAATTAAAATAAATTACTTATAAGTTTAAGAAATGTTATTCTTTCAATATCATTATACCGAAATATTAGTATGAATTTTATTATAGAATTTTTACCTTTTTTTGTCGGGATTACTATTCATGAGTTACTATTCACGAGTTACTATTCATGAGTTACTATTCACGAGTTACTATTCACGACAAAAATTGGTTTCTTTATCTAACTAAATTATAGTTGATTTATGAATATTACTCTTGAAATTAAATCCATATTTTGATCATATTATTTTTATTATCATATATAACATTTTTATAACTCTGATGTTGAAATTCTCTTTAACTTGAGTGTAAAGATGGGTAGATTATTAGTATGATCATGACTTTGAATTCTCTTTGGCCAGTAGTGCAATGTTGAATTGTTGACTGGTATGATCATGACCATTGAATTTATAATTGAATATCTTTAGCTTAAGTGCAAAGGTGAAATGATCAACATGGTTATAATTATTATTTATATAAATTCTGAAATGATTATATATTTCTTTGAGTTATTAATATATTTGGCCTATAGTATAAATATGAACTGTTGATGAATATATTTGGCCTATAGTGCAAATATAAACTATTGAGGAATATCTTTGGCCTGTAGTGCAAAGATGATTTGTTGATGAATATCTTTGGCCCGTAGTGTAAAGATGACCTGTTGTTGAATATCTTTGGCCAGTAGTGCAAAGATGAACTGTTGATGAATATATTTGGCCTGTAGTGTAAATATGAACTGTTGATGAATATATTTGGTCTGTAGTGCAAAGATGAATTGTTGATGAATATCTTTGGCCCGTAGTGCAAAGATGACCTAATGTTGAATATTTTTGGCCAGTAGTGCAAAGATGAACTGGTGACGAATATCTTTGGCCCGTAGTGCAAAGATGAAGTTATTAGTATGATTATGAACATAAACTGTGATTTGGTATAACCATGATCTTTGATGTTTCAGGTAAAGACATGTGATGAAAATTATCTTCGTCCTGGATGCGAAGAGGAATTTAGAATCACAATTATGATAATGAGTTATTCATATAATTGTGGACCAGAACTGTTGATTGATGTTACAGGGAAAAAATATTGTTGGTGGATTTTTAACATGGAGAAGATAATAGACTTTATGGTCTATTTGACTCTTCTAATGGATTGCTCGTTCCGCTGCAACTATGGTTAAAAATTTTTATCATCTACCATATATTCTAAATCTCTAATTTAATTCTGTTGAAGGCTATTGATAATTTTTTATCTTTAGTCATGATATTCTTTACTGGGCTAGTTGTGCTCACCCTTCTGTTTCATAATTCCTTTTAGGTAATAAGAGTGTAGCTGGGTCGAGCGGGGGTAACAGAAGAATAGAACGGTGGTCATCATTTAGTAGTTATATTTGGTGAATCAAATAGGGTGAGGCGAACTCAACGTTAGAAGGGTGTTTTGTCACTATCATACAAGATGTCTAATGACATACAAGCTCGTGTCATCATAAGACAAGGTTGTGCACATCCACTTGCTGAGTATATCTACGAGCACTACCTATATAATCTTGGTATTTGTTTGAAGTATAATTCTCAATTAGAGACCGTGGAGATAATGATATGTCAAGAAAAGACCTACCATTGAAAGAATATGATAGTAATCTTCTCGTTTTTCTTTGGGGTCTATTGGGTCAACCAAGGATAATTCTGTGGACATATGATATCTATAATAACCTAGACGCATGGCCTCCCATGTACGAAGGTTTTCTTGAGCACTTCCCAAATATTTTAATTTTTAAAATAATTTTTGACTATGCCTTTATGTAAGGTGTCATTGTGAGGTGCTGTCCACGGTTGGGACATGAGTCACATTTGGTATATATTTGTATCCAAACTCACAGCATATGTGTTGTTGTATTTTGCACGACAATTGTTGTAATAAAGTTGTAGTTATTTTCTGTACCATGTATTTGGCGACTCAGAATAGGTTGGATGGAATGGACCTATTTTGGAGTTGTCACACGAGCTGTTAAAGATTACGATCGTACCATTCAATATCATCGTGGAAGTACAAACGTGGTAGCTGGCGCGTTGAGTAGAAGATCATATGCGGTTACAAGTGCGAATATACGAACCCGCGTGAAGATAACGAATATACGAATAGAATCGACTTTAATTGATAAAGTTAAAGCCGCTTAAGCTACATACTCAGAGCTGATGAATGTGAAGAAGAAGGTTCAAGAGGGCGTTATTCTAGAAGCAATAATCGACGAAGAGAGGAAATCTAAATCCTCGATTTAATTGACCCATTTGAAATTCTTGATCGAGTAGGAACTGTGGCCTATAGACTCGTTTTACCACCAAGTATGTCGCGTGTTCATAACGTTTTTCACGTATCGATGTTACGTAAATATGTGGACGACCTAAACCACATTATTGAATTAAAACTAGACGAGATTGCAGAAGATTTAACGTATGAGAAGATACGTGTTAACATCTTAGATAAGAAAGATCATATTCGACGCTCAAAGGTTATACCTCAAGAGTTAGAATTTGAAGTGAAGTCAAGGTATCCTCACATGTTCGGCATACCAGGTACGTACGTAAATTTCGAGGGCGAAATTTCATAAGGAGGGGAAATTGTGAGATCCCAGATTTTATGAATAAAGATTTAATTTTCTCGAAATAATTTTATTTTTTTATTTTTTTATTTTTTTTATTTTTTATTATGGTGTTGCTTTAATGTAATGTTATAGTTGTGGGTAATATTTATAAATTTTACAAAGTAAGCAAGTGGTTATATAATATTCGATTGGTCGGAGAATATTATTTTTGTCAGAAAATATTCGTGCGACGGCACAATTATTGGTAGACCCCACAACAGAATTATTGTCGGATTGAGAAAACGACAAAAATATTTTATAAAAATAACGGCGGAAGTTTTATCGTTAATACTGTTGAACTACTCGGTAGTAAAAGTACAGTAATACGTGTGGTTGCATAGTAGCACACGGTATTGATTATTGATGCTTATGTGATAAGTCACTCAGTTTTGTTTTATTGGTATTATTTATGTAATAAAACAGAAAAGCTTTTTATATAAAACAGAATATTTTTATAAAGTTATTCGTTTTATTAGGCTAATAGTAAAATCTTTTTATATAAAACAGAATACTTTTATAAAGTTATCTGTTTTATTAGACAATAATTAGAATATATTATATTTTATTATGCATAGTGTTTGCATAGTGTCTGCATAGTATTTGCATAGTAAAATCTTTTATAAAGTTATTTGTTTTATTAGATTATAAATAGAATATATTATATTTTATTTAAAAAAATTTGCTTTAAATATGGACCGTCAGATTAAAGTAAATCAATCTAGACTGTTCATGAGTTAGTTACTATGCAGTCCATTTTTCTATAAATAGAAGCTCATTCCTTCATTATTTTCTTACGAATTCACTGAAACTCTAGAGAGAGAAATTATAGAGAGAGAGAGAAGAAAAGTATTCTGCTAATTCACTACTCCGATATCAAGTTTTTTTTACGGTAAGGGATATTATTTATTGTACTCGTAAGGGGTATTATTTCTTTTGTATTCATGAAGAGAACTTCTGTTATTCCATTATTTATTATTCTGTTGGAATAACTTGTATATACGGGCTACCCTATACTTGGTGAAATTCTTCTGTTGTTTCATTTTTTATTATTCTATTGGAATATCATGTCTATGCGCTTACGCCGGACCTGATTCTATTATTTATTATTCTGTCGAAATATCCTGTCTGTGCGCTTACGCCGGACCTGGTTCCATTATTTATTATTCTGTCGGAATATCATGTCTGTGCGTTTACGCCGGACCAGGTTCTATTATTTATTATTCTGTCAGAATATCCTATCAGTGCGTTTTACGTCGGACCTGGTTTCATTCTTTATTATTCTGTTGGAATATCCTGTCTGTGCATTTTACGCCGGACCTGGTTCCGTTATTTATTATTCTGCTGGAATAACCTGCCTGTGCGGTCTATCGCATGCATGGTAATTTCTTTTATTATTCCATTCTTTATTATACTCAGTTGGTTAAAACTTTGACTTCTATACTCCATGAAATTAGTGGAATATCCTTGATATTTGCGCTTCATCCAGCATCTTTTCATGAAAATATTCTTCTGAGCATTCTTGAATTTTACTCTACAAAGCAGCATCATGTTGACAATTTGGACATTATCAGTTCCTAGATAAATTAATTATTGAACTTGTTTTATTGAATTCTTATATCATTGTCATTATCCTCATGTTTATATTTTGTTGAAAGTCATCTATGGCCTGTAGTGCATAGATGGACTTGGTATGATTATGACCAGGGATTATTCGGTGTAATCATGACCGTAATGTAACAAATGATGTGAAAAAAGTTTTCATTGGTCCGTAGTGCATTGATGGACAGTTTTTGGTATGATTATGGTTATGGATTCTCTTTGCCCGTAGTGCAAAGATGAATTGTTTTATGGCATGATCAGGACCGTTGATGAAAACATGATTATCTTTAGCCGTAGTGCATGGATAATTCGTTGTCGTGATACTAAAGAATATCTTTGGCCGTAGTGCAGGGGTGATTCGATAATGTGGATTATTTATTAAGCTGAGTCTCAGCGATAAAAGTGATGAAAAACCTTTTAAATCATAGAAGATAGTAAATTTTATTCCATACTTGATTCTTCTAATGGATTGCTTGTTCCGCTGCAGTTAAACTTGATGTTTGTTATATTTTATCAGTTTAACACTGTTGAAGACTAATGATAGTTTATTCTGCATTATCTTAGTCATAATATTTCTTATTGGGCTAGTTGAGCTCACCCTTTCTTTCACTGTTCTCTTCAGAAAATGAGAACGTAGCTGGGACTAGTCGGAGAACAGAGTGATGGTCCTAGATGGTGCATTAGTAGTCCTCACTATTCTGTGAAATAGTGTGATAATAATTGTAATGAGTACTCCTTTTGAGTTTGTATACTCTCTAGTAGACAATGTTTGTATTCAAACTCACAGTTTATGTTTTGTCATATTGTACGCGACAGTTGTATTATTAAGTTGTATTTGAATTCTGTACCATGTATCTGGCGACTCAAGATGAGTGATGTATACCTAATTTTGGGGGCGTCACAACTCACATTATCTTAATATGAGGGGAGAGCCATACTGCCGCTACAGCCTGTAGCGGCATGCATGTATTAAATTGTTAGGGGCAATAAAGTAAATTACTAGCACAGATTGGGAGATGTGGACTGTCGCTACAAGTTGTAGCGGCAGGGAGAAAATTTGACCAATCCCAACCTTCCATTGTCCAGATCAACGGTAATCAAGTTGGTTGCTGAACAGTGTCCATAGCAAACGTTTGACATGGATTAAAACCCATATATATATATATATATATATATAACAAGGATCAGGTCTGGGAGTCCTGACATGATAAAATGCGGACCAAAATTTATTTTATTTTTTTAAAAAAAAATAACTAAAAAAAAGTTTAATATTTTATGGAATATAAATTTTTCTATAATACAGTGTTTTGGGTGTGATTTGGATACATATAACAAAATATGTATGTACAGTCTGTATAGTCTGTACAAACATATTTTGTTATATGTATCCAAATCACACCCAAAATACTGTATTATAGAAAAATTACAGTTGCACAAAATATTAAATTTTTTTTAGTTGTTTTTAAAAAAAAAAAAGGTCCGCATTTTCACAAAATACGAGAGTCCGGACTTGATCCGCTCCCTATATATATATATATATATATATATATATATATATATATATATATATATATATATATATATATATATATATATATATATATATATATATATTCGGTAAGGATCAAAAGCATTCTCCTTAAATAGTACTTTTTATTAAAACAACGTTGTTTTGGAGGGACGCGGTGACATTTTTGTAAATACAATGCCACCGCGTATTTATAAATATGCCACCGCGTCCCTCCAAAACGACGTAGTTTTAATAAAAGCGGTAAAGATCAAGAGCATTCTACTTAAATAGCATTCCTCCTTAAATAGCATTCTTTTATTAAAACTACGTCGTTGTGGAGGGACGCGGTGGTATTTTTATAAATACGCGGTGACATTGTATTTACAAAAATATCACAGCGTCCCTCCAAAATGACGTAGTTTTAATAAAAGAATGTTATTTAAGGAAGAATGATATTTAAGGAGAATGCTCTTGATCCTTGCCGTTAATAAAAGAATGCTATTTAAGGAGAATACTATTAATCCTGAGTGTATATATATATATATATATATATATATATATATATATATATATATATATATATATGGTCATGATCAGGTAAGGGATCCCTTACTTTCTTAAAATGAGGAACTTTTTTTTTTGTTTTTTTTTTAAAACAACTAAAAAAAAGTTTAATATTTTATGGAATTGAAATTTTTTCATAATACAGTGTTTTGGGTGTGATTTGGGTACGTATAACAAAACATGTATGTACAGTCTGGGCAGACTGTACTACCACTTTTTGGTATAGGTATTAAAAATACGCCCAAAATATTGTATTATGGAAAAATTTCAGTTCCATAAAATATTAAACTTTTTTTTTAGTTGTTTTAAAAAAAACAAAAAAAAATTCCTCATTTTAAGAAAATAAGGGATACCTTGATCATATATATATATATATATATATATATATTTAAGATACAAAATACTCTGTCACTTTAGCTTTAATTTATAATTCCACGACACAAAATAACCAAATCTACGCAAAAGCATAATCAAACCATACATATATAGATAGACTATGCAAACCTAACCTCGCTCTAATATGACTATGAGAGAGCACATTTAACTTTTTATTTTATTTTTTTCTTTAAATATATTAAAATTTGTTTGCGATTCGACTATCAATTTCACTCGAACTTAACGAGATTCACCCGAACTTGATCCCAATTTTTTAAATTTTAGGATATGAGATATACTCCTCACTCCCAACCCCGAACCCATTATATGTTTCTATAATTTTTAAAATTTGCATGTTGTATATATATATATATATATATATATAATTATGTACTTGTTTAGGTTAATTCATTATAAACTCATAACATTTAATAATATAATATGTTACTTGTAGTAAAAATATTACATGCTATTTGATTTTGAATTAAAAATAATTGTACAAAATAATTAGATTTGACAAACGGGCAGGCTCGGCCCAAATGGGCCGGGCGAGTGGCGGGCCGGGTCAAAAACGGACAGACAAAAAAGGTCTGATTTTTTCTGGGCCAAAAATCATCAGTCCAAAGCCCGGCCCGTGGCGGGCGGGCCGGGTCGGCCTGCGGGCCAAGATCACTTTTGTGCATATTTTTTGTTATTTTTTTGGTTTGGCCCAAACGGACCGAGTAAAAAACGGGCTGGCTGAAAAAGCTCGATTTTTTTTGGGTTAAAAAAATGTCGCCCAAAGCCCAGCCCGCAGACCTGGGCCTCTTTTGTCAAGTCTAAAAATAATATAAAAAATAATGGAGAATAATGGAGCAACGGGGTAAACAAGGCGGGTATGGAGTATTGTTTTTAGGATCAGATCAGGTTCGGAAAATAACTAGTTATTGGCGGGGCAGGTATGGAAAGTGATCTCGGACCATAATGACTCCACCCCCGTTGCCAAACGTACTTGCAATATGCATAGGTTCTTCTTTTAATGTCGTATTTTAAAATTAAAATTCATTATTAGTAGTATTATTATTATATACATTTTTTGTTCTAAAAAAGTGTATTATTTAGAAAATTTCTGAATTTTAATGATGATTTTTTATTACATATTTACTTTAAGAATAATAAGTTGTTAGTTTAGTTGTACTAACAAAATATTGAAATTATAATGATATATTTAAGGATATTATGTTATTTTATACCAATATCAATAAAAAAAAACAAAAGTTGCAACATAGTATGAAATTTGGACTCTAATTTGATACAATATGGATACCCATAAACTCTTTACTAAAAAAGATAACATTTGTGACAATATAATTTGGAAAAATTCCTGTTACATTAAATGCTTTCATTGTATATTTCGTCTCCTTATGGGGTTTGTTCGGTTAGATTAATATAGATTTGGTATCAAGTACAAAAAGTTGTTACTAGTTCATATTTACCAACCTATATTTGTGTAAAACTTTAGCAAAAGACCAACTAAAACGTAATTACTAGTGACTAATAGTAAAAAAATTAAATAATATTGAAAATATAAGCAAATAAAAAAAATATAACACTCCAGTCTCGCATCAAAAGATGTGAGAAAAATTTGTCTATATATAAAGAATTAAGTTGCTATAATACGTTCAAGTCATAACTTTTTGGGTGACTCAAGAATATACTTTTGGGTTAATGGTTTAAGGTTTTATTTGGATGAATTTGATTCGATTCGAACTTTGAATTTGACCATAAATTTATTTCGAACTCGGGATAAGGACACGGCTAGCACCAAAACCTTGTGGATGATGCCATTTTGCGCCATTGCATCAGATTGATTGATATGTTCTAGCGTTTGGCTGACCAAAGCAGGGGAAGGCTATATATATAGTCCCAGACTCGCAGTTCCTCCTAATCCTAAATAACGGACCCAATTTAATCAAGTACACAGCTTAATGTGAATATGAATGGGAAACGGCTACCTACCTGCTGGTGGCCGGTGGAACTGGGCACAAGCCGTCGGTGCAACGGCACCATATAAATATTATTCCCTCCGTCCCTATTTAAATGACGTTTTAGAGATGTGTACAAGAATTAAGATAATGATTGTAAAGTATTAAATATAGTACTCAATTATTTATAATATCCTTAAATCATTAATTTATCATAGCACAAGAGTTTAAAGTACCAAAAAAATAGGTAGAGTAATGAGGGGTAATTTTGAAAAAATTATCATTAATTTTCTTAGATTTAAACAAATGTCAATTAATTAAGAATAAATAAAAAATTTTAAAACGTCATTTAAATAGTGACGAAAGGAGTAGTAGTATAAATTTTTGTTTGGATTGGCTGCCTGAATTGTGTGATTTTGTGCATGTGAATATCAGTGATTGATTTGGCTCGACATAATGCACACCCTCCCACGGTCCCACCAATTTGCATCTACTTCTAACCAAGGCACTCGTCTAAAATAGATTCAGTTAGCATGAAGTTATTTTTTTATAAGTTAATCAATTAGTTAATAAAATATTGATACACATGCAATCTCGTCTGCGTGTGAGTATTCTATTGGTCAGTTGACCAATTTACTCCAAAATAAACTTTATACTAACCACTTCCGTGTAAAACTGTCCAAATCAGAATTATGATTCTTTCCATTTCAAATGAATTATAGACTCTCTATTTCATGGTCCAAATTTAAAATATGTTAAAATTTGACATCATAATAAATAGAGAGAGACGACAATTGAGAATATACAAAATATGGAGAGTCTCCATTTCATTTGAAATGGAAATGATCCTCGTCCAACAAATCAAAGGTTCTTTAAAAAAAGTTTATAGCTTCTTTTTTTCTTTTTTTTTTAATCTATTTTAAATCATATTGAAGAAAAAATAGGAATTAATAAAAGAGCAGAGAACTTCAAGGTTTGGGTAGGGTTTAGGTAGGTTGTGGTTGTTCTTTTAAAGTTCATATCGATGTTTATGCCGTTTGTGTTTATATTTGTTTTACATATACTAAAGTACGGTTTGTTTACTTCTAAATAGGTTTGAAAAAGTATGAATTTGATCGAATCAGTCATTCAGACTGTTAGTTTAACAGTTTTTAAACTCTAAATAGTGTTGAATGATATTTTTATTTAAATTCTCTCATAGACAATTAAAATTTATATTCACTATCCATTGTTGTAAACAAATTTTTTTATGTACAAGTTGTTTTTGATTTTTGTTTAATAAATTGGATAACCAATTTAATGAATGTTGATGTAGTCTTTTGTTTTGATTTTTTGTACTATATAATTTTATTAATATTTTTTTAGTATTTTATTCTTAAAATTATATATTTTTTTATAATATACTCGTCAAAGATTATTCAAAAGTTTATATTCAATTTTTCTTAGATAACATTTCCTAAAAGGTTAAAATAGAATAATACATGTATTCAAATATTTTAGACAGACAATTATCAAACAGATCATTTCATTCCATATCCAGATCTTCTACTCCATTTAGCTCACTCAAAATTTTTATACATTCGGAACTTTTCATTCAATTTTATCAAACAACCCTTTACTATAGAAAGAGTCCATCTTCTTTAATCCCATATATATTTTTATTTTATATTTATGTTTAAAAATAATAAGTCATTAGATAGCTTAATAGTTTTAGTATGATTAAAAATTAATGTAAACTTGAGTATATTATATCATTTCGTACTATTAATTATTTTGTGAAATATACAATTAATAAAACTCTTTTTGTAACACAAAGTGATTACTCTCTATTCCTAAATAACTGATGTTTTAGAAGAATGGTTTTGTTCCAAAACATTTGATATTTTAAGAAACCAATATGTTTTTATTATCTTTTTTTCAAATTTGCACTTGTCATTATTAGCTTTATTAATACTCAATTTAATTATTTTTCACTCTCTTTTCCAAGGTTGATGTTTCATATTTTTTAAACTACTCTCTCCGTCCCTATTTAAATGATATTTTAGAGATGGGCACAAGAATTAAGATAATGATTGAAAATCATTAAATATAGTACTCAATTGTCTATAATACCTTTAAATCATTAATTTATCATAGCACAAGAGTTTAAAGTACCAAAAAAATAGGTATAGTAATAAAAGGTAATTTTGGAAAAATTATAATTAATTCTCTTAGATTTGAACAAACGTCAATTAATTAGGGATAAATAAAAAGCTCTAAAACGTCATTTAAATAGGGACAGAGGGAGTATACTTCATCCGTCCCTTAATATTAGATATAAGTATTAAAAAAATGATTGTATAATATTAAATATAATATCAAATGTCTATATTGTTCTTGTATTGAAAAAAGATATTGTTATTTATTGGACAAAAAATAGTGAGAGAATCAAAGTTATATTTAATACTTGGGATAATATTGGAAACTAAACAATTAATGCTTACTTGAAATTCTAAAACGTCATATATCAAGGGATAAAAAAATTTCCTCTGAAACGTCTTATATTAAAGGACGGGGGAGTACTCCATTTAACATTACTTCAAGAATTTGAAAAATTGTGAAGTAATGATGAAGATAAATAATTTAATAAAATATTAATTAAGAATATATTAGAAATATTTTAAAATATTAAATACTTTCTTAATCTGAGTGCAACGTCAGAGTATATTATATTGTCATGTGCCCCATAAATTTTACAGTATCATATTAATTTCAACTTCCTAAACGAAAAAAAAGTAAAAAATCATTAATCAAAATATTCACTTGCTAATAATGTGCACAAAATTTGTAGGCAAGTCTTAACATTTGTGCAGCTTTGGCTTGTGTGCAAATTGTATTTAAGACTTTATAACAGGCTTTTTGGTTTGCAGAATAGAAAGAAAAATTTCTAATGAATGCTTATTTTTAGGGGTATAAATGAATTTGGGTTGAGTCGAATATTGAGGTACTTAGATTTAATTTATAAAATTTATTGAATATAAAATAAAATTTAATTGAGACTCGTTTAGCTATCAAGTCGACTACGATCTCGAATTGAGTCTAAACAATTTGAATTTTTGAAGCGAATATAATCTAAATATTAATAGAAAATTATAATTTGAAGAGGTCTGAATAATTTATCGAACTTTAAAATTTGTTCGTATTTGAATTATTTATGTTTCGAGTCGAACTCGAATCAAACTTTTAGTCGAACGAGTACAAATCAAGCCCAAATAATTTGATTCATTTTGCAATCTTACTCATTTTTATGTTTGGTTACTTAAAAGATGAGAGAATGAGCATTTCAATGGAATATCTATTTATATGTTTAAAAGAATACTTATTTTATCAAGATGAGTAAGGATTAATTATTTCATTTTAATCAACAAACTTAAAAATAAAAATCGTGTAACTTCTCGTTGATAACAAATATAAAAATAAAAATGCACATTTCATTTCATTCTAGTCTTATTTTTATTTTTATTGTCATTTTCATTTTTATTGTAATGTTATAAATAAAAAATAATGTTATTATCACATAAAAAAGAGTCGCATAATATTTACATATACACACATGCATATTGTGGGCCCCACATATCAGGCGGGGGCTCGTAGTATGTATGTGTATGTATGTGAACATTATGTGATCCTTTTTTATGTGATAACTAGTTATAACTCATGCTTGAATGCACTGTATAATTCAAAAAAAATAAAAATAAATAATGAACACAAAAAAATGAAGCATTGAATATGAACACACACTAAACTAAAAGCTTAAATTAATTCTTAATACACCCGCACTTTCCATACATACTCCACAAAATATTTAAATAAAAATTCTTATGAAGACAAATTTCAATTAATAAATAAAGAATATTCAAATTTTATAGTCAAATTCTCATAAATTTAAATTAAGTTTAACTACATTTCAAGATTTATTTTTTATTATCTATAAGCCTTTTTGATTGATTGTAACTTTTTAAATAGTAACTTGACAATTAAAAATTATTGTTTGCTTATTATAACAACTTTTTTTTGTCGCATCCCTTGTATTAGCCATCGAAGCAAAAGAAGTAGAGACAAAGAGGTGAAGAAACCCTAGATGTAAGAAGGTGAGATGATGAATGTGAGTTTGAATTTTTGAGAGATAAATTTTTGGTCGTTTGATGTTAAAGTCTCAAATAATTTTAGATCGCTAGATGTTGAAATCTAAATTAATTTAAGACTATTGGATGTTAATATCTTGAAATTTGAACGGCTCTGTTTTATACTATTATGTAATCAGATAGCATTGTTGATAATTAAACAACCCATAATAACTCGAACACCTGTATTAGCGTGTGAGAGGACTTGATCGTGGTATGCCTAACTTTTTAGTTTGGCTTCGACACGTTTAATTTGCCCAACTCGGGAAAAAGTGAAAAACCGCGCGCTAATCACGGCCTTCACTTTCACTATGACATTTTTTCTACAAGAAAATAGAAGATAAAAACATGGAAATAAACTACTCTTTAACATTTTGTTAAAGGAAATTGATATTTCTGTATTATTTTTTAATATTTTTACACATAAAGTTAATTAATGTATCGAATTTTTATTAGTTAATATGTATGTCATACGTGTGTGAATATATTAAAAAGAGATATGAAAATATCAATTTATTTTGTTAAACTTAAATACTAAAAAGAGTATCTACCGGAGGCTTCTCCGACTATTAATTTTTGGTGTAATATTTTCTCCACTTTATCCTAAAAAGTTGTCATGTGTTTTCAATTTTTTTGTCTAGAAAAGTATCTCAAATGATGGATAATCATAATATTGATTGATTATATCATAAATTATAATTAAAGTATTCAATACCACACATTTGAGACAAAATTTAAGACCCTAATTAGCATTACTCTTGATAGTATTACGTAATTCTTATTTTTCTTCCCTCTTTTTTTACATATTAAAACTGTAACACGCATGGCATTGCCCAATGGCTCGTAATGTATTAATGTCTTTTATGCAAAATCTTAATATAGCCTTAGACAATCTTTACAATAATAACAATAAGAATCACAAGTCCTAGCAAACGTACAAACTTAAAAAAAAAATTCGGATTGTGATTGTGATAGAAATATACTTTTCTATTTCACTTTTATATTGAATAAATAATTGAAAAGGATGTGCTCACAAACAGATATTATTCAAATTTAATATTATAAAAATAAAAATATAATCCATCTCAACACCTGTTTACACTGAATACGGATACATCTTCAACACCAATTTACACTGAATACGTACGAGACGATATTAGAGGTCGATCGTGAGGACATCCCATCAACATCTCAGCCACACGACATCCCGTCTTCATCTCAAACGGTGCAAGATGATGTAGAGAGAGATTATGATATGGACTATGATTCATCTCAATTTTGTACTCTGCATCAATTAGTATTTACACAGCCATTCCATAGTCCACTTCCATCACGTGGCGGAATTCCATCTTCATATCAAGTGTTTCCTTTAATGCCGCAATTTTCACCTTTCCAAGCATCGACACCTACACCTCCACCTACACACATTCGAGAACCACGTAAAGGACCTCTGAGAGAGACTAGAAATAGATCGAGAGAGGCCATGTGGTACATATGATCGATCGGGTGCATAGATAGATAAGTTTAAATTTTCTTGTGCCTATCTTATTGGGTTGTATTTAATATTTAAATTTAATATAAAAGTTTGTGACATGGTGAAAGTATTGGGTGGGTTGACTATAATCAGTTAACTAAAAAAATGGTTTCAAGATTCCAACACTACTTCAAGTTGTGTCCCTTCAAGTGACGTTCAATTGTTCCAAAACCATTTAAAAATGGCATTCATTTGTCCAAAGTCAAGTTGACAATCCACTAAAAAATATATATATTGTTCCAAAGTCATTTGAAATGGCTTTCAAGCTTTATAATTTTTTTTTATTCCAACGACTTTCAAGTATATAATATTTTTATTTTTTAATTTATTTTTTTAAAAAAAAATAAAAAATTATCAAATTTGTTATTTTTAAAAAACAAATTTGGACGGATTTTTTTTTAAAAAAAAAAGACCTAACACTAAAATTCCAAAGCCACTTGGAGTGGCTTTTGATTTTCACTTTAGTGTTTAAAAGCCACTTCAATCGGCTTTTGGGTTAT
Source organism: Panax notoginseng (assembly GCA_016801055.1). Classification (NCBI taxonomy): domain Eukaryota; kingdom Viridiplantae; phylum Streptophyta; class Magnoliopsida; order Apiales; family Araliaceae; genus Panax; species Panax notoginseng. The sequence goes on along the minus strand of CM029012.1, from coordinate 148,110,538 downwards.
TTATAGAAAAGTTGAACTTTTTAACTATAATTAAGAAAATTGGATGTCATTTATCCTATTATTGGAAAATACTCTAGGTTATAAGAATATGTTTTTCCAGAAAATGTTAAAAGAATATCATGGGGTTCTTTTCATTTTTTTTGTTTGAAAAAATAACTTTCTATCCCCGACAATAAAACTCACAAACGAGTATAATAATGAGATTTATGTATACTAACAGCAAAAATAAAATAAATGAGTCTTACTTTTTAAACTGAATTTATATATATATATATATTTTATTAGTTAGTGCACAAATATTAATATATATATATATATGAAAATACTCTTTTTATGGCCTGAGAGCTGACGTATGATCAAACTCCCAAGTTCATGACTCATTTGCCAAAAAAAAAAAAAAAATGCATCGACAAACTATAGAATTATATATTTTATTTATTTATTATTATTCAGTATAGACCAACCCAAAAGAATTACAAATATCGAATACAATACAACGCATATATATATATATATATATATATATATATATATATATATATATATAAAACATACAAATTCACCCATTACTTCTAACTATTACTACTACTACATTGCCGTCTCTGTATCACACGCAGTATATATCTGTATTAATTAAGGGTGAAAATGTTTTCATAACTGTAGGAAATCAATCAATGCCTGAAGAGAGCGAGGAAAGAGAAAATCAAGGAAGTTCCGACGGCGGCGGTGGAAACAGGGAGAGAGAACCCAGCTCCTGCGTCCGGTGAGGGAGCAGGCGGCGGCACACCTAATTCCTGACCGGAGACGGCAGCGGCGACGAAGGCGGCGAGGACGAAGACCTTGATGATGAAGGTGCTAATTTGAGCCATGAGTTATATTTTGGTTAGTAGCAGAGAGCTGGTGAATGAATTTGAATAGTAGTAATAATAATGGTTTCGGGTTTTGAGTGTGAGAAGAAGGGAAAGGGAGGTGTGTATTTATATTATAGGCTTGTGACATGCATACATGCTTTGGTATTCTTTCTTCCTGGAAAATGAGGTCCTACTCTACTTGTGCTGGACACGTTCACACTGAATGTGGTAGTAATTAATTGGTAAACCAATTCAAATTTGCTGCTACTTTCGTACGTAAGAGTATTTAATTTGTTCTTTATTTATTTTTGGAACTACCAGTATTTAATCTTTATTGGCTTACTTCAAATAATTATAACTGAATAGTGAATACTAAGTAATAACTCCTAATTTTCATTTGATTTCGAAATTATTATCATCTGAAATTCTGAATATATAGATATTAGTACTTCTAACGGATGTTATGTCCATAAATTAATTATATATATAAAAATTATACATAAATGAAATAAAATAGGAGGAGAGATTTATCATTAAATATTTTATATATTTTTATTAATATATAATACACACAATGTTATGTGTATAGTTTGTGCCTTCCTTTATTTTTAATTGATATTTTAAGATAAAACATAAATATTGAGAAATACAATCAATATTTTGTCTGATTGACCAAAATAATTACAAACTCTCAATATTACTCTTCTAACATTTATTTTTTTTAAAATGAAATAAAAACATATTAATATTTAATATAAAAATAATATGAAAATTATAATTATAAAAAAGGATCAGGACAGAGTATTAATTATTCATTACTTGTTGGTAGTAGTTACGCTAGACACGTCGTAGTTGTTGACCGGATCAAAACTCCTTTGGAAATTTTTCTACTTCCTAAATTCTACGTATTAAACTTGAATGAGTAGGGCCATGTTTGTTTATTCTTATTTTTAATAATTTTTGAAAATTTTAAAATTTATTGGGTGTCAATTAAATATTCTATTTTAAATAAACACAACAACTCTAAACACAAATAAAAATCCTAGGTTAGGGGTGCTTCTTTTGCCACTAGTAGCTTACACTGATAAAAAAAACAACAACATACAGTTTAGGGTTTATTTGGATCTCTTAAAATTACAAAATTAATACATTCAAATAGAGAGAAGGTTACGAGCCGGAGACAGAAGCTTTGGCCGGATTTCCTGTTGCCGAATTCGAAACTTTCGAGATTACAAAATTTTGATTTGGCCGGATTCGAAATCGCCGAGCTTTGCTCGTAGTGAGAGAGAGAAGAGTTAGACAGAGGAAGTGGTAGTATAATATGATCAATTTTATCTTTAGTGTCTTTTTTTTTAGTTCATCTTTGGTTCGTTTGTAAAGTTTACTATATATATCCAATTTGAATTTGAGTGGGAAAATATAAAAACGTTCAGATTCATTTTAATTGATTTGGGCTGAAAAACACAAGGACGATTCAGATTCATTTTAATTTTCAGATTGTTGAAGCAGAGAGAGAGGCATAGAAATAGGGGGAAGATTTTGTTATACCGTGACTTCAGGCACAGACAATTACGATTATTTACCCTTAATTTCATTGAACCCTAACAATTTAACAGTTTCAAATTTTGTTAACATCCTACGTACAACATTTTGAGCCTTGCGTTTAGTATTGACTGACTACATATGCTTTTCAATGATATATTTCTGGTAAGCAGTTTCAGATTATATATATATATATATATATATATATATATATATATATATATATATATATATATATATATATATATAATTGTTGTGTGTCAATTTGCTACAACAGTCAACAGCACTTGTTGGAAATATAGCACTGGTGGCTGGTGCACGCCATAGGGTTCTGCTTGCTAATGAATTAAGGACTTAAGGGCCTCAAAGATTTTATTTTTTTTAGCTTTTTATTTTTATGTACTATCGTTACTCTCTTTTTTTCCGATTTACAAATTATATAAATTATAAGGATATATATATATATATATATATATATATATATTTGTTTTATGTTTATCTGTAAAGAAATATAATAAATGTTTAGTTTAATAGTGTGATGAACTGATAATGAAATTGTAATAATAAACTATATATATATATATATATATATATATATATATATATATATATTGCATAATAATTTTACATTGTCGTCAATAAAATGAAACTTTTATTTCGTAAAAAAAACAAATGAGACTCTTTTAATAAGAGTAACTAGATATAATAAGTACACTATTGGCTTAGTCGGTCTCCCTAATATGATACATCTCTCCCGGACCTTTCCCGCATGTAGATGGATATCTTATGACTTATCTTCCTCCATGTATAAACTTGTAATATCTCCATTATATATATATATATATATATATATATGCCCCAATTAATAAGTTGAAATCAACATAAGCAAAACAACTCCAGCACATGCAGTATATATATATTGATTTTATTTATCATACAAAAAACAAATCCACACAATATTATATACATATATATATATAATCAATATACCATGCACTACCCTACATTATATATGACAATTAAAACAATCCCAATGCCACTTATTTAAATAAACAAACAAACAAAGCCTGATCTCCCATGTCAAATAATTAACAAACAAAATCTCTATAAGCTAGAGAAAAAGTTTCCCCAAGATCGATCGACTTGGAGTCCAAGTTTAAGAATTTACTGATCAAATAGAACATGAGCAATAAGAGAGAACATAACAGAAAAACAAATCAGTTCCCCGGAAACTGGCATTGCCAACGCCTCTCCGGTGTCGGGTAATGGTGCCAGGGCGCCGCTATCTTGGGCGGATACTTGCAACAATGCCGCCGCCATGGCCACGACCAGAATGAACATTTTAATGTTAACTTGAGAGGTACCAAAATGTGCCATTTTTGTTAAGAACATTAATACAGAACAAATTAAATGGGCTAGCTAGTCATATATATATATATATATATATATATATATATATATATATATTTTAATTTGTTTGAAAGTGTACGTTTGCGTAGGTCTCAATTTATAGGGGCTGTTTGGTGTATGTACGAAATCTTAGATTAATTATTATTACGGCTTGTGGTATCTTCAACTACTATATATGGGAAAATTCACGGTTGGCCTAGTGTCACTGTCCTTTCACCTAGAAGAATATAACCCGGGTGACCACAGATCGTTACATAGTCCATTTCACATCCAATTAATTATGAAGAAATTTGATGCATTTTTAAAATATAAAATTAATATTATTTTTTTTAAAAAATATTTTGATGCATTTTAAATTCAAAATTAATATGAATGCATTTAAATCTTTCATTAAATTGTGAATATTATAAATAATATAAAAGATATAATTAATTAATTATGAGAATAAATATTTTAAATTTTAACCTAATTATGTCAATTTTAAAAACTTTAAATTAATTTTTTGAAAGTTTATATATATATATATATATATATATATATATAGAGAGAGAGAGAGAGAGAGAGAGAGAGAGAGAGACGCGTTTATGGTCGTAGTAGTCTTTTTTTTTCCTTTCTAAATTGTGCTTAATTTATTAAAATATATTGATAATCACTGCAATTATTTGTGCGGTTGATACATATATATCTTTGCTAATTATTCATGTGGAATTGAATTATGATTAGGTAGCGTGGGGTAAGGACGAAGGTCAATTATTTAGATGCGACTGTGACCGACAATTTGCTGTGATAGCAATATATGATCTTCCCTCCCTCCCTCCCTCCCTCCCTCTTTCTTATTAATTATACGTTACTAGTAATGTAATTGAGAAAAAGTTTAAGCACTTGAATTTTCAACCAAATTTAAATTAGAATTAGATTGTCATTTGGAATATTATCAATTAATGCATATTCATAATAGTAGCTAATTTTTATGAAAATTAAAGTCCTTTTGATTAAGAGTACTAATTGAAAGGATGACCAAATATTTAAAAGTATTAAACAAAATTCACATATGCGTGCAAGTTACGAAGTAATTGTACGTAGCATGGTATATATATATATATATATAGGAATTAAAAAGACTAATATCACAAAACTTATAAATGCATGAATGCAAATTCCTATACCCATTGCCATAGCCATTAATTATGTGTATTGTCATGTCGTGTCATGTCATTTCTTGTTGATTTTGGCGGGATTTTATCCTTATTCACCACACTCTAATCGTTATTTTATTTTTTTAACTTTATTAAGGAAATTTTACCACTGACTTGCCCTAAAAAGGAGGTAGGTTGTAAGCATTTTACTAACTGGGACGGGTCAAGGTCCAGATAAAACATTGGGTCAATCCAAGATGTTCAATGGATATATATGGCTTGGGACAACGCATGCTAGTGTTCCTCCTTGCTTCGTCATCTCAAAAAGGTGGCATTAAAAGTAAACTTTCTAAACTACGAGAGTTTGATTCCTCATTTACTTGATTTCATGTGTAATCCTGATCTTTATACCTACTTAACCCACCGGGAGTAGCAGATTCTAGTAAGATTTGTTGGTGTATATTTGGTTAAACAAAGCTCGGACCATTTAGAAGTCTAAACACACTATAAACAACTTATTTCAAATGTACGTAGCTATATACATTTGCAATGTTTGAAAGTCTAAACGCATTTAAAAATCTTGTTCGTTTAGAAACAACCTACTTCAAATGTAACTTATCATTTGAAACTTAAAAGCAACACCAAAAATGATGTAGTGCATTTGAAAGCCAAAAGAACCAAAAACTATAGCCCCAAACGCTAGAAAAATATTTTGAATTCATCTAATATATGATTGACTAAATATGCATACAAATTTATTAACAAATATCTTATTTCACATCTCAAAAAACCTGAGGTTTGCTGCCAACTTATACAACATGCCTGCCATGGATCTCTAGTTTCAATCAAACAACATTCTCTATAAAACACAATGTTATTCAAATGCGTATCAAAACCGCCAATATATACAACACGCGAGAAAAATATTATCTTTTGGCCATCTAAATATCTTGAAAAAACTTAGGATCCACTGTTTAATTTCTGGGCAGTCATGAGGGTTTTTGTCAACCAGATGGCTGTTTCTCTGGATGACACAGCTTCTTCCCCGAATGGTTTTAGCACTCCGGCAAGCTCTTCAAGTTTGTTTTGTTTGAGCAACCGCGCACATAGCTCAAGAAGAGACTCAAGAGCATCAGCTCTTTGCTGGGTTGGATTTGTCCATGCATTTTTGCTATCACCACCACCAACGGCAGCAAGTGTATTCAGTAATGAAACTTCACTTGTGGCCTGATTTAGTATCACTTGAATGTCAGTTTTCAGTATTCGTGCTGAGTGACCATTACAATCTGCTTTTGCTTCCACTTCACTTTTACTCCCATTACTTTCAGATAACAAGTCGTTTAGTGGGACTCCACCTGAATTGTTAACATAGCATCTTGGTTCTGCATCAGCTGCAAAAACTGCAGCTTGTGGTGTTGACGACAAATTTTCTTCATCAAGTGGCGCACCCTTGTCACTGCAGCCCACATTGGACATTGTCATCCTACTGTAATTTTGTGAGATAGAACTATCAATCTTAGTTTCTGTTTCCACCTTCACATTTTCATTACACAATGCCTCCAACTCTATTGCTGTTTCTCTCTCCGAAACACTCTCCTGAAATTGTTGAATATATCCATTGAAGCATTCTTCTTGTTCTTCATGTTGCGAATTTGAAGTGCTTGCTTTTGTAGTGCGAGTATGGGTGCTATCCATAGAACTATCTATCTTAGTTTCTGTTTCCACATTCACGTGCTCATTACACAATGCCTCCAACTCTATTGTTGTTTCTCTCCCTGAAACACTCTCCTGAAATTGTTGAATATGTCCATTGAAGGATTCTTCTTGTTCTTCATGCTGCGAATTTGAAGTGCTTGCTTTTGTAGTGTTTGATTCGGTGCTATATTTTTGTGGTGAACATCGCGAACTGTCATGCTCATCTCCATTGCAAACAGTTGATGCAAAACTTGTTTCTCCACTCTGCGAGTCTTCACTTCCATTTAAGATCCTTGCAGAATAGCTTGTTGGATCAACCCTTTTCGTCTCTGGAACGTCATTGTTTACTGAATTTCCTAGCCGCATATCAGCATTTACTTCAAATTTTTGAACTGTTCCTGTCTCATTCAGTACCAGTACCGCTACCTCTCTGTCAAAGATTTCTTTGCTACAACTGGGTTTTTTAGATAACGATTTTCTCATCATTTTGTCCTTTGTGCTGTTTGGAGACTTCACTGGGAGAAAGACACAAGATGCATTGCGACATCTAAGGAGGTATGGTTGTAAATGGGAATGCCTTAACAGTTCTGCAGCCTAAAATTTGGAACATGGAACGGAATTAGTACCAATCATGGGATTCAAATTGGTCAAATTTGACTTCGATACTTGGACTTACAGTTGGCCTGTGTTCTGGACTCTTCCTTAGCATGCTCTTGATAATCTGTTTCCTGTAATGTTTAAGCCAGTTTATCACAATTGAAACTTTATTGGACTAGTAAGTGAGAGTTTGAGGCTAGTCGGATATATGATGTATCTGGAACAGGATTGCAGATATCTTGTTTCACTCAGCAGGTATATATATAAATAGATTTCAATATAGAGAAAGAAAAGAGTTAACTGCATATCTGACACCGAAGTATACACCCTTTTACACTTGGTACCCCTGATATTTAAAAACTCTCATCCCACTACCCAAAGTAATTCGATCCTCCCAAAACTGACCCTCGTGTTATTTCCAGCAAGAAAGGTGGCCAGAATTGCCACAAGTTCCGGTAGAGTTAGTATAAGTACGGCTTGACAATTGACCCTATAAAATCAATTTAAAACCAACTAAATACCAAGTTAATACCTAAGGCACAGACACTTCCCGGAGGGCCATGGACACAAATTCGCTCCGACACGCCTTAGACACACACCCAACACGTGCCCGTGAGTTCCTCTTTTTTTAATTTTATTTTTAAAGCTCTTAACACATCGGGACACGCCAGAGGACACACATGGAGTCAAAATTTCAAATAAAAAATTTGCAATACTTAAATTGAAATATAAAGTTGTGGGTTATTTTGTCTTTTAAGTTTGAACATTATTATGTATCTTTAAGATATTTATTATTCAATGGGTTTGTGTTTCTTATTATTTTGTTCAAGTTTTATCATGCTCTATTAATATCAAATTTATTTGTTGTATAAAATAAATAATATTATTAAAAATCTATATATATAATTGACTGTGTCCTCAACGTATAGTATCCTGTATTTTTAGAAAATGTTATATCCCGTGTCGCGTATCGTATCGTGCCCGTGTCCCGTGTTTGAGTCGGTGCTTCATAGATTAATACATTCATACTCCCTAATACAAAGCATTATATATGTTTTGACCATAAAAATACATGTAAACAAGAACAAAGAGAATCATCATCATCTCTAAAATCTGAAATTTCACAAATTGATATTCAAAATAATCATCTTCAACTTTAAATTTTATAAAATATATAAAACCTTTAAGACCCATTTGATTTCCCTCTCTAAAATCTTCTCAATGCCTTCATCAACGATTGCTACAAGAAACAATACTACTCATTCCCATATATTAATCTTCCCATATTGAATCCTAGAAATCTCAAACCAAAAATTTCAACCCACTTATCATCTTCAAATTTTTCCCAAATTTTCATCATCTTTCCCATCTTCCTCATCTACCATGAAACTTAAAACTTTCAAAATCCAAAATACCGAAATCATTCATCATCTTCCCTTGAAATCCTAAACCCATATCCACAACCATCTTCACCAACAATAAGAGAGAGAGAATTAGATCTGAAAAAAGAAAATGAGAAAGTTTCCAACAAGCCGTGGCCGGATTATGCATTAGCAGTGCCTCCGTTAAGATTTTGTATGAATTCCCCCATTTTACAAATCAATGGAGGGGAGCTCCTAATACCCAATACCCAGATCTATACATTTGTATGAATATAATACCCAGATCTTTTGCTCCTTTGATTTCTGCAGTGAAGAATGGTGGTGATAGTGGTGGCAACCTGTTGGAGGAAGAAGAATATGGTGGCAGCCTGTTAGATGATGAATAGCCATCAAAGCTAGATGAAGCTTCTGATTTGGGTCTTCAATTAGATAAGAAGTCTAATTGATGTGTAGTGTTTAATATTTTTAATGTTTTCTTCTTCTAATTTACTTTAACTGATAATTCATTTAGTTGATTTTTAAGTTTTTCTAAACTAAGATAAAAGGGTTTTGATTATAGTACATTTTTTTAAAATTAGTTGTAGCTAGATATTATGGCTAATAACAATTTTAAAAATATCTTTAATTAATTGATTAAATTTAAGTGTTAATAATAGAGCATAAAAATATTTTTCATTTTTTAATATTTTAATTTATAATTTGAATGTTCTAATACTGATAATATTTTTGTTTTGTATTTTACTAAAAAAAATTTGTTTATATAATTGATTTTTAATTAATTAGTTTGAGTTGAGTAATTAATTGTTTATTTGGATTATTTTTTATAGTTAATTATTTATTTGCGATTAATTATTTAGTTTTAATGATGTTATAGGATTAGTTATTAATGGGATTAATTATTTGAAATTATTAGTGGGCGAATGTATTAAAACCATTCTTGTATTGATTTTGTAATTTCTACGTGTTTGTACTAATTAAATAAGTTAACTACGATACTTATATAATCAAGCATATTTAAATATTAAATCAAGACACATGGCTACTTTCCGACGGAAAAAATGGCCGAAAATCTATCTAGGGTCCATCGTACTTTCCGACAAAAAAATGGTCAAAACTCTAACTAGAGTTTAACAGTACGTTGTGTAACAGGATGAAAACTTTTAAACATCCGGACACCAAGTGTAAAAGAGTGTAAGACGTTGTCATGGATGATTCGTTATTTAGTTATTTATCAGTTTTCTATTTATTTAGGCTATCTATGTCAATTGTTAAAAGGTTTAGGGCTATTAGAGTTTATTTTCTTATAAATATACTTGTAAGTCATATCAGAATTTTACAGTTTGATATTGAAATTAGCCTAATTATTGACTGCGATCAATATACTTCATGCCTTTCGCGGTAGGGAAACCCCTGGGGTAATGGTTCTCCTACGGTTGAATCTAGTTTTCTTAATTTTCTTTGTTGATTTTACCACAATTTCATTTTTTAATATTAGGATTTTAAATACTTAATCACTTGGATTCCTTTCGTTCATTTGTACTAAATTTTTTGAAAACTTGTTTTGGATTTATTCTTTTAAATTGCATATTATTCCATTTAATTGCCTATTATTCGATTATTATTATTAGTTTTTGAGATTGTGATTGCATAGGCTTAGATATATAATTTTAATTTGCTTAGATTAAATTTCTATATTATCTCAGCTTTGCACTTGCATTTGCATCATGACTACACGTAATCAAGCCGCTTTAGGAGAAATTCAAGACCAATTAGTCGTCAAAGTTGCACAACTAGGTCAAATGAATGATAGGATTACACATGATGAGCAAAGACAACTTGTAGTAGAACCTTAGAGGAATAATGGTAATGTTAATGGTCATAACGAAAACCCACATGTTAGACACTAAGAACAACCTAAGCATGATCCTTATAATGATGACTGTAGGAAAGTCAAGGTAAATGCAGTAGAGTTTGATGGTAAATTTGATACCAATGCATTCCTCGATTGGCTGTCTAATATGGAGAAATATTTTGACTAGTATGAGATGTGAGGATAAGAAGGTGTGGTTCACCAAAATGAAATTAGCCAATTTTTGTTGAAGTGGCACAACAGGCCTTCAGATGATTGTACATAGATTAGTGCTGAGGAGTTCCGTCATCTTGATCCAAACCTTTTGGAGAGATATGAAGCTTTCATTTCGCCAGAGGTTATATTTTCGCAGCCGGAGAGAGTTGATAGGGATTCATTCATGATACGTCGTCGTCGTGGATGATTCGCTATTTAATTATTTATTTATCAATTGTGTATTTATTTATTTAGTTTGTTGTGCTTGTATTTATTGGTTTATTTCAGTATTGGATTATTTATTTAGAAGCCCAATTGTTAAGGGGTTTATGATTATTATAGTTTATTTTCTTATAAATATGCTTGTAAGTTATGTTAGACTTTTTATACTTTGATATTGAAATTACCCTAATTATTGGTTGTGATCAATATACTTCCTCCCTTCCGCGATCGGGAAACCCTAGGGGTAGTGGTTCTACTGTGGTTGAATCACCTTAATTCTCTTAACTTTCTTTGTTGATTTTACTACTTCCAATTAGTTACCTGTTAACAATTTTTGTCTTACATCAGGGGGTGTATATTCCAAAAATGTGATAGAATGGTAGATTCTGCCAAGAAACCAAGGAGGATGGGAACCCACTGGCTGTTGCCTATGACCCTTGGGAGGAAATCCCCTATCCTACCTTAAAAGCGAAAGTAAATAAATACGTTCAGCTTTCATTAAAAGTTGACTATCCAGATGGGTCCTTATATCCTATATTTTTTAGTTGAGAAAGCATTGATATTTATGTAGGACTAAGAGAAGAAAGCACTTACAATGTGGAGGAATACACAATTGGGAGTGGAGAAATAGTGGATCTATTGATCTTGTTGATAAGTCCAGTCATATCCTGTGTAACAGAATTATTATTGGAACAATTTTATTAGAAATTTGTTATGGAAGATCTATTTGGCTGAATTTTTTTAATGCTACATGTAGTTCAGTAGTTACCGGAGCTCTAAATGGTGGTTGATGTGCAGCAATCTCAAACATACAGCAACCTGAAAACAGAAAATGTCATTCCTAATAGAAGTGCTACGACTATGGTGAAAATATATGTAATGTGAATTATTTTCTACCAAGGGACCATATGTCGGACTTGTAGCCATAAGGAATATCTGCAAGGAGCTCAGGGCACATATAGTTGGGAGTACCAACAACCTATAAAAGATATATAAGTCATAAGTAAAGGCTCATATGAGATCTAGATTAAAGATTGATTCTAAAAGAGTAGACTATTGTAACTCTATTTAAGACCAATACCGAGGAAGCAAGGTCTTCTGTGTGGAGCAGTTTTGCTAGTCCAAAGTCACCTGTTCATCCATGTAAGGTGTAAATAACTTTCGAAAATAATGGAAATCAAGGTTCCTATAAGTAGTTATGTTTTCTTACCAATACGAATATCACTGTCCTTTGTAAGAAATATGTTGGAGCACTGTAATTAAATAAACTCAAGTTAAAAAAGTTTTTTTTCCCCAATGTGTTAAAATTGATGCAAGTGAAAAGGCATATAATCACTACAAGAATGAATGTATATGCACCTTAAGATCCCTGTGAAGCACTCGGTTGCAATGCAGGTAGTCTAGCCCTAGTAACACTTGTGTCAGCCATTTGCAGAGTTTCTAGAGAGCAAATCAGCCGACAAATTGCAGCATCTGTGCAAGTTAGCTATAGCAAGTACAAAAGTAAAGTTCAATGCTGCAACATTCCATATTCTTACCTCCTCTGGGAAAAATACTCCTCTAGCCTTTCTTACAATCTCAGCCCTAAACATTTAACGACAATTATTATTACCTCAACACGTTTATCCATTTCAAATGTGTGTAAGAAAAATGTTTTTCTTTTTTGGGGGGACAAACTAATGTAATAATTAAATGTTGGTGTGTTCATATTTGCTCCGAGATGAACTTATATTTAAGTGATAATTTAAATGTATATATCTAGCGTAACTAGTTTGGGATAATAAAAAAAAATATAGTTGAGTAGTTGTATCAAGCTTTATCTCAAATTAAATGCAGTTGAGTTACCATGTCAAACAAAACAAAAAAGAATGAAGAATTAAGGTTGGTTATTTACATGTCTCCACCTTCACAGTAGCCAGTCACAATGCATACACTGGACCCCTACAAAACATAACACACTCAGGCTTGCTTGAATAGATTCATCACAGTGGCAACAATGTTGTGATTTTGCTTACAGACACATACATAACTTTGCATTACCTTGTCCACCCAAGCATCTTTGTACTCCACAATATAGGGGTGGTTCAGTCTAGCTATTAAATTCATCTGCAATAGATAAATATATATATATATATATATATATATATATATATATATATATATTCCTCAGTCTTTGAGTAGTAAAAATTAATTAGCACTCCAATCAATGATAGAGTACAGAAAACCAAAAGTGGGACAAAAATGTAACATCAGCGAAAATCAATTTGTTGCCTAGAGGATTTTTCTCGATCATGTACAAGTCTCGGGAAAGGAGATGACAACCAGTAGACTTAATTTTACTGATACAATCTTGATCATGCAAATTCAATATGAACTTTATCATGCTTCATTTGATTGATGAGAAGATGGAAATAAAAAATATATAAATGGATTATTATTGCGATAAGATTTGAGGCTTCATTATGCAAATAAAATTGTAGCTTTTGATTAAGTGGAAGGACAAACCTAGAGCTGGTAATAAATTCTATTATATTTTAACAAAAAAAAATTGGAATAATTAACTGACCTCCTGGTGTGCTGTATCTTTGAACTTCTCTGTCTGCTTACCGAAACGAATCTTCTTCAAAACATACCTATTAAAGTTCAGAAATAGATGATCAAGCTCCAATAAATCAATGTTGAAGTAAAAATTAACTTAGCACATGACTATATATATACGTACAAAGTCAATCCTCAGTATAATGGAACACAAGTTTTCTTATTGACGTATTTTCAAACATGTGGAGTATAGAGTAAGGAGCAGACTCATGCTGAATTTCATAAACCCTTGCAGATAAATACACATACGCACATACACAAATTAGTTATCAAAACCATAAAGGACAAATTGAATTGAATTATGTTGAAGAAATGGACCTAAAAGAAACCATATATGCATATAATCACACTCCCACCGAGAAAAGAACTTGGAAGTAGTGAGAAAATTACTTCTTTTTCTCATATTTATGGAGAACAAGAAAAGCAGCTCCAAAAGCTCCTCTTCCAATCTGCTCAATTACTTCATAGTCTTCCATCTTGGACTTGACATCCCCATTCTCAGTCTCCATGATAAAACCTTCAAAACATAAACACATACAGACTGGTAAATTAAACTTCAGGGATATCTCCAATTTCTGAATTTCATACTTCAGTGGGTAGAAGAATCACCTGTAAAACAACTGAACCCTTTTGGCTCTTGGTTTTATTAGTAAAAATTGAATAAACCCTTTTGGACACGAACTTGGTGGATAAAGCTGAAGATGTCAAGCTACAATTTTGAGAAAGAGAAAGAGGTGGGAATACATACTCAAGTAAAGTAATATAGCATTAATGTGATCATGGAAACTTGATTATTAACCAAATAAATAAATTTCGAGATAAAGATAGATGTGGAAAGACTAATTCAAGTTTTTAAGTAAAGTGAAATACACTGTTTAAAATAATTGGGGAAAAGGTGAATGGTTTAGGAAAATTCAAACACCCACACAGGGACAGTGAAAGAGGAGAGAGAAATAGAGAATGAGAAAGACTGAAAGAGTGAAAAACTAAAAAGCAAAAGTAGGAATGACAGGAATGGAAGAGGAAAGAGGAGGCAAAGTCTTAAGTTGTATTTCCAGATTCATATATAAATATAATCATTCACACCAAGCAGGGAATATTTTGTTTCTTGGCTTGGCTGGCTGGCTGGCCTTTAACAAGTTATTATGTCACCACCCACACCTTTAAGATTTTGTATTTTAATTAAATTAGGCATGATGAAAATAGGTAGTAATAATTTAGTATTACTACTTTCTGACCTAAATAAAAAGTCATGCCTACCACAAAATGCAAACACGTTTTTCGAAATTAAAAAATATATATGAAAACATGACCTTTTTAGTCATCTCTTGTGCGCGTCTTAATTTAATTTTACTTATCCTTTAATTATGTTGATCAAACTAGTTAAATTAAAGATTTTTTTTTGGTTTTGGATGGCTGAGTCAACTTTCCAATTACATTAGGCTGAATTTGGCGAATCACTCCCTATCCTAATTGAATTTATGAGGACTTAATGTCAATTTCGGCAACTACTCATTCCAAAAAGAGTTTCATTTGCAAAATATATATAAATTGAAGCATATATATTATTTTACATTTAACCCTCATTGTGCTATTTTACTATTTTAAATTTAGGTTTGAGCTTGAGAATAAAATTATAATTACAAACTTAAGAATATTATGCCAGCTTGTACTAACATCAATATAAATGAGATAATATTTCCTTTAACAACTTTTTTTATAAAAAAAATAAGACAGTGGGTGAGACGGATAGAGTTAGGGAGAGGGAGAGAAGAAAGTAGGCCAATGGTGATCCACCAAAATTTAAGAACTCCAAAAAATGCCAAGAATCAAGGACAAGCCTGTCGTCCTGGGTTGAAAGACAAACTTTCAGCCATACAGCCTGAGATGGGACAGAATACCTTTGCTCCTTTAGCACTAATATTTCTTAGAATTTCATGCAACTTTTTACACTAAAGAAATCTTGGAAACAGAAAGACAAATCATAGTTCAGAGCTCCACTTGAATGCAAGTAAAAGAAAACATCAGGCAAACTCCCCAGAGATTCGGAAATTTTACAGAAAACTTCCAGTTGTATCACTACTTTCCCTTCGATTTTCTGGATTTCTTCCTACGTTCAAGTTTTGCCTTGGTAGCTTCAAATTCTTCTTCAGTAGGTTCTGACAATGGGGCGCCTCCATATTTGCTAATAAGAGACGAGAACATGGAATCAAGTCGGCCTTTCCTCTCATTCTGTCGCTGAGTAATCATGGCGTATAAATCATCTGACCCTTTCTTCGATCTGTAATGTGTAAAAGCATGGTCAGTTTGATATATATATATGCTCCAGTGTTCAAGATTGATACAACTGTATCATATTATCAACAGAAAACTAGAATAGATGACTCACTTTCTCTTACGCGCCAAAGGGGTTGTAGGTGGTTTTGTCTCAGACACTTGCGTAACCCATTTCTCATATGCTTTGGTTGACTTCAGCTCTCCTGAGAGACAGAAATATAATTTGCGTGCACAATTAAAATAACAAAAGCATCAAGTATATAAAACTATCAATACAATTATCATGTTATTACATGCAGTCTATCTTGCATCTGAAACTCACAATCAAAGAGATGATACTTCATACTTTCAATCCAGTTAAAAAGTGTCGACCAGTAAATAGCAAACTTAAGTCCACAATATGTACGACCTGAAATAAGATGCCCAAATTCTACAACCACTATATACTCTTTTCTGAGGCTCAAACTATTGGGACAAGATAAACATTCCAACCCAACTCCAAACTCAGATTCAAAATGATGCAACGGTCGAAGAAATTTAAGAAGTTTATTATTAATTTTGTATTGTTATTTAGAGTTAAATGTTGAATTATTAACGTAATTATTTTAGTAGGAGATTTTTTTAATTATGGTAGTATATTTTAATTAGGAGATTGTTTGCTTTTTAAATTATGGTTTTTACTTAGACCCCAAGTATTGAGTTTTATATTTAAACATTGTAATACTTCGATATTTGGGAGAATATTGAATATATTAATTTTAGATTAAAGTTGTGTGTTTTTGTGTGTTTCTTTATAGATTCTTTGCGGAAATGGATACTCTTATTCCTTCTTCCCATCTTGTCCTACATCATAACTGTATCAAGAGCCAAAATTCCTTATATCTTTTAATTTCACAAAATTCCTTCTTACCCTACTTTTCTGGCCTCCATCAAATTGTCGAAGTTCGCTAGAGAATCGACAACAATTTAGAAAAGAAAACACAATTTATAGCAAGAATTGTCATCGTCGTAGTCTCAATCTATTGTACCAAAAAAAATTTCAGCATGCTTTACTGTTCATCACTACAGTGCGCGACACGATTAATCAAATTGCCGATGTTCTGCCCAATTACAGTTCAGCACCTCCAAGTTTCTGAAATTTTCGATTCAACCCCTTAGGTTTATGAAGTTTTTAATTCTGCCCCCAAAGTTTATAAAACTTTCAATTCAACCCCTAAAATTTCTAAAATATTCAATTTAGCCCACATACTTTTTGAGCTTTCAATTTAACCCCAAAATTTTTTGCAATATTCAATTCAGCCCCTATACATAGATACAATGTCTTCCAAGTCGCTAAATTTAAGCAACTTGAGCATCGAACTTTGGTCATATGCGAGCAACTTAAAAGGTCTTGTGTCCCGTATAGTGCCGAGTATTGAAAATTATGCGATGAGCTTGCACTTTCTGAAACAAGTCTTGCAAATTTAAAGGCACATTACGAATACATAAATACATGTTATGTTCGTTCATATTTTGTTCAAGCGCAAAAAAATGTTCATCCTAATCGTGTTTGTTCAACTAAAGCGACGCGTTCACAAGAAAAAACCCGCAAAATAAATTTTTACAAGACAATTGATAAATGTCTCACAATACTTAAACGTATCAATAACCAATATGAAATTGGTGATAATAAACAAGAGCAAGTATTTTCACATATTGATGTTTGAGAGAAACATAAAACGGAAGTTGAGCAGATTCAGATATGGCTTGCAGTGAGGAAATTGAAGTTATGTTTGACCCCATATGCGAAAAACATCAAGGAAGATAAAGTTGAGGTCAATCATGTTGATTTTCTCTTTCCAGTCGATACATTTGAGTACCAAGCTACTTCAAATTTCTATATTATCATTGTTATTCCTAAAAATTATGCTCATGACATTGAATGTTCGGATGAGCATGTTTTGTTAGAAAACATCTCTCGGACCATGGTTTATTATTCTTCGATATTTCAAAACTCGATGACTATTTTTTTTCAAATGCAAGGAGAATGATGCGATACGGAAAAAGAAATTTAAGAAGTTTATTATTAATTTTGTATTGTTATTTAAAGATAAATGTTGGATTATTAATATAATTATTTTAATAGGATATTCTATGAGATTTTTTAATTATTGTAGTAGGCTTTAATTAGGAAAGTTTTTTTTAGGAGATTGTTTTCTTTTAGAATTAGGGTTTTTACTTAGTCCCCAAGTATTGAGTTTTCTATTTAAACATTGTAATACTTCGTTATTTGAGAAATTATTGAATATATTGATTTGAATTAAAGTTATGTGCTTTTGTGTGTTTTTTACCGATTCTCTATGAAGATGGGTACTCTTATTCCTTCTTCCCACCTTATCCTACATCACAAAATTTCACTATATTTAGAACAAACCATTTGCCAGTCAAAAGATGAGGAAGAAAGAAAATCATCACCTGCAGCTATGGTCTCATCTAAAATATCCTTGAATCTATGTGAATCCAATTTAGGATCTGAGCATATCATAGAGCAGAAGAGCCTGAAAATGGGAAAGCTGTTTAGAGGACAAACGAGCAATCCTAAACGGGAGGAAACACATCATTAAATATACTGTTATACCTCTCCATGTTCCCCTTGTACTTCTTGTATAGATTAATCAAATCATTCTTCTCTGACTCCGATCCTCTATAGTTTGCTTCAAACTCTTCAATATCTGCTTCAGTGACCTGCAATCAAGATTTAAATTGCTGTTTTATTAGTACAAGGAATATAAAGCAAAATAACAAGATAGGTTTAGAAAGCTGGCAAATTTCTTAATACTATTATAAACCTTTTTGTACATAGTTCGAAAGAACTCCCTCAAATTTTGAACATCTGCTGCAAGTTCCTGTAATCAGAAAACAAAGAAATGAGTGCTGCTATACTAGGTAAGTGAGAAACCATGCAAAATTTTCCATGGGGACATTAACTTGATACATTTTGCTTTAACCAGAACATCGAGTGTCAAACTTGAGATGTAACCATGCAATAATATCTTGTAAGAAATTATTTTTCAATTAACTATTAATCTTCAAGAATTTCTGCAAATTACATTTTCTGGGGACTTCTTTAATATGGGCTATAATTTTAACTTTCAATTTGTCCATGGTACCTCTAGTTTAACAAACTATAAGATTATTCTCACCAACAAATGAAATAACTATCATATGAACCGAAAAATGCCCAAAAACTACAACACACCCAAACTGGATTATTGCAACAGAAAAATGCTATAAAAGTAGGTCTACACGATAACTCACCGCATCATCAACACAGCCAGTCTGATCATAGAGTGCCCGCTTTTCTTCATCACCAAGAGTTGATATCACCTTCTGAAGTTGCTGAAATTTACCCTTGGCCTCCTGCAGATAGAAAATATAAAAGATTTAGTGAAAAAAATAGAAAGAAATAAGAGTGTCAAGAGGATCACTGGGAACAAAATTTGGTGACGTGGAGAAAAAATTTTGACCTCATCACCAGGGTTCTTATCAGGATGTAGTCGCAAAGCCAACTTATGATATGCTCTCTTTATTTCCTGCTGAGTAGCTGTCCTTTCCACCCCAAGAACCTGTGAGGTACAAAAAACTTACTACGAATTTTTTGATCCGCATTGAAGTAGAATATGAATTCACTCGAACAATTCAAATACATCAAACTATCTATGATCTGAGTAATCAAAAGACAATGTCTTTGCCAAAAATTTCAATGTTTTGTGTACCAATTTCAACATTTTCTTAAATAGTGCGAATGAACACCGAGGAATCTGATGTTGGGTGGAGGAATTATGATGGTGATAGGCTGATAGCAACCATAAATATGACCAAGAAAGAAAGTAGCAATAACATGAAGACAAATAATATTAATAAATAACATTTATTTTTATCCTAGGATTGCAAATATATAGCTCCTTGTAAAAGCAAAGAATGGCCTGTAGAACTAGAGCAAAGAACCATACTAAAAAAGTCAACTCAGAAACTGTCATATAACCAATAATGCATCATAGATGAATACAATTACATGATGGATGTATACTTTGCAATATGAGTTTTATATTAGTTAATCTAAAACCAAGCTTTCTCAAAGCAAGAGCAGAAGCAAAGAAGAGGGCAAGACAGACTGCAATGATTGTGGCTGCCAGAGTTCAATACCATCTGCTGCAATGGCAGAGCCACAAATTTTCATCAAGGTGGACAAAAAAACATATTAAATACATATTTCTCAAAATTACTGTGGAAAAAAATTATAAATTACACTTTTGTGTCTTATTTTCTAAGAAAATTAATTTTCAATACTACTAAAAGAAATTCCTCCAAAAATCAAGGTTTTCTCACAAGGTGCACGACCCACCTCTGGTCTACTGGAATAATAATTGAGACAATTAGGAAATTGGATCATACTCATTGTTATGGTTTTGTTTTTATGCAAAAGTGCCACTTTCAAGTTATTACTATAACTTCTCAAAGTCATAGATAAGTGAAAAAAAATAATCAAAACCCTCTAAAAACCCAAACAGTACCAATAAGCTATCCTATAATCCCCATATAGGATAAGAAGCTTTAGATATGTGTCTTTCTTGTCATTACTCCCTCCGTTCCAAATTAGAAGATCAATATTAACGTTTGACACAACCTAAATTACAAGTCATGAAAACGCACATTTACATTTAAAAATACTATACATTTAAAAACAAGGCATGGTATCAACACGGGGGAAATGCATCGCAAATACTCTCAAGGAATCATTTATAATTAGTTTTTAATCAATTTGTTCAAACATTTAACTAAGGAAAGAATCAAATTTCACCATCAAACGCAGAGTACTAAGAAACAGGAGGAATCAAACATCAACTGACTGCCAATTAGGGCAAAGATATAAACTTTGAATTACACAAGAACTGTTTCAGATCAAGCATATGAAATTATCTACCTCGTACAAGGTCGGTTCGCTCGAGGAAGATGGCTCAGGATCTTCATGATACTCTTCTCCTTCATCTCCTTCAGAAACCCTAGTCCTTTTTCTCTTCCCCATTTCGGAAAAGATATCGAGGAATTAAGTAATTGGGAGATTCAGCGAGAGATGGGGATATAAATATGAGATTGATTAAGCTAATGCAGAGGCAGCGCAGTGGATATGATTTCCCGCCATATTATTCCTTCACTTCTTCTACACATTCCCGCCGTGTGATGGTTTCGGGTTAATCTGGTGATTTACAAGTTGAAATTCTGATCCGATCCGTTTTTTCATTGGATCCGTTTGTCACGCCCATTAGTCCATTACTAAGCAAAGAAGGCCATTCCTAAATATATTTTTTTTAATGTCCAAAAATTATCGATGAATTGGCCCCGTTTTCTTATTTTCGTCTTCTAGTTATCACTTGCCACTATTTCCCCTTATTACCGACAAAAGAAAGAAATTAGAAGTTAGGACTTCTCATACACGTAGTTTTATATGCACAAATAATTATGCAAAAATTAAAAAAAATAGTAATATGTGGCTCCTATCATTTAAATTATTAATTTTTACATTATAGTTTTATTTAATTTACAACAGTTATAAACTTAATTAAATTCATAACAGTTTAAAGTTCAAATTTTCAAAATTTAACCTAAAAATCAATGGTATTTTTAATTGAAAAATGATATAAAATATTTGACGAAGTTATATTACAACCAAAGTTTGCGATAAGTTATAATAAATTAAAGTGAAACCTTTTTTAATTCTTGTTTATCTCATACATGTACTGATAAACATACGTCGCAATCTTAATTTGACTGAAATTTTTGACAATATATAGCATGACTACTTTTAATTTTAAGACAATGAGTAATATAGTAGGTTCTTAAAAAAAGTAGGCAATATAGAATTGTGGGAGGACTTGGATAGTATTTGATAAAATTATGCAATAAGAGTTTATTAAAATAAAGATTTTGTATAAAATAAAGACTTTTTTTAAAACATAGATGAAATGTAATAGAGTTGTTCGATAACCCATCTTTTTTAGTATGTTTGAATATAATATTTTATTAATTTACCCTATGTAAACTTAGGGTGATGATAAAAATATAATAAATATTAAATAATTAATTCAAACAAAATCACCAAAAATATATAAGTAGTAAAATATTTCAAGTATATTAAAATTATAATAATTATGACAATTTTATATAATTATTATAAAATATAGTGATGGAGATGGTGGGTGGTGGGTGGTGGGTGGTGATGAGCGATGGTAATATTGATGGCGGTGGTGATAGTGGTTGGTAGTGGGTGATGATGAATGGTGGGGTGAGTTGTAGTCGTGGTGACGGTGGTTGGGGTGGTGGGGGTGGTAGTGTCAGGTGTGTAGTGTACTGAAAGAAGTGAAATAAATAATTAAAAATATAAAATTAAGATAACGATGATAAAATAAGGTTTAAATATGAATTAGTATCCTAAACTATAGGTCATATTCCACTTCGGTAATCCACCTTTCAATTTTGTCAATTAGATGATTAAACTATCAAATTTTTTCAATTACAACAAATTGAACATGTCATGTCAGAAACTGCTGACGTGACTAATTGTGTGGGGCCTTAAGAAGCTGATTTGGCAAAAAAAATAATTTTTTAATTATTAAATAAATAAATCTGATTAAATGTGGGACAAAATGGTCAAAACACAATTTAACATTTCAAATTAAAATAAAACAAACATTAAAAAAAAAACACAAACCCCCACCACCACGTTTGTCGTGAACCACTTTCCCGGCGCCGCCGCTGCTCGTGGTGTTGCTTGTAAGACCCCAAATTATTAATAAATAAAATTTAATTTCCTCTATTTATTATTCTGAAATAGTAAGGGTTGATTTGATTAATGTGGTCAGTTATGGGTAAAATGCGCAAATATTTTAAATAAGCAAGTGGTTATAAAATATTCATTGTTGTCGGGGAATATTCGCTTGGTCGTGGAATATTCTTACTGTCGTGGAATATTCTTACTATCGGAGAATATTCGTACGACGGCGCAGCCTTGTGTGGGCCTCATAACAGAAAGCGATTGGATAAAGAAAATGACAAAAACAAGTTGTTTATAAATAACGGCGTAGTTGTTACCGTTAATACTGTTGGAATACCCGGTGGTTAAAACACAGTAATACGCGTTGTTGCACAGTAGCACACGGTATTGCTCCAATTATTGATTTTTACGTAAGAAGGCACTACTCAATAATTGTTACAGTAATTACTGTTTAATATTGTATTTTATTGATTCAATAATTGCTGCGTTGATAGTTTATATTACTGTTGTTTTAATAACTGTCACTACATAGTATTTTCTATTATCGGAACAATAATTTATATTATCTGAATAATATTATTAGATAACATTATTGGCAATGTCTAGAAAGTTCTGTCTAAGGAGAGGTTTGGTCATCTAATTGCGCGCCAGTAAGGAGAGATCCTTATTGAAAAGCCCCCTCTTTCCTGGGAACGGCCTGGTTGCCAGTACTGTGATTCTGTAATATTATTTGTGTATAATTAATTATTGATTTATATGATGAGAAAAATATTGATTTTATGTGGATATAGATGGAAAAAAATTTTAATGTGACAATTGTTGAAAATTAATATTTTATCTTTTTCTGATAAAATAATTTATTTAAATATATTATTTTAATAATATATTGATGGTGATATTTTTACAATGAATGTGGGATATATGAGTATATGAGGAGGAAGAGTATTTTTGTGACATTAAATGATTAACACATGTTTTGTGTGTTGGTGGACACAATTCTTGACCGAAAATTTATTATTGACTGTAAAATCGTCCGTTTGTGGATTTCGGTCAATTTCTGTTTGGAATTTAGAAAAATTTTCTTCTGCAAAGTTGTAGAGAATTGAATTTCCTATAAAAACTCACGAGATTCGAATTTTCTGATAAAAGGACTATTTATTATGAATTATTGAAGTTCTGAAGTTCCGAAATAATTGATTTTTAGAAGTTTTAATTATTATTTTAAAGAAAAACGCTTTTTTTGCAAATTAGTGGGCTCAACATGTGATAAGAATGGGCTGAATTCAGATCTTCTAAGGTGGGCTTGACAATTTTATAAATATAATATTATTATATTCAATTTTCTGCTTTGGTGTTCTAAGCATTTTCCTATAAATAGGGTGCTTAGGTTAGAATTGAAAATCACACCAGAAACACAAGTTTCTCTCTCTTTCTCTCTCTATATTAGTGAGCGTATTCTTGTGAGTATTCTAATACTTTGAGTATTGCTATACGGTGCAAGTTTCCTTCAGCACTATATCTAGTATTCCAGTCAGAACCGTCTTTCCGAGGTAAGGGATGTTATTTCTTCTTAAATGATATTATTTTATTCAATATCATTATGCCGAAGTATTTATCTGAACTTTTTATCAAATTTGGAACTTTTCATGTTGGGGTTACTATTCATGAGTTACTATTCACGAGTTACTATTCACGGGTTACTATTTACCGAAAAATGAAATTTTCTTCTTTTCGTCCAAAATATCTATTATGGATACTAGCTTTGATTGTATCCATGTTTTGATCATTCTTGAATTTTACTCCACTATGATTATTTATGAGGTATTTTTGGACATGAAATAGTTGAAATACGAATCCTTAATATTTATTATTTTATTTCACTGGATTCGTTTCCTTTAAAATATTTTTCATCATCCTCAGTCTTAAATGATGATATAACTGAATATCTTTGGCCTGTAGTGCAAAGATTAATGATTTCTGATGAATATCTTTGGCCCGTAGTGCAAAGATGAACAGGTGTTGAGGTGAACATGACCAACTGATGAATATCTTTGGCCTGTAGTGCAAAGATGACTATTTGATTCAAGATATTTATTGATTGATGTTACAGAGATAAAATGTTGAGGATGAGCTTTTAAATTCATAGATAATCGTAGATTTCATTCTCTACGTAACTCTTCTATGAATTATTATTTTTCGCTGCGAATATTGATTTAAAACTTGTTGTCTATTGTATTCTATTAAATTTTTCCCTGTTGAAGACTAACGATAATTTGTTGTATATTATCTTAGTCATAATATTCTTTGCTGGGCTAGTTGAGCTCACCCTTTGTGACGCCCCCAGAATAGGTATACAACACCCATTCTGAGTCGCCAAATACATGGTACAGAAAGTAAACTACAACTTCAATAATACAATTGTCGTGCAAAATACGACAACACATACTGTGAGTTTAAATACAAATATTGTCTTCTAGACAATATCCACACTCAAATAAATCCTCATTACAATTATTCAAACACTATTTTACAGAAATAGTGAGGACTGCTAATACATCTTTCTAGAACCATCACTCCATACCCCGACTAGATCCTGCTATGTTCTCACCTCCTGAGAAGAAAAATGGAACAAAAAAGAAAAGGGTGAGCTCAACTAGCCCAGTAAAGAATATTATGACTAAGATAATATACAACAAATTATCGTTAGTCTTCAACAGGGAAAAATCTGATAAAATATAATCGACAACAAGTTTTAGATCAACAACTGCAGCGGAAACAGCAAACCATTAGAAGAGTCAAGTAGAGAAAGAATTCTACTATCTTCTAAGATTTAAAAGTCCATCATCAATATTTTATCCCTGTAACATCAATTAATAATCATCTTTAACCAAATATTCATCTTTGCACTACAGGCCAAAGATATTCATTTGTATCATCAGTCGGTCATGTTCATCTCAACACCTGTTCATCTTTGCACTACAGGCCAAAGATATTCATCAAGTAATTATACATCTTTGCACTACAGGCCAAAGATATTCAGTAATATCATCATTTAGGACTGAGGATGATGAAAAATATCTTAAAGAGAACGAATCCAATGAGACAGAAGGACAAATAGTAGGGATTCGTATAACAGTTTATCCAAGATCAATAATACTTCATAATAATCAATTGTGAAGCAGAATTCAAAAATAAAGATCAAAACATGGATACAATCAAAGATAGTAACCATAATAGACATCTTGGACAAAAAGGAAAAATTTTATTTTTCGGTGAATAGTGCCGTATTCGTGAATAGTGCCGTATACGTGAATAGTGCCGTATACGTGAATAGTAACCCCGACACAAAAAGTTCCAAATTTGATAAAAACTCATATCAATATTTCAGCATAATGATATTGAAGAAAATAATATCATTTAAGAAGAAAATAATATCCCTTACCTCAAAATATCAGTACTTCTGGTCGGAATACCGGTATAAGGCTGAAAGAAACTTGCTCTGATGAATAGAAACTCTCAAAGTATCTAAATACTCACAAAATACACTCAATAATCTAGAGAGAGAAAGAGAGAAAACTTGTTTCTGGTGTGATTTTCAATTCTAACTTAGCCCTCTATTTATAGGAAAATTTTGGTAGGTTTGACCTGCAACCTGATGGCTTTACCTGCTACTATTACCACCCACCACATTTGAAATATAATTCAGCACATTTCTTCACCAACCACAAGTGGGGCCCACCAATTCTAGAATTTTCCATCAAAATGATAAACTCCGAAAATTCAACAATTTCTGAACCAGTCATTTCGTAAAATTCATAATAAATCATACGTTCATTTTTAACGGTTCAAAATTTGTGGACATATACTCAACTTATATATGTATAACATATCCAAAAATTACCACGATCCAACGGTCGGATTAAAAATTATAACCCCCGCAAACTATCTCAAAAACCCTGATTTTTAATACCTCCATTCCGACAAAAATACTGATAAAAACCTCAACATTAACTCCTTCATTTTTAACCACAAAAATATATCCCTCATTTATATCCACATAAAATAAATATTTCCTTATCATATGAATCAATAATTAATTATTCACAAATAATATTACAGAATCACATTTATGACAACCAGGCCGTTCCCAGGAAAGAGGGGGCTTTCCAATAAGGATTTCTCCTTACTGGCGCGCAATTAGATGACCAAACCTCTCCTTAGACAGAACTTTCTAGACATTGCCAATAATGTTATCTAATAATATTATTCAAATAATATGAATTATTGATCTGATAAATGAAAATACTGTGCAGCAACAATTATTGAAACAACAATAATATAAAATATCAACGCAGCAATTATTGAATCAATAAAATAAAATATTGAATAATAACTACTGTAACAATTATTGAGTAGTGCCTTCTTACGTAAGAATCAATAATTGGTGCAATACCGTGTGCTACTGTATTTTAACCACCGGGTATTCCAACAGTATTAACGGTAACAACTACGCCGTTATTTATAAACAACTTATACTTGTCGTTTTTTTCATCCAATCGCTTTCCGTTATGGGGCCCACACAAGGCTGCGTCGTCGTACGAATATTCCCCGACAGCAAGAATATTCCACGACCAACCGAATATTCACCGACCAAAATAAATATTTTATAACCACTTGCTTATTTTGCAAAATTTGCACATTTCACCCATAACCAAAGTATTATATCAAATTAACCCCTTATTATTCACAATAATATTTAGAGAAAATTTGATTTTATTCATTAATAAGTTGGGGTCTTACAACCTCCCCTCCTTATGAAATTTCGTCCTCGAAATTGACGTACGTACCTGATGTTTCAAAAAGGTGAGGATACCTCGCTTTCATTTCTGATTCCAACTCCCAGGTCATTTCTTCAATAGCATGGTTTCTCCACAAAACCTTAACTTGTGGTATAACCTTCGTGCGTAGGACATGCTCTTTCCTATCCAAGATCTTAACAGGTACCTCCTCGTACGTTAAATCTTCAGCTATCTCGTCTGGTTCTAACTCAATAATGTGGTTCGGGTCTTTAACATATTTACGAAGCATAGATATGTGAAAAACATTATGAACACGAGACATGCTTGGAGGTAATGCGAGTCTATATGCCACATTTCCTATTCGCTCAAGAATCTCAAATGGACCAACAAATCTTGGATTGAGCTTTCCTCTCTTCCCAAATCTTGTAACTCCCTTCCATGGTGCAACACGTAACAATACATGATCCCCAATATTAAATTCCACGTCCTTCCGATGAAGATCCGCATAACTCTTTTGTCGATCCTGTGCCGTTTGTATACGTTGTCGAATCGTTTGGATCTTCTCTGTAGTAATGCGTACCAATTCTGGTCCCAACAATGTTGCTTCACCCACCTCGTCCCAGCATACTGGAGAACGACATTTTCTTCCATACAACGCCTCAAATGGAGCCATACCTATGCTCGCCTGATAACTGTTGTTGTAGGAGAATTCCACCAATGGTAGGTACTTATCCCAACTCCCTTTGAGATCTAAGACACAAAGTCTTAATAGATCTTCAAGAGTTTGAATAGTCCTCTCTGATTGTCCGTCCGTTTGAGGATGGTATGCTGAACTGAATCGTAAATCCGTGCCCATAGCTTTCTGCAAGCTAACCCAAAATCGTGAAGTGAATCTTGGGTCACGATCCGAAACTATGGATACTGGCATGCCATGCAATCTCACAATCTCGTTCACGTACATACTAGCAAGACGTTCAAGGGAATAAGTCTCACGTATCGGCAAGAAATGAGCGGACTTGGTTAATCTATCAACAATAACCCAAATCGCATCTATGCCTTGAGAAACCTTGGGAAGACCTGTAACAAAATCCATAGTAATGTGTTCCCACTTCCATTTCGGAATCTCAAGTGGTTGCAATGGACCCTTTGGTACTTGATGCTCCGCTTTTACACGTTGACAAGTTAAACATCTCGAGATAAACTCCGCGATCTCTCTTTTCATATTGCTCCACCAAAATGTATGTCGAAGATCGTGATACATTTTGGTACTCCCAGGATGGATTGCAAACGGTGTGTTGTGTGCCTCCATCATTATTCTATGCTTCAAGTCAAAATCGTTAGGAACACAAAGTCTGGAGTTGACTCGAAGTATTCCTTCTTCATCGATTCTTGCTTCTGGAATAGCACCTTCTTGCACTTTCTTCTTCATACGCATCAGCTCTATATCCGTAGCTTGAGCAGCTTTAACTTTATCGATTAAAGTCGGTTCTACTCGTATATTTGATATCATCATGTGGGTACTTGGAGCCTTCATCTCTATCTCCATCCTTTGCAAGTCATACAAAATGGGCCTTTGTGTTAAAAACATTGCACTCGTACCCGCATATGATCTTCTACTCAATGCGTCAGCTACTACGTTTGCTTTTCCAGGATGGTATTGGATGGTATGATCGTAATCTTTCAACAGCTCAAGCCAACGTCGTTGCCGCATGTTGAGTTCCTTTTGGGTGAAGAAATATTTGAGGCTTTTATGATCTGTATAGATCTCCACTTTCTCCCCATACAGGTAGTGTCTCCAGATCTTCAACGCAAAAACGACTGCTGCCAACTCCAAATCATGAGTAGGATAATTCCTCTCATATTCTTTGAGTTGTCGTGAGGCATAGGCTATGACTTTCCCATGTTGCATGAGAACACATCCTAACCCTTTGCCTGAAGCATCGCTGTAGATAACAAATCCATCCGAACCAGATGGTATTGTCAAAACAGGTGCCGAAATGAGTCTCCTCTTGAGTTCTTGGAAACTCTTCTCGCATTCCTCACTCCATACGAATTTTGTATCTTTCCGAGTCAGCTGAGTTAACGGAGTAGCGATTCGAGAAAATCCTTCCACAAATCTCCGATAATAACCAGCTAAGCCCAGAAAGCTACGTACTTCGGTTACCGACTTCGGTTGCTCCCAACTTTGTATGGCTTCAATCTTCGCCGGGTCGACAGATACTCCATGTTTTGACACCACGTGCCCAAGGAATGCTACTTCCTCAAGCCAGAACTCGCATTTCTTCAGTTTGGCATATAGCTTGTTTTCACGAAGCCTTTGCAGTACCAGCTTCAAATGGCGCTCATGATCTTCACGGCTTTTGGAATAGATGAGGATGTCATCAATAAAGACAACAACGAACTGATCCAAATATTCTTTGAATACACGGTTCATCATATCCATGAAGGCAGCAGGAGCATTAGTCAATCCAAAAGACATTACTAAGAATTCATAATGCCCGTACCGAGTTCTGAAGGCAGTCTTTGGAATATCCTCAGTTTTAATCTTCAGCTGATGATATCCAGAACGAAGATCGATCTTTGAAAAGAATTGTGCTCCTTGCAACTGGTCAAACAGGTCATCAATGCGAGGTAGCGGATACCTATTCTTGATGGTGACATGGTTCAATTCTCGATAGTCAATACAAAGTCGCATACTCCCGTCTTTCTTCTTTACGAATAAAACAGGAGCACCCCAAGGAGACGTACTAGGACGAATAAAACCGATGTCCAACAACTCCTGTAGTTGGACTTTTAACTCCTGAAGTTCAATAGGAGCCATTCGATATGGGGTTTTAGAAATGGGCTTTGTACCGGGTTCAAGGTCAATAAAGAATTCAATTTCTCGTTCCGGGGGTAGACCGGGAAGTTCTTCAGGAAATACATCGGAAAATTCTCTAACAATAGAAATATTATTCAAATCTGACTTGTCTTTGTTCAAATCCATAACATGGGCTAAGAAAGCTTGACATCCGTTTTTCAATAAACGAATAGCTTTGTGGCTTGATATGACAGTGACTGATTTTAGTGGTTTAGTAGTTTGAATTCGTATGACAGGTTGGTTAGGAATATGAAAACTAACAACCTTACGAAAACAATCAATTTTAGCATGATGAGTGGTTAACCAATCAATTCCTAAAATCACATCAAAAGCAAGTATCTTTAAAGAGATAAGATCAACAGGTAATGTGATAGTGCCAACTTGGATCATGCAAGATTTATAAACTGTAGATGTAACGAAGGTTTCACCCAACGGAGTTTCAACAGATAAGTTAAAGTCCAATTTCTCCGGAGTCAAGTTTAAACGTTGAGCACAAGCAGGAGAGATAAAAGAATGGGTAGAACCGGTATCTAGTAAAGTATAAACTTCGCAAGAATTCAAGATTAGCTTACCCGTGATCACCTCGTTCGGGTTTCTCGCGTTTTGGCCAGTAACGACAAACGCCCTTCCAGGAACCGCTGATTTCGACTTATTCGGGATAACTTTTGGAGTCACCATCCCCGCTGAACTTGGTTTTGCTACAGAACACTCTCGAGCTATATGACCTTCCTTTCCACAGTTATAACATACCTTGGATTGTTGTGGGCAGTTTGGGCTGATATGTCCCTCTTTTCCACATTTGTAACATACGACCGGTGGTCGTTCTCCTCCCCTAGAAACAGTTGATGTTTGTGCTGACGTCTTCACGTTATCATTGTTGTACCTTCTCTTCTTGAAATCTCCTCCCGACTCGCTCCTTCTATTATCACGACCACGATTACCACCAGAGTGGTTACCGCTTTTGTCCGAATGTTTTCCTCCCTGCTGGTTTTCATTGCTTCGATGACTGCCGCCACCGGTATGACCCTGGTTGTGGTCCCTCGGTTGCACATACTCATTATCTCGCTCTAATAATTGAGCCCTGTTTACAACATCTGAATATAAAGAAAATTTATGAGAGATAAGATATTGCCGAATCTCGGGTTTTAAACCTCTCAGAAACATCCTTGTCATTCGTTCCTCATTTTCGACCAAATGAGGTGCAAACCTGGATAACTCTGCAAACTTCGCCTCGTACTGGGACACCGTCATGTTGTTTTGTTCCAGTCTGATAAACTCCACCTCCTTCATATGACGAATACTTTCAGGAAAGTACTTGTCATTGAACAGTTTTTGAAATGTTTCCCAGGACATGTTGAGTGCGTCAGGCTGGGTACGCTTCACAGACTCCCACCAGTAGTCTGCCTCACCGCGGAACATAAATGTGGCGAATGGAACCTTCTGTTCCTCCGTGCATCCCAAGACATCAAATATCTTGGTAATTTGCTTGACCCACGTTTCCGCCATGATCGGATCCGGCTTTCCCTTAAATTCTGGTGGTCCCAATTCTTTGAACTGCTTAGCTGTGACAAACCGCGCGTTGTTATCATTTCCACCCGTATTCTGCACACGAGTCTCCCTCGTCTGATTTTGCATGAACTGCAAAAAGCTCCTAAACATTCCATCATTCATCGTTTGCTCGGTAACGTTGTTTACAGGAGGAATATTGCCTTCCTGTTGCACGTTCCCCTGGGTAGTGATCAAAGGTGTCTCCACGGTCTGATTTACTCCATTATTAACGTTCTCAGCTGCCATTCTTAAATACTGCCATAAAACAAGGGTTAATAGTCATGTCATATATTATCCCTATACTCTGACCGACCAAATAAACACCAAATAAACTTAGTCAGGTCATACTAGCGAAGGAATTCCCCGTCTCTCCCCTCCTAGTTCTTGTCTCACATCTCAGCCAGGGATCATATCCCTAAGCTCTGATACCAACTGTGACGCCCCCAGAATAGGTATACAACACCCATTCTGAGTCGCCAAATACATGGTACAGAAAGCAAACTACAACTTCAATAATACAATTGTCGTGCAAAATACGACAACACATACTGTGAGTTTAAATACAAATATTGTCTTCTAGACAATATCCACACTCAAATAAATCCTCATTACAATTATTCAAACACTATTTTACAGAAATAGTGAGGACTGCTAATACATCTTTCTAGAACCATCACTCCATACCCCGACTAGATCCTGCTATGTTCTCACCTCCTGAGAAGAAAAATGGAACAAAAAGGAAAAGGGTGAGCTCAACTAGCCCAGTAAAGAATATTATGACTAAGATAATATACAACAAATTATCGTTAGTCTTCAACAGGGAAAAATCTGATAAAATATAATCGACAACAAGTTTTAGATCAACAACTGCAGCGGAAACAGCAAACCATTAGAAGAGTCAAGTAGAGAAAGAATTCTACTATCTTCTAAGATTTAAAAGTCCATCATCAATATTTTATCCCTGTAACATCAATTAATAATCATCTTTAACCAAATATTCATCTTTGCACTACAGGCCAAAGATATTCATTTGTATCATCAGTCGGTCATGTTCATCTCAACACCTGTTCATCTTTGCACTACAGGCCAAAGATATTCATCAAGTAATTATACATCTTTGCACTACAGGCCAAAGATATTCAGTAATATCATCATTTAGGACTGAGGATGATGAAAAATATCTTAAAGAGAACGAATCCAATGAGACAGAAGGACAAATAGTAGGGATTCGTATAACAGTTTATCCAAGATCAATAATACTTCATAATAATCAATTGTGAAGCAGAATTCAAAAATAAAGATCAAAACATGGATACAATCAAAGATAGTAACCATAATAGACATCTTGGACAAAAAGGGAAAATTTTATTTTTCGGTGAATAGTGCCGTATTCGTGAATAGTGCCGTATACGTGAATAGTGCCGTATACGTGAATAGTAACCCCGACACAAAAAGTTCCAAATTTGATAAAAACTCATATCAATATTTCAGCATAATGATATTGAAGAAAATAATATCATTTAAGAAGAAAATAATATCCCTTACCTCAAAATATCAGTACTTCTGGTCGGAATACCGGTATAAGGCTGAAAGAAACTTGCTCTGATGAATAGAAACTCTCAAAGTATCTAA
The DNA here is from genome assembly GCA_016801055.1 of Panax notoginseng. Lineage (NCBI taxonomy): Eukaryota > Viridiplantae > Streptophyta > Magnoliopsida > Apiales > Araliaceae > Panax > Panax notoginseng. The sequence continues at coordinate 148,077,113 of CM029012.1, read as the reverse complement.
ATACTCACAAAATACACTCAATAATCTAGAGAGAGAAAGAGAGAAAACTTGTTTCTGGTGTGATTTTCAATTCTAACTTAGCCCTCTATTTATAGGAAAATTTTGGTAGGTTTGACCTGCAACCTGATGGCTTTACCTGCTACTATTCCCACCCACCACATTTGAAATATAATTCAGCACATTTCTTCACCAACCACAAGTGGGGCCCACCAATTCTAGAATTTTCCACCAAAATGATAAACTCCGAAAATTCAACAATTTCTGAACCAGTCATCTTGTAAAATTCGTAATAAATCATACGTTCATTTTTAACGGTTCAAAATTTGTGGACATATACTCAACTTATATATGTATAACATATCCAAAAATTACCACGATCCAACGGTCGGATTAAAAATTATAACCCCCGCAAACTATCTCAAAAACCCTGATTTTTAATACCTCCATTCCGACAAAAATACTGACAAAAACCTCAACATTAACTCCTTCATTTTTAACCACAAAAATATATCCCTCATTTATATCCACATAAAATAAATATTTCCTTATCATATGAATCAATAATTAATTATTCACAAATAATATTACAGAATCACATTTATGACAACCAGGCCGTTCCCAGGAAAGAGGGGGCTTTCCAATAAGGATTTCTCCTTACTGGCGCGCAATTAGATGACCAAACCTCTCCTTAGACAGAACTTTCTAGACATTGCCAATAATGTTATCTAATAATATTATTCAAATAATATGAATTATTGATCTGATAAATGAAAATACTGTGCAGCAACAATTATTGAAACAACAATAATATAAAATATCAACGCAGCAATTATTGAATCAATAAAATAAAATATTGAATAATAACTACTGTAACAATTATTGAGTAGTGCCTTCTTACGTAAGAATCAATAATTGGTGCAATACCGTGTGCTACTGTATTTTAACCACCGGGTATTCCAACAGTATTAACGGTAACAACTACGCCGTTATTTATAAACAACTTATACTTGTCGTTTTTTTCATCCAATCGCTTTCCGTTATGGGTCCCACACAAGGCTGCGTCGTCGTACGAATATTCCCCGACATCAAGAATATTCCACGACCAACCGAATATTCACCGACCAAAATGAATATTTTATAACCACTTGCTTATTTTGTAAAATTTACACATTTAACCCATAACCAAAGTATTATATCAAATTAACCCCTTATTATTCACAATAATATTTAGAGAAAATTTGATTTTATTCATTAATAAGTTGGGGTCTTACACCCTTTTCCTTGTTGTTCCATTTTTCTTCTCAGGAGGCGAGAATGTAGCGAGTACTAGTCGGGGTATGGAATGATGGTTCAAGACAGTTATTTTAGTAGTCCTCACTATTTTGTAAAATAGTGTATCAATAAGTATAATGAGGACTTAATTGAGTATGAATACTGTCTAGATGACAATATTTGTATTTAAACTCACAGTATATGTGTTGTCGTATTTTGCACGACAATTGTAATAATAAAGTTGTAATTATTTTCTGTACCATGTATTTGGCGACTCAGAATGAGTTGGATGGATTGGACTTATTTTGGGGGCGTCACATTGCTCCTTCACCGTCCCACACCATCTTTGATTCTTAAATTTTGTGGGTTTGGGTTGGTGAATCGATCGAGGGCATCATTATTTTTTTAACAGTCTAACTCTGCGTAAGAAATTGAATCTGATTTGTGATGTCTTAGAGAGAGATAAGAAAAAACATCTAAAAATACCCGTTTTTGATTCTGGTTGTGATTTTATATTGATTTAGTCTAGTTCTATCTAGAAAAATAAGAGTTTATCTATTCCCTTAACCCTTGATGAGTTTTGGGGTTTTCTTTGGCAGTAACAGTGGTGGGGATGCCAGATTGTTGGTTGATAGTCCATACACCAACAACATGCCCATTGCTGCCATTGCTCACCATCAACTGCGTACTCCACCTATAGCTAACCCAGTGTTAAACTCTCCATCCCTCTCTCTTCCTATCGTACGACTCTCTCCCTCTCCCTCTTTCTCTATATGTATATATACGAATCCGTCTTCAAATTCTCTTTCAGGCATATTACCAAACACCTTGAACTCACTCACCAACCTGAGTCGACTCTACCCCAGCTTCAACAAATTCACCGGGTCAATCCCCAAATTACCATCGAACCTTGTACAGCTAGCCATAAAGAACAATTATTTATCTGGGTTTCTCTTACAATCGTCATTGTCAGAGTCAACTCCGCTAGCCACGGTCGAACTCGGTGAAAACTCCCTTATCGGAGGGGGGTTTGGGGATTTTTGATGTGAGGCTGAATTTGAAGGGGAAAAATGGGGGTTCAGTAGTTTTGGAGTTGAATTCTGAGATTTTGAGTGCTAACAGTTCGGTTTTTGCAGATTTGATCGCGAATTATCAGACGAGTTCTAGTGGTTCTGTTGCTAATTTTTGTAGGATTGCTAATTCTGAGGTTAATGTTTGTTTTATTTTAATTTAAAATGTTAAATTGTGTTTTGACCATTTTGTCCTATATTTAATCAGATTTGTTTATTTAATGATTAAAAAATTGTTTGTTTTACCACATCAGCTTCTTAAGGCCCCAACACAATTAGCCACGTCAGCAATTTCTGACGTGACATGTTCAATTTGTTGCAATTGAAAAAAATTGATAGTTTAATCATCTAATTGACAAAATTGAAAGATGGATCACCGAAGTGGAATATGACCTATAGTTTAGGGTACTAATTCATATTTAAGCCATAAAATAATAATGAAAAACCTTTTATTCTAAAAAGATGACTTAATATTTTTTTTAAAAGATAAAAAGAGATTGATTTGTTTTTTATCAAACAACACGACCTTTGCACTAAAAAAAAAAAAGACAATAAAAAGCTATCTAACACTGCCTTAATTCTATTACTGAAAATATGTACCAAAACAAAATTCCTATTCCTATACAGGATACAGCTATGCTAAAAATTATTGGGACAGTTGGACGGTTGTTTTTTTAATCTTATATAGAAGTTTATTTCATAATAAGTTATTTAATAAAACTGTGCCGATTAAAAATTATTGCTATAAAATAATAAATTTACAATAAATAATAAGAAATTGATATTTTCAGAAAGTTTCATGTATCAATTTTTCTTGTGAACATATTAATTCTCTAAATAATATTATTTTAGATAATTTATAATATTTATTATTGTATCAATTAAATTTTAAAAAATTATGTTAATTTAATTTTTTAACTTTAAAAAAATTAATAATAATTTTATGCTATTATGTTTGAAGGGAGGAAGTGGAGTATCAAATTTATTTAATAAAGAGCAATGCTACGCAGACAGGTTTTTTAGACAAGAATATTGGACATTTTCCAATTTATTTATTTATTTTTTATTTTTTTTGCTAGTGACTTCCAAAAAATGTATAGTATTTATTCTAACAGTAATTTTTACAAAGTATAACCCTGTATTTGTATATGTATCCAAATTACACCTAAAACACTATATTTTGTAAAAATTACTGTTAGAATAAATACTATATATTTTTTGAAAGTCACTAACAAAAAAAAAATGGAAAATATCCGATATTACTGTCTAAAAAACCTGTCTGCCAAGACTTTTCCTTTAATAAAAGGTACGCTCTTTTAGTTTTTAATGCTAATATCGTAAAACGTAATTGTGTATTGATCACTTCGGTATAATTACAGGCTGGCAACGCCGTAAATACAAAGTTTGGTAAAGGTAGGTAAATTGGCCGTACCGACTCAATACAAAAGCATTCATTGGCAGATAAAAAGTGAATATTATAAATAAATAAATAAATAAATAAAACGAGTACGAAGAGAAAGAAAAGATCAATCAATCAAAACAACAAGAAGAAAATCAAATACTTCTCTCTCACCGGGGCCACGCCACCGCAACCGCCCCTGGATTTTCCCGATTATCTCCACGATTACAAGGTACTTCAATATTCTTCTCTTTCTTGAATTCAGTTTTTTATTTTACAATTAGTTCTGATTTGTATATTAGTGGTTTTTATTTATACGATTCCATTCATTTTTTGGTTCTGATTTCTTCTTCAGCTATAATCATCAGTTTTGCTAGTCAAGATCGGCCAAAAAAACTATCGTTTTGAAGTACGGTGAGCTTTCTCTCTGACGATTATTATTTGTTTATGTATTTCTATATTTACAAGTGTATGCAAGAATGATTATTATTTATACACAGGCTTATTGTGTAGCTTTTTCTAGAAATGATGATGATTTAGGTAATTTTACATAGGGTATTTTTTTCTTTTTAAAGTTTGTTCAAACAAAAGTTTCTGGGTAATTGAAAAGTTAGTTTAATTTTATTTTACTTTTGATTGAAGTGTTTGTTGAAATAATAAAGGATTTTGAGAGTTTTTTTTCCTTTTGGTATTTTGGTGGCTGCCCTTGTGTTGTCAACTTGCAGTGTTAACTGATAAGCAATCACGGTTAGTATGCACTGTGCATTCATTGTTGGGTTTATGTCACGAAATTGCTGCTTGTACCCATAACTTGCCTTTCTCTTTTGAGCAAGTTTAGATATCCATAGTAATGGGGACAAACATGTTGTTATTGGTTTTAATTGTGTTTTATGCTTACATGTTAGAATCTTTAATGCTGCTTTGGTTTTTGTATGCTGCTTGTGCATCTGCAGGCATTGTGTTTGCTTGTGAGAAAGAGAGACAGAGAACTGTGAAGATTTTGTCCTTTAAATATTGTTTTCCTGACTAAAATGCACAATAGGGAGTCTTCTTTGGGAAGCTCAATGTTGCAAGTTGCACCTTTTCACTTTTATGCTGAATTTTTGGTAACTGTGATTTTGTTCTATACGACGGACTGCCGTAACCTAAAGTGGAAAGTGTAGGGTTGTGATTTAGGTTATTCATAATGTTGCAAATTGCACCTTTTCACTATTACACTGAATTGTTGGTACATGTGATTTTGTCCTATACGATGGACCGCCGTAACCTGATTTGGAAGGTGTAGGATTGTGATTTAGGTTGCTCATACACATATATTGGAAAACATTCAGTGAAAATTAAATTTCTGAGTACGGAGTATGAACTTTTTTATATCTTGATCTTGTGGTCAATATGTGTGCAACACGTGGTGTTTCACATTGATCACTATAATATGATTGAATTTTTAAACTCATATAGTAACTATTTGACTCCACTCTGCTAAATTGATAAATTTCATTTGTTTTAGTATCTTAATCTCTTGATACAGGCATTCCTTGCTCCACTAATGCCATTAATGAATGAGGTTATACATTTTATGCAGCCATGAACTCATTATTTTGATATCTTGTGTTTTGTAACATTTGTTACATAGTCTACTTATTCAAAGAAGTTTAGTAGTTCACAATTTGAGGAAGAATGTCGGGGCATGATTCTTTTATATCTACATTTTTTAGATCAACTTCTAAATGAACCTATTAGGGCTTGAAGTTTATGACAGCAGATTCTATGCGGTATTCATTAGCAAGTCTTGAAAAAATTATGTTATTCAACTGATCAGTAAAGGAGGCCAATTTAGACTATAACGACAACTTCATAATTTGCTATGAAATTACATCTCATTATAGCTCTTCCTTGAAAGGTTTGCCCAAATCAGTATCAGTCTTACTATGTAAATGTGGTTGCATAAAGTAGTAACATATGATTCTACAGGATGTGATAATTTTACTATCCCACTCACCTGGCGCCTCAATGTTAACGGCCCTCATTGATAGTATGCACATATCTACTGCTAGTTAACTTGTATAAAATATATGTCACAGTTCCACTAGAGGGCAACTGCAATGTTTGCGGACATTTAAACAATCTCCTTGTTGTTACATGGTCTAGGATGATACCAAAACACTACACTATAAGATTTATAAAAAAACAATTGCCAAAAGCATATGTTGGACATTCATAGCTTTCAATATTTTCAATTTATGTCATGAACATGGCTCAGCTATTCTTTAACTTTCAATACCTTTTTGCATCATTCTTATTGTGAACCATAGTAAGCAACTAATTGAAAAGAGAAACAAGAAAAAGTAATAATCTATATTGATGGGTTACAATTGCCAGTTCCACAGTTTTTGGGCTAGGATAAGAGAAAAAGTTGCTAGTAAGGAAAATTATCATGCTTTCTAGAAAATATAAATATAGTCATACTTCCATTTCTGTTAACCAATCCTCAGAAAGCTGGAATTAGCATTCGGTTCTTTTTTCAATCCAAAAATTGATCACGTTTTAAATGGTTACTTCAGTATTCATTGTTATCTGCTGGCTTATACTTTAGGGGATCCGATCTCCCTCATGGAATGGGAGCCATCTTTTAATCTCGTGTTTGGTTGTGCACAATGAGAAGGCCAATTATCTTGGTTGATGTTTCATTGAACTCTTTCACAGAAAGGAAGAGAGTACTTTAAGGAAGTCATATTTCAGAAGATGTGCAACTCTCTTGCCTCCTTACTCTCTTGAGAAAGATCTCTTCCCTTCCCTACCTTTCTGCTTCAGCTGAATGAAGGAATCTTGTTTATCCTTTTACTTTTTCTTCTTTCTATCTTATAGACTAATATCGGATTTTCCTTCCTGGCTTAATTAAACTTTTTTGGGTAATTCATCATCATAACTTCCAAGAATATGTGCCATGGAAGGATAATTATGAGTTTATATAGAAAATAGCAAATCAACTAGCACTGTATAATAAGTTGAAGTTTTGATAGTTGGAGCAAACATGGATGACGTGATGCCTCTGATAGCCTTGCTGTGTTGTGTATGTTTGTAATGTACGTGGCTCAAACTGAAACAGTTGGTTCTGCTTTTTTACTTTATATTCATACTTGAATCATTTTCTGAATGTATGAGTAGTGGGATTGGTTATATCATTTGCCTGGTTATTAAGATGATGATTTTCTGCAGGATAGTTGAAGATATGGAGTCTTCCAAAGAGACTGGCTGCCAAGCCCCAGAAGGCCCCATTCTTTGCATCAACAATTGTGGCTTCTTTGGCAGTGCAGCCACTATGAACATGTGCTCCAAGTGCCACAAGGACATGATCTTAAAGCAGGAACAGGCAAAACTCGCGGCATCGTCCATTGAGAACATTGTGAATGGTGGCTCGAGCAGTAGCGGAAAGGGGCCTGCAGTTACTGATGTCATTAATGTACAAGCTGGAGCGATGGAGTCAAAGGTTGTTCCTACATTAGTATCTTGTGATTCGTCCTCAAACCATACCTTGGAGCTGAAGGTTAAAGAGGGCCCAAATAGATGCAACACTTGTCGCAAGCGTGTGGGTTTAACAGGTTTCAGTTGCAGGTGCGGGAATCTGTTCTGTGCAGATCATCGCTACTCTGACAAACACGAGTGCCCATTCGATTACAGGACTGCTGCTCAGCACGCTATAGCTAAAGCCAATCCTGTTGTCAAAGCGGAAAAACTTGATAAGATTTAGGAACCATGGTTGCCTTAAGGTTGAAGTACTGAAGTATGATCCTTTTGTTCCATGTGCATGCTTGTATGTCTTGGTATAGGTTGGCCTAGGTGCCCTCTAGTTAAATGAAAGGTATTAATTGTATGATGGCATGAGAAATGGGGGCATCTTTGCAGTCTAATGAAGGCAGCATTCCTTGTCTGATATTCAGGAATTAGTTTGGTTGCTCAAGTGTGTCTTTAGTTCGGATGGCTTGATGGATATCTTGTGGTAATACCATAATATGTAATTTGTCCTGATTTGTTTTATTCTAGCGTGATATGTCATATTGGTGTATCGTTGGTGGTATTTGCTTCGAGAAGTTGCATGTGTGCCTTGCCTAGAAATGAAATCTGTAGCCAATATATAAAAAGTTTATCAAGGTATTTTTCTGTCATTTGCTTTACTTGAATTAATTGTATCAGGTGGAATTTAGTCTATTTTTATCCGATGTGTTGGGGTTTTTCTTTGGCCTTCCATTCCTATTCTGCAATAGTGGTCGATAACAAGGAAACAACCTCTCGTGGTTCCAATATGGAGGCAAGTGGTGGCGTCCAATTTTGTATTATCGTTTAGTTTGCTATCTCTTCTCAAGTTTGTTTCGATCGTATCGTAAGTAGTCAAGTTCTTTAGAACCCTCCCTTGCTTCCCGCTATAGATTTTCATTCCTGTTTTACACAGAAAGAGTATTGAATTTTTATGTTTTGCTCTTCAATATATGTAATGAACTTATTTTTAAGACAAAAAAATTGTGACTTTTTCTTGTTTCTATAAAACCCATTGGGAGTTTCATTGATGGCCCAAGTGAGCCTTCACCTTTGTGTGGTCTTCCTTTTCTAGACTTGTATTTTTGTAATTTTGAACCCGAAAAATAAAATAAAAAATCAGTAAGATTCTGAAACTATGCCAGCCTATGAAGGAGGAAGAGCATAAAGGCAAACATGGGAAGCAAAATTAATAAAAATGTCCCCACTCTTGTCACACCGACTGTGGGACAGTGTGGTGCTTTTATTATTACTAATTACTATTACTGATGGTGCTTTTTGGCTTTCTCCTCTTCAATAAGTGAAATTATAGTTTGGTTTGTTCAACACAGGCAAAAGGTATGTGTGTATTTTTTTTGGGACTTGAGGGCATTTCTTTCAAGGGAATATTACAAAAAAATACAAGCACATGCCCTCCCAAATCTTATATATCCAAATAGGGAATTTTAAATAGGAAATTGTTAAATTTATAATATTTTTTATTATTTTTATAACAAAAGTGTCGCTGTAGATGTATAACGACGGTGAAAACCGTCGCTATAAGATCTATAGCTACTGTGACGCCCCCAAAATTAGGTATACATCACCCATCTTGGGTCGTCAGATACATGGTACAGAATACAAATACAACTGTCGTATACAATACGACAAAACATAAACTGCGAGTTTGAATACAAATATTATCTTCTAGAGAGTATTCATACTCAAAAGGAGTCCTCATTACATTTATTAACACACTATTACATAGAATAGTGAGGACTACTAACTAATACTATCATTCGAACCATCACTCCGTTCCCCGACTTGCCCCAGCTACGTTCTCATTTCCTGAAGAGAACAGTGAAAGAAAGGGTGAGCTCAACTAGCCCAGTAAGAAATATTATGACTAAGATAATGCAGAATAAATTATCATTAGCCTTCAACAATGTTAAATTGATAAAATATAATAGACATCAAGTTTAATTGCAGCGGAACAAGCAATCCATTAAAAGAGTCAAGTAGAAAATAAACTCTACTATCTTTTATGATTTAAAAGATTTTCCAACACTGTGATCGCTGGGACTCAGCTTAATAAAATAATCCACATCATCGAATCACCCCTGCACTACGGCCAAGGATATTCGTATATTCATTAATGGTCATGATCATGCCAACAACTGTCCATCAATGCACTACGGGCCAATGAGGACTTTTACCACATCATTTGTAACATTACGGTCATGATTACACCGAATAATCCCTGGTCATAATCATACCAAGTCCATCTATGCACTACAGGCCACAGATGACTTTCAACATTTTATAAACATGAGGATGATGACAATGATATAAGAATTCAATAAAACAAGTTCAAGAATTAATTTATCCAAGAATTAACAACGTCCAAATTGTCAACATGATACTGCTTTGTGGAGTAAAATTCAAGAATACTTAGAAGAATATTTTCATGAAAAGATACTGGATGAACCGCAATTATCAAGGATATTCCACAAATTTCATGGAGTATAGAAGTCAAAACTTAACCAACTGAGTATAATAAAGAATGGAATAACAAAAGAAATCACCATGCATGCGATAGACCGCACAGACAGGTTATTCCAACAGAATAATAAATAATGGAACCAGGTCCGGCGTAAACGCACAGACAGGATATTCCGACAGAATAATAAATAATGGAACCAGGTCCGGCGTAAACGCACAGACAGGATATTCCGACAGAATAATAAATAATGGAACCAGGTCCGGTGTAAAACACACAGACAGGATGTTCCAACAGAATAATAACAAGACGGAACCAGGTCCGGTGTAAAACACACAGACAGGATGTTCCAACAGAATAATAATAAAAATGGAACCAGGTCCGGTGTAAAACACACAGACAGGATGTTCCAACAGAATAATAGAAGAATGTCACCAAGTATAGGGTAGACCGCGTATACAGGTTATTCCAACAGAATAATAAGAAATGGAATAACAACAGTTCTCTTCATGAATAAGAAAGAATAACACCCCTTACCGTTTTAAAGAAGAGCTGAAATAAGGAAGTAGTTAAGTAGCAGAATACTCTTCTTCTCTCTCTCTATAGTTTCTCTCTATAGTTTCTCTCTCTAGAGTTCAGTGAATTCGTAAGAAATAATGAAGGAATGAGCTGCTATTTATAGAAAAATAGAATGCATAGTAACTAATCCATGAACGGTCCAGATTGATTACTTTAATCTGACGGTCCATATTTAAAGAAAAATCTTTTAAATAAAATATAATATATTCTATTTATAGAATAACTTTAATAAAGTATTCTGTTTTATATAAAAAGATGTTTCTGTTTTATTACGTTAATAATACGAATAAAACAAAACGTCATTATCGCTAAATAATTCATATTATTAACTGACAATAATTGAATCAAACTGAGTGACTTCTCACATAAGCATTAATAATCAATACCGTGTGCTACTATGCAACCACACGTATTACTGTACTTTTACTACCGAGTAGTTCAACAGTAACAATGGTAAAATTTCCGCCGTTATTTTTAATAAAATATTTTTTGTCATTTTCTCAATCCGACAATAATTCCGTTGTGGGGTCCACCAATGATTGTGTCGTTGTACGAATATTCCCTGTTAAACGAATATTCCCCGACCAATCGAATATTATATAACAACTTGCGTACTTTGCAAAATTTATAAATATTACCCACAACTATAACATTATATCAAATTAACTCCATAATATTCAAAAATGATATTTATAGAAAATTCATCTTTATTTATAAAAGTTGGGGTCTTACAACCTCCCCTTCTTATGAAATTTCGCCCTCGAAATTAGGGTACGTACCTGGTATGTCGAAGAGATAAGGATACCTTGATTTCATTTCAGATTCTAACTCCCAAGTCATTTCCTCAACATCGTGGTTTCTCCACAAAACTTTGACTTGAGGTATAACCTTGGAGCGTAGAATATGTTCCTTCTTATCCAAGATTTGAACAGGAACTTCTTCATACGTCAAATCCTCCGCTATTTCGTCCGGTTCTAACTCAATAATGTGGTTCGGGTCTTCCACATATTTGCGTAACATGGATATGTGAAAAACGTTATGAACACGAGACATACTTGGCGGTAAAGCGAGTCTATAAGCCACAGTTCCTACTCGATCGAGGATTAAAAATGGACCGATGAATCGAGGATTGAGCTTTCCTCTCTTTCCAAATCTCGTAACTCCTTTCCATGGAGCAACACGTAAGAACACATGATCTCCTACATCAAATTTCACGTCCTTTCGATGAAGATCAGCATAACTCTTTTGTCGATCTTGTGAGGTTTTTATACGTTGTCGGATCGTTTGAATCTTTTCTGTAGTCATACGTACCAACTCCGGTCCCAACAACGTTGCTTCACCCACCTCATCCCAGCATACTGGAGAACGACATTTTCTTCCATACAATGCTTCGAATGGAGCCATGCCAATACTTGCTTGATAACTGTTGTTGTAGGAAAACTCCACCAATGGTAAGAACTTGTCCCAACTTTCCTTGAAGTCAAAGACACAGAGTCTTAATAGATCTTCAAGAGTTTGAATAGTCCTCTCTGATTGTCCGTCCGTCTGAGGATGATATGCTGAACTAAATCGTAAATCCGTGCCCATAGCTTTTTGTAAACTAACCCAAAATCGTGAAGTGAATCTTGGGTCTCGGTCAGAAACTATGGATACTGGCATACCATGCAGTCTTACAATCTCGTTTATGTACATACGAGCAAGACGTTCAAGTGTATAAGTTTCTCGTATCGGTAAGAAATGAGCAGACTTGGTCAATCTATCAACAATGACCCAAATCGCATCAATACCTTGAGAAACCCTAGGAAGACCGGTAACGAAATCCATGGTAATGTGCTCCCACTTCCATTCTGGAATTTCAAGTGGTTGCAATGGACCTTTTGGTACTTGATGCTCCGCTTTGACTCGTTGACAAGTTAGACACCTTGAGATAAACAACGCTATCTCTCTCTTCATATTGCTCCACCAAAATGTATGACGAAGATCATGATACATTTTGGTACTTCCAGGATGGATTGCAAACGGTGTGTTGTGCGCCTCCATCATGATTTCATACTTTAAATCAGGGTTGTTAGGAACACAAAGTCTGGAGTTGACTCGAAGTATTCCTTCTTCATCGATTCTTGCTTCCGGCATAGCACCTTCTTGCACTTTCTTCCTCATACGCATCAGCTCCAGGTCTGTAGCTTGAGCAGCTTTAACTTTATCGATTAAAGTCGGTTCTACTCGTATATTCGCCATCATCACATGGGTCCCTGGAGTCTTTAACTCTATCTCCATCCTTTGCAATCACACAAAATGGGTCTTTGTGTTGACAATATCGCACTCGTACTTGCATATGATCTTCTACTCAATGCGTCAGCTACCACGTTCGCTTTTCCAGGATGGTATTGAATGGTATGATCATAATCTTTCAACAGTTCAAGCCAACGTCGTTGTCGCATGTTGAGTTCCTTTTGAGTGAAGAAATATTTGAGGCTTTTATGATCCGTAAAGATCTCCACCTTCTCCCCATACAAGTAATGCCTCCAAATTTTAAGTGCAAAGACAACAGCTGCCAACTCTAGATCATGAGTAGGATAATTCCTCTCATATTCCTTGAGTTGTCTTGATGCATAGGCTATGACTTTTCATGTTGCATGAGAACGCATCCCAACCCTTTGCTCGAAGCATCACTGTAGATGACAAATCCCTCCGAGCCAGATGGTATTGTTAGAACAGGTGCTGAAATGAGTCTCCTCTTGAGTTCTTGAAAACTCTGCTCACATTCTTCGCTCCAACCGAACTTTGTATCTTTCCGAGTCAGCTGAGTTAATGGAGTAGCGATTCGAGAAAATCCTTCCACGAATCTCCGATAATAACCAGCTAAACCAAGAAAGCTACGTACCTCGGTCACTGATTTAGGTTGCTCCCAGCTTTGAATAGCTTCAATCTTTGCCGGGTCAACCGATATTCCACGACTTGATACTACGTGCCCAAGGAATGCTACCTCTTCCAGCCAGAACTCGCATTTCTTCAACTTGGCATAAAGTTTGTATTCACGAAGCTTTTGGAGTACCAACCTCAAGTGTTGCTCATGATCTTCACGGCTTTTGGAATAAACAAGGATGTCATCGATAAAGACGACCACAAAGTGATCCAAATATTCCTTGAATACCCTGTTCATCATATCCATGAAGGCAGCAGGAGCATTAGTCAATCCAAAAGACATAACTAAGAATTCATAATGCCCATACCGAGTTCTGAAGGCAGTCTTTGGAATATCCTCAGTTCTAACCTTCAGCTGATGATATCCAGAACGAAGATCGATCTTTGAAAAGAATTGTGCTCCTTGCAACTGGTCAAACAGGTCATCAATACGTGGCAATGGGTACCTATTTTTGATGGTGACATGATTCAACTCCCGATAATCAATACAAAGTCGCATACTCCCATCTTTCTTCTTCACGAACAGAACAGGAGCACCCCAAGGAGAAGTACTAGGACGAATAAAACCAATGTCTAACAATTCCTGCAGTTGGGTCTTTAACTCCTGAAGTTCAATAGGAGCCATTCGATATGGGGCTTTGGAAATGGGTTTTGTACCGGGTTCAAGGTCGATACAAAATTCAATTTCACGCTCTGGGGGTAGGCCAGGAAGTTCTTCGGGAAATACGTCAGGAAATTTATTAACAACAGAAATATCATTCAAAGCTGACGTATTTTTGTTTAGATCTGTGACATGAGCTAAGAAAGCTTGACATCCGTTTTTCAATAAACGAATAGCTTTATGGCTTGAGATGACAGCGATTGATTTTAATGGTTTGGTTGCTTGAATTCGCATAATAGGTCGATTAGGAATATGAAAGCTAACAACCTTACGAAAACAATCAATTTTTGCATGATGAGTAGTTAACCAATCAATCCCTAGAATCACGTCAAATGCAAGTATTTTTAATGAAATAAGATCGACAGGTAATGTGTGGGTACCAACTTGAACCAAACAAGACTTATAAACCGTGGATGTAATGAAGGTTTCTCCCAATGGAGTTTCAACTGCTAAGTCAAAGTCTAATTTCTCCGGAATCAAATTTAATCGATGAGCGCAAGTAGGAGAAATAAAAGAATGGGTAGAACCGGTATCAAATAAAGTATAGACTTCGTTAGAGTTTATGATAAGCTTACCCGTGATGACCTCATTCGGGTTCCTTGCTCTCTGGGAGTTCACAACAAACGCTCTCCCTTGCACAACCGGTTTTGACTTTTCTGGGACGGCCTTTGGTGCCTCCATCCTAGCTGAATTTGTCTTCGGTAAACGACAAAATCGGGCTAAATGACCTTCTCTTCCACAATTATAACATGCTTTGGACGGCATCGCGCAGTTTGGACTGATGTGCCCCTCCCCTCCGCATTTGAAACATATGATAGGTGGTCGTTCTCCTTCCTTAACGACAGGTGCTGGTGCTGACGTCTTTCCATCATTGTTGAATCTCCTCTTCTTGAAATGCCCATTCTTATTGTTTTGGCCCTGATTACCACCGAAGTGGTTACCATTTCTGGCCTGTTGATTCCCTCCACGCTTGTTGTCACCGCTTCGATGACTGCTTTCACTGGTATTATCATTTTGCCGGCTGCTCTCTTTTGGTTGCGTTGTCTCGTTATCGCGCTCCACCAACTGAGCCCTATTTACAACATCTGAATACAAACACAGTTTATGAGAAACAAGATGTTGACGTATCTCCGGCTTCAAACCTCTTAAAAACATCCGCGTCATTCTTTCTTCATTATCCACCAGGTGGGACGCAAACCGGGATAACTCCGCAAATTTTACCTCGTACTGCGACACGGTCATATTATTCTGCTCCAATTTGATGAACTCCACCTCCTTCATGTGACGAATACTCTCGGGAAAGTATTTGTCGTTAAACAGCTCTTGGAACTTCTCCCAAGACATCTTCAGTGCGGCAGGTTGAGTACGCTTTATCGATTCCCACCAGTAATCTGCCTCTCCTCGCAACATAAAGGCGGCAAAGGGAACCTTTTGCTCCTCGGAGCAACCCAAGACATCAAATATCTTGGTGATCTGCTTTATCCATGTTTCAGCTACAAGTGGTTTGGGTTCTCCCTTAAACTCCGGTGGTCCCAGCTCCTTAAACTGTTTAGCGGTGACCGCCTGAGAGTTTCCAGTATTTCCACCTACGTTGTGGACAGGAGCCGCTTTCACCTGTTGTTGCATGAATTGCATAAAACCTCTGAACATTCCATCATTCATCATCTGGTCAGTGTTGTTGTTTGCATGAGGATTGTCACCTTCCTGATGAACATTATCCTGATTATTGATATGTGGTGAATCAATAATCGCCTGTGCTCCATTGCTATTCTCAACATTCTCAGATGCCATTTTCAGATACTGCCACAAAATAAAAGTTAATTGATATGTCATATATTATCCTTATATTATGACCGACCAATTAAATACCATGCAAATAAACTTAGGTAGGTCATACTAGCGAAGGAATTCCCCGTCTCTCTCCTCCTAGTTCTATTCTCACATCTTAGCCAGGGATCATATCCCTAAGCTCTGATACCAACTGTGACGCCCCCAAAATTAGGTATACATCACCCATCTTGGGTCGTCAGATACATAGTACAGAATACAAATACAACTTACTAATACAACTGTCGTGTACAATACGACAAAACATAAACTGTGAGTTTGAATACAAATATTATCTTCTAGAGAGTATTCATACTCAAAAGGAGTCCTCATTACATTTATTAACACACTATTACATAGAATAGTGAGGACTACTAACTAATACTATCATTCGAACCATCACTCCGTTTCCCGACTTGCCCCAGCTACGTTCTCATTTCCTGAAGAGAACAGTGAAAGAAAGGGTGAGCTCAACTAGCCCAGTAAGAAATATTATGACTAAGATAATGCAGAATAAATTATCATTAGCCTTCAACAATGTTAAACTGATAAAATATAATAGACATCAAGTTTAACTGCAGTGGAACAAGCAATCCATTAAAAGAGTCAAGTAGAAAATAAACTCTACTATCTTTTATGATTTAAAAGATTTTTCAACACTGTGATCGCTGGGACTCAGCTTAATAAAATAATCCACATCATCGAATCACCCCTGCACTACGGCCAAGGATATTCGTATATTCATTAATGGTCATGATCATGCCAACAACTGTCCATCAATGCACTACGGGCCAATGAGGACTTTTACCACATCATTTGTAACATTACGGTCATGATTACACCGAATAATCCCTGGTCATAATCATACCAAGTCCATCTATGCACTACAGGCCACAGATGACTTTCAACATTTTATAAACATGAGGATGATGACAATGATATAAGAATTCAATAAAACAAGTTCAAGAATTAATTTATCCAAGAATTAACAACGTCCAAATTGTCAACATGATACTGCTTTGTGGAGTAAAATTCAAGAATACTTAGAAGAATATTTTCATGAAAAGATACTGGATGAACCGCAATTATCAAGGATATTCCACAAATTTCATGGAGTATAGAAGTCAAAACTTAACCAACTGAGTATAATAAAGAATGGAATAACAAAAGAAATCACCATGCATGCGATAGACCGCACAGACAGGTTATTCCAACAGAATAATAAATAATGGAACCAGGTCCGGCGTAAACGCACAGACAGGATATTCCGACAGAATAATAAATAATGGAACCAGGTCCGGTGTAAAACACACAGACAGGATGTTCCAACAGAATAATAACAAGGCGGAACCAGGTCCGGTGTAAAACACACAGACAGGATGTTCCAACAGAATAATAATAAAAACGGAACCAGGTCCGGTGTAAAACACACAGACAGGATGTTCCAACAGAATAATAGAAAAATGTCACCAAGTATAGGGTAGACCGCGTATACAGGTTATTCCAACAGAATAATAAGAAATGGAATAACAACAGTTCTCTTCATGAATAAGAAAGAATAACACCCCTTACCGTTTTAAAGACGAGCTGAAATAAGGAAGTAGTTAAGTAGCAGAATACTCTTCTTCTCTCTCTCTATAGTTTCTCTCTATAGTTTCTCTCTCTAGAGTTCAGTGAATTCGTAAGAAATAATGAAGGAATGAGCTGCTATTTATAGAAAAATAGAATGCATAGTAACTAATCCATGAACGGTCCAGATTGATTACTTTAATCTGACGGTCCATATTTAAAGAAAAATCTTTTAAATAAAATATAATATATTCTATTTATAGAATAACTTTAATAAAGTATTCTGTTTTATATAAAAAGATGTTTCTGTTTTATTACGTTAATAATACGAATAAAACAAAACGTCATTATCGCTAAATAATTCATATTATTAACTGACAATAATTGAATCAAACTGAGTGACTTCTCACATAAGCATTAATAATCAATACCGTGTGCTACTATGCAACCACACGTATTACTGTACTTTTATTACCGAGTAGTTCAACAGTAACAATGGTAAAATTTTCACCGTTATTTTTAATAAAATATTTTTGTCGTTTTCTCAATCCGACAATAATTCCGTTGTGGGGTCCACCAATGATTGTGTCGTTGTACGAATATTCCCTGTTAAACGAATATTCCCCGACCAATCGAATATTATATAACAACTTGCGTACTTTGCAAAATTTATAAATATTACCCACAACTATAACATTATATCAATTTAACTCCATAATATTCAAAAATGATATTTATAGAAAATTCATCTTTATTTATAAAAGTTGGGGTCTTACAACTACACTTTTGTTGTGAAAATAATAATTTTTATTGTGAATTTAACAATTTCTATCTGAATATTGCCATTACATTCTGAAAGGTGTGACATCCATCCACCTATGAATTCCCCGTTTCACAATACAAAACTTCTTATTTTGGATTTTAAATAAGAAAATAATATATATTGCAAATGTTTACGTTGATTTTTTGATCGTCAGTTAAGTGGATAAATGTTAGTAATAACTTTTTTGAAAAGATGTGTAATAAGTGAGATTCTCTTATAATTCTTATTAATTTTATGTATTAATAATTTTGTAATTATAATTCGATATAAATTTATCGCAATACATGACATGTCATGACTCTTTTAAAATGAAATGCGTGCTAAAAATTTTCAAAGGAAAATATTGAAGTGGTTCAAGAAAACACTTTTATCTTAAAATAAATAATTGTATTGAAATAACTCGATTAAAATTCTTAGTCCGGAATAAATGTCGAGTCAAATCCCAAGTTCAAATCGAATCAATTCGATTCTCACTCAAAATATGATGACTGAAGGTACTATTATTAATAATTTAATTCTTTATATATAAATAAAAAAAATTATATCTTTCGATGTGACACTGAAGTGGTACATGTATACTATGAAGTCATTTACATGTGCAATGTTTAGACACCCATTGACATTTGGCGTCCCTCTCACGCTCCCAACAAAGGTAAGGTTCGTTTCCAAGACCAAAAGACAAACACCTATGAAACAAAAATATACTCCCTCCGTTCTTAAAAGATTGTCGTTTTAGGAAGTAATTTTTGTTCCAAAAAGATTGTCGGTTTGAGTTTATCAATACACATTAGCTATTTTTTTCCTATTTTACCCTTATTTAAAGCTTTCTCCTATTTAAAGTTTTCTTCCGTTCCCAATGATTCTTATTTAATTCAATGATATAATCCAAGTAGTAATTGGTTGAATAAGAAGTAATTAGTTGAATAGAATAAGAAATATTGAGAAGGGAATAATTGGCTGAGATAATTAATAAGGATAGTGTTAACGCCAAGATCTTCTTCTACGTCCCAATCACGTAAGACGCTACAATCCTGCACAATAAACACAGTCAACACCAAAAGCTTGACGGCTTAACCGTCGGGGGATAGCTCCGGTGTGAGAGTCAGTACAGGCGATCACAAGGTCAATAATGGAGGATAAAAATATATAGTGTCTAGAGAGGGAGATAAACTATAAGTTACCTTTTTCTTCATGTGTGATCTTTGCTCATATACACTCTGTCCGGTTTTTCGTGTCACCCACTCTCCACTAGCACCGTTCCCCACTCCTAGTCACCTCAACTAAATGCAGGCAACACACCCACTACTTTTCGTCACTGTTTTCCACCCCCGGCCGGCTAAGAATCCCATCCACATTAATGCATGGCAGAAATAACAGTCAACTGTTATACTTTTTCATCATTACCGATCAAAGATAGATATTTAGATATTATTTGCCTAATGGATCAGCCCTAAATTAAAGGCCCAATACATTTAAGACACAATAAATATAACTCAAGGAATGGGCCCAATCAATCCGGTCCAACGTAAAAGATATCAAGATCTAAATGGGAACTCCATTCGATCTGGCCCAATGGTGAAAGTACTATGGCCCAACATTGCCCCCCAGTCCTTTATTAAACAGGAGGTTTAATGAAAGACTGTAAATATCATAGGCCCATAAGGAAAGGAATTGGAATCAACTTGAAAAGGTCAGAGAAAGATCTTATTGAGGCCCAAAGGGTCCACCCCCATCAACATTAAGGACAAAAGTTGGAGGCCCAATGGATATAAGCCTACTCTGTTTAAATCACTAAACCCAAAATTGGACGCTACCTCTTCCAATTCACCATCATTGTATGTCATCAATGCGCCGCCCTCGAGTTTCGTGAAAAATTTGAAAAGACAGTTAGTATAAAAACCCTTTTCCCCCAAATTTGACAGTTTTACCAACCATTTCAAATTTCAGTTGTATTCTTTCTATCTTCTCCCTTTCGATCTCTCTTCTATTTGCACAATCTCAGCAATGACGTCCTAGTTCAGATGATTCCATCCCCATCCCTACAGCCCTGATTTCTACCATTCCTCCCTGTCCAAACCCTATCAAAATGGTTTCAGACTCAAACCCTCAAACCGCGGCTAATCCTGCCAAGCATCCACCATTAAGCCCATTACCTAATCCTTCAGAGTTTTTCGAGAATGAAGAACAATATCCCCATGCCAATACCCCCTCCATTATTACCGAGATTGAGCTGCGGAACATTAGAGCTCGCTATAAGATTTTGGACACCCATCTGGTGAGATCCCCAGCCTCGCGTGAACGAATGTACCAGCGACCGGATGGTTAGACCGCCGTACCGGTAACTCTTCTAGAGAAGGGGGTCCGATTTCCCCTCCACTCCTTTCTGGTTACGCTCCTAGGGTTTATTGGGGTGGGGTTTGCCCAATTGGTGTCGAATTCATATATCCATATTCTGGCTTTCATAGCATTCTGCTATGAGATAGGGATACCCCCTACAGTTGATTCATTCTTCACCCTCTTCTCCGCCGGAAAGTCTCGGGAACGGGGCTTCAAAATGCTGAGCAAACAGCCTCCCAAGCCCAATGCCAAGTTCGAAAAATGACCTTTGATGGATACTCCTTTGAGCAATAAAGGGTGGCATAGAGAATGGTTCTTTGTGAAGGGACCTGAAATCTCTTCTATTCCAGAATGGACCACCTCCGAGCAGATCTCTGCGGATTTCGGAGACATTTCAGAGGAACGTGTGAAAGAAATGGCGAGCATTATAGAGAAGATTCCCCTGAAAGAATGGAGCTTCGGACTCCTGAGTAAGCAAACATGGTTGTATGACCATAAGTGTAAGTTCCAAACTCATACCGATACATAATTTGCTGAACTTTCTTTTAGTAAGCTGATCTATAAGAAGGTTTTTCTCTACTGCAGTGTCCTTGATCAAGCCGACGTCGATCGACCGAAGGGATTTGGAGAAATTTCTCTCGGGTAAATCTTCATCACCCTCTACTGAAACTCCACCGGAAGAAACTCCGGCCTTTGATGCCCAAGACGCCGAGGTCCTCCCCGTAGAGCCAGAAACTGTGGAGGACTCCAGCCGATCTCGTAAGAAGAAGAGGGCTATGCGAAAACCGAGGTTAATTTCTCAAGAATCCCAACCAACCTCTACTTCTAGTCTGATGGATATGCTGGTGAATGAACTGATACAAGCCCTCCGTGTCAAAAAGAGGAAAACCAAGGTGACCCCTATTTCTGTTGATAAACTTTGAGTGCCTACCCCCGAAGTTGATCTTCCAATAATCGTCCCAGTGGAAATCCACGTTTCTGACGAGGAGCTCGAAGAACGTACTGGGCCTTCCTCCTCCTTGTCCCGTAAAAGGAAACAACCCTCTGACAACCAGCCCCCACCAACCCCTGAACCTGTACCTACTCAACCTCCACCTTCTTCCAAACCACGTATGCCTTCTCCATCACGGCCGTCCTCTTCAGAGTTCAGGCGCGAAGCCATGGCATCACCTACCATATGGCCTGAATTCAATGAAAACTTCCCTTTTCAACTATTCAACTCCTATGTCCGAGAGACCGATGACCATCGGTTCGGAAACAGCTCGATTAGGGACTTAATAGATGAAGGCATGAGCTACAATGCTAAGGTGAGTTAGTTGAATGTTTGAAATTATGTACATCTCTTAACAATTAACTGATTATCTTTGAATATCTGCAGGCGAATGCTGTCTTCGGGAGGCTTCTCCCCAGATATAAAGAAGCCGAAGCTGAAGAAGACGCAGCCAAACGAGAGAATGCTATTCTGAAGTCGGCTTTGAATAAAGAGAGAAGTGACCATGGTACTGCTCTCTTCAATAATGAATGCCTCCAAAAGGATTTGAATAAGTTAAAAGGAAAACTAGAGACAGCTGAAGCCACTCACCGAAAATATGAACGTAAACTTGGTTCATAGGAATGAAATCCTTGCACAGAAGAACGAGACATTTGTGAAAACCAACAAGAGCTTGGCGCTGCAGGTGAATGAATTTGAAGCTAGGGAGTTGAGAAGTTTGAAGGAACGAGCCAAGCTAGAAGAGGAGCTTCGTGAGCTTCACACCTTGAGAGATTTAGGCCCACCTCTGACCGAAGATCTTCGCAAAGAAATTCAGCAAGACTACCGAAACTCAACTGAGTTGAATGAGAAGATCATTCAGATGTTCTCAGATGGATATGACGAATGCCGAAGCAAAGACAAGGCAAAACTTGTCACAGCCAAGGTTGATCCGACCATTCTCGATTCTTCTGAAGACAAAGTTGGCGTTTGAAGATGATTTTCCTCTCCCCTAGCAATAGGATTTCTGTAAAAACTCATGTCATTTTGTAATCCAACATCATATTAATGAAAAATTGGCTTCATAGCTTATGACTTCTGTGCAATTACTTTTTGTCAATACTCCAACATCAATATCAACTTTAAAAATGTACAAGCTCTTTAAATTTACACTGTTAATTAACAATTAAGCAAGTCATATAACAGATAAGATCAAGTTAAGTACCAAAGCAATTCGAACTCAACACTTAAACAAAATTTGGTATAAAGTAAAGGAATACTTATTCGTTACTGAAGTGTGAGGTAGATCTGCTTCATCGGGAATTTGTTTGCCACGAAGAGCCTAACAAACCCACATGATGACATTTGCCTACCACGAAGGGTCTGATAAAGTCTTAAGGACCTCCTGCCAATAAGGCTACCATCGAATAGTCAACGAGTCCACCCGAGCCTCCTTACACCAATGAGTTTGCCTACCACGAAGGGCCTGACAAACTCATAAGGACCACCTGCCGATAAGGCTACCATCGAATGGTCAGCGAGTCCACCCGAACCTCCTTACACCAATGATGTTTGCCTACCACAAAGGGCCTGAAAAACTCATAAGGACCACCTACCGATAAGGCTACCATCGAATGGTCAGCGAGTCCACCCGAACCTCCTTACACCAATGACGTTTTCCTACCACGAAGAGCCTGACAAACTCATAAGGACAACCTGCCGATAAGGCTACCATCGAATGGTCAGCGAGTCCACCCGAACCTCCTTACACCAATGACGTTTGCCTACCACGAAGGGCCTGCCAAACTCACAAGGACCACCTGCCGATAAGACTACCATCGAATGGTCAGCAAGTCCACCCGAACCTCCTTACACCAATGAAGTGAATAGCAACGAAGACAAGACTTGTTGAGAAAAAAAGAACTTTTATTGATGATGACTTAAACATTTACAGACTTCCGGTATACTGACATTGAATCTACTGAAAATACTTTCAAAGCCTGTCGGCATGCCAAGTATTCTTAATCTCTGATCCGTCTAGTGCCCTTAACCAATAAGTCCCCGGCTTCGGTACCTCGATGACTTCATAAGGTCCTTCCCAGTTTGGCATCAGCTTTTCTAAGTTCTGATGTGTAGATGCTTCGACTTCTTTAAGGACAAAATCTCTCACTTCGAATCTACGAAGCTTTACCCCCTTATTGTAATGCTTTACCACTCTTCGTTGATAGGCCGCCAATCTGATCAAAGCTGTTTCCCTGACTTCTTCGAGCAAATCCAGATTGACCTTCAGCCCTTTTTCGTTGTAAATCTCTTTGAATTGACTAACCCGAAGTGTAAGACCCCGAATTTTATGAAATAAAAGTATTCAATTTTTCTTATAATTACTATTTAGTAAATGGTTAAATTGATAAATGTTAAAGTTAAGGGTGATATATAAATTTTTTTTTCGAAATACACAAGTGGTTATAAAATATTCATTGTTGTCGGGGAATATTCGCTTGGTCGTGGAATATTCTTACTGTCGGAGAATATTCGTACGACGACGCAGTCTTTTGTGGGCCCCATAACGGAAAGCGATTGGATGAAGAAAATGACAAAAATAAGTTATTTATAAATAACGACATAGTTGTTACCATTAATATTGTTGAAATACCCGGTGGTTAAAACACAGTAATACGCGTTGTTGCACAGTAGCTCACGGTATTGCACCAATTATTAATTTTTACGTAAGAAGGCATTACTCAATAATTGTTACAGTAATTACTGTTCAGTATTTTATTTTATTGATTCAATAATTGCTGCGTTGATATTTTATATTACTGTTGTTTTAATAATTGTCACTACACAGTATTTTCTATTATCGGAGCAATAATTCATATTATCTGAATAATATTATTAGATAACATTATTGGCAATGTCTAGAAAGTTCTGTCTAAGGAGAGATTTGGTCATATAATTGCGCGCCAATAAGGAAGAGATCCTTATTGAAAAGCCCCCTCTTTCCTGGGAACGGCCTGGTTGCCAGTACTGTGGTTCTATAATATTATTTGTGTATAATTAATTATTAATTTATATGATGAGGAAAATATTGATTTTATGTGGATATAGATGGAGAAAATTTTTAATGTGACAATTGTTGTAAATTAATACTTTATCTTTTTCTGATAAAATAATTCATTTAAATATATTATTTTAATAATATATTAATGGTGATATTTTTACAATGAATGTGGGATATATGAATAAATGAGGAGGAAGAGTATTTTTGTTAGATTAAATGTTTAACACATGTTTTGTGTGTTGGTGGACACAATTCTTGACCGAAAATTTATTATAGACTGTAAAATCGTCCGTTTGTGGATTTCAGTCAATTTCTGTTTAGAATTTAGAAAAACTTTCTTCTGCAAAGTTGTAGAGAATTGAATTTCCTATAAAAACTCGAAAGATTCGAATTTTCTGATAAAAGGGCTATTTATTACGAATTATTGAAGTTCCGAATTATTGAGTCTGAATGATTTTGTAACAAAAATTGTTTAAAACATGTTTTTCATTTTTGGTGCATTTGTGTGAAAAATGTGTTTTTGATGTGGTGGGCTAAGGAAAATTTGGTTATAAATATATTATTATTTTCAATTTTCTGCTTTGGTGTTCTAAGCATTTTCCTATAAATAGGGTGCTTAGGTTAGAATTGAAAATCACACCAGAAACGGAAGTTTTCTCTCTATTTCTCTCTCTATATTATCGAGTGTATTCTTGTGAGTATTTGATATCTTGAGTGTTGCTAAACGGTGCAAGTTCGTTCAGCGTTATTCCAGTCAGGAGTACTGCTCTTTTGAGGTAAGGGATTGTAAGGGATAGTAAGGGATTGTAAGGGATAGTAAGGGATAGTAAGGGATGTTATTTCTCCTTAAATGATATTATTTTCTTCAATATCATTATGCCGAAGTATTGATCTGAACTTTTTATCAAATTTAAAACTTTTCATGTCGGGGTTACTATTCACGAGTTACTATTCATGAGTTACTATTCACGAGTTACTATTCACGAGTTACTATTCATGAGTTGCTATTCATGAGTTACTATTCATGAGTTACTATTCACGAGTTATTATTCACGAGTTACTATTCATGAGTTACTATTCACGAGTTACTATTCAGGAGTTACTATTCATGAGTTACTATTCATGGGTTACTATTCACGAGTTACTATTCATGACAAAATTAGTTTCTTTTTCTAACCAAATTATAGTTGATTTATGAATATTACTCTTGAGATTAAAACTATATGTTGATCATATTATTTTTTTATTATATATAACATTTTTATAACCCTAATGATGATATTTCTCTTTGACTTGAGTGTAAAGATGGGTAGATTATTGGTATGATCATGACTAAGGTTCTCTTTGTCCAGTAGTGAAAAGTTGAATTGTGACTGGTATGATCATGACCATTGAATTTATAATTGAATATCTTTAGCTTAAGTGCAAAGGTGAAATGATCAACATGGTTATAATTATTGGTTATATAAATTCTGAAATGATTATATATTTCTTTGAGATAATAATATATTTGGCCTGTAGTGCAAATATGAACTATTGAGGAATATCTTTGGCCTGTAGTGCAAAGATGAGTTGTTGATGAATATCTTTGGCCCGTAGTGCAAAGATGACTTGTTGTTGAATATCTTTGGCATGTAGTGTAAAGATGAACTGTTGATGAATATCTTTGGCCCGTGACGCAAAGATGAATTTATTAGTATGATTATGAACAGGAACTGTGATTTGGTATAACCATGATCTTTGATATTTCAGGTAAAGACAGGTGATGAAAATTATCTTCGTCTTGGATGCGAAATTTAGAATTACAATTATGATTATGAATTATTCATATGATTGTGGAAAAGAACTATTGATTGATGTTACAGGGATAAAACATTGTTGGTGGACTTTTAACGTGGAGAAGATAATAGACTTTATAGTCTATTTGACTCTTCTAATGGATTGCTCGTTCCACTGCAACTATGGTTGAAAAGTTTTATCATCTACCATATGTTCTAAATCTCTGATTTATTACTGTCGAAGACTATTGATAATTTATCTTTAGTCATGATATTCTTTACTGAGCTAGTTGTGCTCACCCTTTTGCTTCACAATTCCTTTCAGGTAATAAAAGTGTAGCTGGGTCGAGCGAGGGATAACAAGGGAATAGAACGGTGGTCTATAGATATTGAGGGTGAGGTGCTATGGTTGAAGCACCATGAGAGTCACAGTTGGTATCAGAGCCATAAGTAAAGAGCCCCGAGCCTCTATCTGGTGACATCCTGTTGATGGGGAATGCACCGAAGCCAGACTCTCCGTAGGGGACGCCGTTCTGCGGTGTAATCTTGGTATTTGTTTGAAGTATAATTCTCAGTTAGAGACAGTGGAGATAATGATATGTCAAGAGAAGACTCACCATTGGGAAGAATATGATAGTAATCTTCTCATTTTTCTTTGGGGTCTATTGGGTCAATCGAGGATAATTCTGTGGGCATATGATATCTATCATAACCTAGATGCATGGTCTCCCATATATGAAGGTTTCCTTGAGTATTTTCCAAAGGTTTTGATTTCTAAAACAGTTTTTGACTGTACCTTTATGTAAGGTGTCATGGTGACGTGCTATCTAAGTTGGTGTCCAGAGTCACAGTTGGTATATTTTAGTATCAAAACTCACAACATATGTGTTGTATTTTGCACGACAATTGTTGTAATAAAGTTATATTTATTTTCTGTACCATGTATTTGACGACTCATAATAGGTTGGATGGAATGGACCTATTTTGGGGGCGTTACACGAAGACTTGGAGAACTAATTTTAACTGGGACTAAGACATCAGTACCATAGGCCAGTCTAAAAGGTGAATACTTTGTTGTAGTCCTCGGTGTAGTCCGATACACCCATAATATACTGAGCAGCTCCTCTGGCCATCTTTCCTTAGCTTCATCCAGTCTTCACTCGATCCCATTCAGCAGCGTTCTGTTGGTCACTTCGATCTGCCCGTTCGACTGTGGATGAGCTACTGAAGTCTTTCTGTACTGAATCCCTAGTTCCTTTAAAAATGCTTCAAATTTTGATCCACAAACTGACGTCCGTTATCCGATATCACCACCTTAGAAATGCCAAAACGGAACACTACTGACTCCTTCATGAACTTCAAGCATTCTTGTTCCGTTATCAACCTAAGTGGCTTCGCCTCTACTCATTTGGTCATATAATCGATGGTAACTATAACAAAACTGACATGACCTTTAGCTTTCCGTAATGGACCCAGTATATCAACCCCCCAGACAGCAAAGGGTATAGGAGATAAGATCGAGTATAGCTTTTCTGGAGGCTGATGTGGGATTGGACTGTTAAGTTGACATTTATCGCATTTCTTGACGTACTCCGTAGCTTCCTTGAAGATTGTAGGCCAGTAGTACCCCTGACGAAGTACTTTGTAGGCTAATGACTTAGCAGCCATATGGTCGCCACAGATGCCCTCGTGAACTTCTCGAAGAGAATATTCAGCTTCGGACGGAGTCAAACATTTCAGCAATGGAGACAAAAAGGCCCTTCAGAAAAGATTCCCATCTATCAGAACGAAGTTAGCACTCTTATATTTGATTTTCTTGTCCAACATTTGATCCGAAGGTAAGACGCCATCTGCGAGATACTCTAGATATGGAGTCAACCAGCAGTTAGAGCGATCAATGTAGATTACCGATTCATGTTAAACACTAGGATGCTGCAAAATTTCCAAGTAAACGAACCATCAAAAATGTTAGCATCCGTAGTGGCTAGCTTTGAGAGTGCATCGACAATGGAATTATTGTCACGCCCGACTCCTTGAAACTCGTACGATTGGAAATACTAAAGCCGATCTTTTAGTTCTGCTAAGTACTTGACCATTCTCTGACCTCGAGCTTCATATTCCCCTGAGACTTGCTTGACGACCAACTGAGAATCACTGAATATGACTATTCTCTACACTTCGAGTGTGACGCCCCCAAAATAGGTATACAACACCCATTCTGAGTCGCCAAATACATGGTACAGAAAGCAAACTACAACTTCAATAATACAATTGTCGTGCAAAATACGACAACACATACTGTGAGTTTAAATACAAATATTGTCTTCTAGACAATATCCACACTCAAATAAGTTCTCATTACAATTATTCAAACACTATTTTACAGAAATAGTGAGGACTTCTAAAACATCTTTCTAGAACCATTACTCCATACCCCGACTAGATCTTGCTATGCTCTCACCTCCTGAGAAGAAAAATAGAACAAAAAGGAAAAGGGTGAGCTCAACTAGCCCAGTAAAGAATATTATGACTAAGATAATATACAACAAATTATCGTTAGTCTTCAACAGGGAAAAATCTGATAGAATGTAATCGACAACAAGTTTTAGATCAACTGTGACGCCCCCAAAATAGGTATACAACACCCACTATGAGTCGCCAATTACATGGTACAGAAAGCAAACTACAACTTCAATAATACAATTATCGTGCAAAATACGACAACACATACTGTGAGTTTAAATACAAATATTGTCTTTTAGAAAATATCCACACTCAAATAAATTCTCATTACAATTATTCAAACACTATTTTACAGAAATAGTGAGGACTGCTAAAACATCTTTCTAGAACCATCACTCCATACCCCGACTAGATCCTGCTATGTTCTCACCTCCTGAGAAGAAAAATGGAACAAAAAGGAAAAGGGTGAGCTCAACTAGCCCAGTAAAGAATATTATGACTAAGATAATATACAAACAAATTATCGTTAGTCTTCAACAGGGAAAAATCTGATAGAATATAATCGACAACAAGTTTTAGATCAACAACTGCAGCGGAAACAGCAAACCATTAGAAGAGTCAAGTAGAGAATGAATTCTACTATCTTCTAAGATTTAAAAGTCCATCATCAATATTTTATACCTGTAACATCAATTAATAATCATCTTTATCCAAATATTCATCTTTGCACTACAGGCCAAAGATATTCATTTGTATCACCTGTCAGTCATGTTTTCATCTTTGCACTACAGGCCAAAGATATTCATCAAGTAATCATACATCTTTGCACTACAGGCCAAAGATATTCATTAATATCATCATTTAGGACTGAGGATGATGAAAAATATCTTAAAGAGAACGAATCCAATGAGACAGAAGGACAAATAGTAGGGATTCGTATAACAGTTTATCCAAGATCAATAATACTTCATAATAATCAATTGTGAAGCAGAATTCAAAAATAAAGACCAAAACATGGATACAATCAAAGATAGTAACCATAATAGACATCTTGGACAAAAAGGAAAAATTTTATTTTTCGGTGAATAGTGCCGTATACGTGAATAGTACCGTATACGTGAATAGTAATCTCGACACAAAAAGTTCCAAATTTGATAAAAACTCATATCAAGATTTCAGCATAATGATATTGAAGAAAATAATATCATTTAAGAAGAAAATAATATCCCTTACGAATATTAAACGAAAATAATATTCATTACGAATATTAAACGAATATAATATTTCTCGCGAATATTGAACGAAATAAAATTTCTTATGAATATTGAACAGAAATAATATTCATACGAATACGAAAAATAATATCTCTTCAGAATGTGAAATAAATAATACCCCTTACCTCAAGATATCAGTACTTCTGGTCGGAATACCGGTATAAGGCTGAAAGAAACTTGCTCTGATGAATAGAAACTCTCAAAGTATCTAAATACTCACAAAATACACTCAATAATCTAGAGAGAGAAAGAGAAAAAACTTGTTTCTGGTGTGATTTTCAATTCTAACTTAGCTATCTATTTATAGGAAAATTTTGGTAGGTTTGACCTGCAACCTGATGGCTTTACCTGCTACTATTCCCACCCACCACATTTGAAATATAATTCAGCACATTTCTTCACCAACCACAAGTGGGGCCCACCAATTCTAGAATTTTCTATCAAAATGATAAACTCCGAAAATTCAACAATTTCTGAACCAGTTATCTCGTAAAATTCATAATAAATCATACGTTCATTTTTAACGGTTCAAAATTTGTGGGCATATACTCAACTTATATATGTATAACATATCCAAAAATTACCATGATCCAACGGTCGGATTAAAAATTATAACACCCGCAATATTTCTCAAAAACCCTGATTTGATTTTTAATACCTCCATTCCGGTAAAAATACTGATAAAACACCTCAACATTAACTCCTTCATTTTTAACCATAAAAATATATCCCTCATTTATATCCACATAAAATAAATATTTCCTTATCATATGAATCAATAATTAATTATTCACAAATAATATTACAAAATCACATTTATGACAACCAGGCCGTTCCCAGGAAAGAGGGGGCTTTCCAATAAGGATTTCTCCTTACTGGCGCGCAATTAGATGACCAAACCTCTCCTTAGACAGAACTTTCTAGACATTGCCAATAATGTTATCTAATAATATTATTCAAATAATATGAATTATTGATCTGATAATGGAAAATACTATGCAGCAATAATTATTGAAACAACAATAATATAAAATATCAACGCAGCAATTATTGAATCAATAAAATAAAATATTGAACAATAACTACTGTAACAATTATTGAGTAGTGCCTTCCTTCGTAAGAATCAATAATTGGTGCAATACCGTGTGCTACTGTATTTTAACCACCGGGTATTCCAACAGTATTAACGGTAACAACTACGCCGTTATTTATAAATAACTTATACTTGTCGTTTTCTTCATCCAATCGCTTTCCGTTATGGGGCCCACACAAGGCTGCGTCGTCGTACGAATATTTCCCGACAGCAAGAATATTCCACGACCAAACGAATATTCCCCGACAAAATGAATATTTTATAACCACTTGCTTATTTTGCAAAATTTGCACATTTCACCCATAACCAAAGTATTATATCAAATTAGCCCCTTATTATTCACAATAATATTTAGAGAAAATTTGATTTTATTCATTAATAAGTTGGGGTCTTACAACCTCCCCTCCTTATGAAATTTCGTCCTCGAAATTGACGTACGTACCTGATGTTTCAAAAAGGTGAGGATACCTCACTTTCATTTCTGATTCCAACTCCCAGGTCATTTCTTCAATAGCATGGTTTCTCCACAAAACCTTAACTTGTGGTATAACCTTCGTGCGTAGGACATGCTCTTTCCTATCCAAGATCTTAACAGGTACCTCCTCGTACGTTAAATCTTCAGCTATCTCGTCTGGTTCTAACTCAATAATGTGGTTCGGGTCTTTAACATATTTACGAAGCATAGATATGTGAAAAACATTATGAACACGAGACATGCTTGGAGGTAATGCGAGTCTATATGCCACATTTCCTATTCGCTCAAGAATCTCAAATGGACCAACAAATCTTGGATTGAGCTTTCCTCTCTTCCCAAATCTTGTAACTCCCTTCCATGGTGCAACACGTAATAATACATGATCCCCAATATTAAATTCCACGTCCTTCCGATGAAGATCCGCATAACTCTTTTGTCGGTCCTGTGCCGTTTGTATACGTTGTCGAATCGTTTGGATCTTCTCTGTAGTAATGCGTACCAACTCTGGTCCCAACAATGTTGCTTCACCCACCTCGTCCCAGCATACTGGAGAACGACATTTTCTTCCATACAACGCCTCGAATGGAGCCACACCTATGCTCGCCTGATAACTGTTGTTGTAGGAGAATTCCACCAATGGTAGGTACTTATCCCAACTCTCTTTGAGATCTAGGACACAAAGTCTTAATAGATCTTCAAGAGTTTGAATAGTCCTCTCTGATTGTCCGTCCGTTTGAGGATGGTATGCCGAACTGAATCGTAAATCCGTGCCCATAGCTTTCTGCAAGCTAACCCAAAATCGTGAAGTGAATCTTGGGTCACGATCCGAAACTATGGATACTGGCATGCCATGCAATCTCACAATCTCGTTCACGTACATACTAGCAAGACGTTCAAGGGAATAAGTCTCACGTATCGGCAAGAAATGAGCGGACTTGGTTAATCTATCAACAATAACCCAAATCGCATCTATGCCTTGAGAAACCTTGGGAAGACCCGTAACAAAATCCATAGTAATGTGTTTCCACTTCCATTTCGGAATCTCAAGTGGTTGCAATGGACCCTTTGGTACTTGATGCTCCGCCTTTACACGTTGACAAGTTAAACACCTCGAGATAAACTCCGCGATCTCTCTTTTCATATTGCTCCACCAAAATGTATGTCGAAGATCATGATACATTTTGGTACTCCCAGGATGGATTGCAAACGGTGTGTTGTGTGCCTCCATCATTATTCTATGCTTCAAGTCAAAATCGTTAGGAACACAAAGTCTGGAGTTGACTCGAAGTATTCCTTCTTCATCGATTCTTGCTTCTGGAATAGCACCTTCTTGCACTTTCTTCTTCATACGCATCAGCTCCATGTCCGTAGCTTGAGCAGCTTTAACTTTATCGATTAAAGTCGGTTCTACTCGTATATTTGATATCATCATGTGGGTACTTGGAGCCTTCATCTCTATCTCCATCCTTTGTAAGTCATACAAAATGGGCCTTTGTGTTAACAACATTGCACTCGTACCCGCATATGATCTTCTACTCAATGCGTCAGCTACTACGTTTGCTTTTCCAGGATGATATTGGATGGTATGATCGTAATCTTTCAACAGCTCGAGCCAACGTCGCTGCCGCATGTTGAGTTCCTTTTGGGTGAAGAAATATTTGAGGCTTTTATGATCTGTATAGATCTCCACTTTCTCCCCATACAGGTAGTGTCTCCAGATCTTCAACGCAAAAACGACTGCTGCCAACTCCAAATCATGAGTAGGATAATTCCTCTCATATTCTTTGAGTTGTCGTGAGGCATAGGCTATGACTTTCCCATGTTGCATGAGAACACATCCTAACCCTTTTCCTGAAGCATCGCTGTAGATAACAAATCCATCCGAACCAGATGGTATTGTCAGAACAGGTGCCGAAATGGGTCTCCTCTTGAGTTCTTGGAAACTCTTCTCGCATTCCTCACTCCATACGAATTTTGTATCTTTCCGAGTCAGCTGAGTTAACGGAGTAGCGATTCGAGAAAATCCTTCCACAAATCTCCGATAATAACCAGCTAAGCCTAGAAAGCTACGTACTTCGATTACTGACTTAGGTTGCTCTCAACTGTGACTCATATCCCAATCTTGGATAGTACGTCACAATGACACCTATCAGTTTACTACCGCACGAATATGGCGTCCCCTACGGAGAGTTTGGCTTCAGTGCATTCCGCAAAGGAAGTCACCAGATATAGGCTCGGGTACAAACTTCTACAGTTAGGTTTTTAACTCCTGAAGTTCAATAGGAGCCATTCGATATGAGATTTTAGAAGTGGGTTTTGTACCGGATTCAAATATGATACAAAATTCAATATCACGCTCTGGAGGTAGGCCAAGAAATTCTTCAAGAAATACGTCAGGAAATTCTCTAACAACAGAAATATTATTCAAATCTGACGTGTTTTTGTTCAAATCCATAACATGGCTAAGAAAGCTTGACATCCGTTTTTCAATAAACGAATGACTTTACAGCTTGATATGACAGTGACTGATTTTAGTGGTTTAGTAGTTTGAATTCGTATGACAGGTTGGTTAGGAATATGAAAACTAACAACCTTACGAAAACAATCAATTTTAGCATGATGAGTGGTTAACCAATCAATTCCTAAAATCACATCAAAAGCAAGTATCTTTAAAGAGATAAGATCAACAGGTAATGTGATAGTGCTAACTTGGATCATGCAAGATTTATAAACTGTAGATGTAACGAAGGTTTCACCCAACGGAGTTTCAACAGATAAGTTAAAGTCCAATTTCTCCGGAGTCAAGTTTAAACGTTGAGCACAAGCAGGAGAGATAAAAGAATGGGTAGAACCGGTATCTAGTAAAGTATAAACTTCGCAAGAATTCAAGATTAGCTTACCCGTGATCACCTCGTTCGGGTTTGTCGCGTTTTGGCCAGTAACGACAAACGCCCTTCCAGGAATCGCTGATTTTGACTTATTCGGGACAGCTTTTGGAGTCACCATCCCCGCTGAACTTGGTTTTGCTACAGAACACTCTCGAGCTATATGACCCTCCTTTCCACAGTTATAACATACCTTGGATTGTTGTGAGCAGTTTGGGCTGATATGTCCCTCTTTCCCACATTTGTAACATACGACCGGTGGTCGTTCTCCTCCCCTAGAAACAGTTGATGTTTGTGATGACGTCTTCACGTTATCATTGTTGTACCTTCTCTTCTTGAAATCTCCTCCCGACTCGCTCCTTCTATTATCACGACCACGATTACCACCAGAGTGGTTACCGCTTTTGTCCGAATGTTTTCCTCCCTGCTGGTTTTCATTGCTTCGATGACTGCCGCCACCGGTATGACCCTGGTTGTGGTCCCTCGGTTGCACATACTCATTATCTCGCTCTAATAATTGAGCCCTGTTTACAACATCTGAATATAAAGAAAATTTATGAGAGATAAGATATTATCGAATCTCGGGTTTTAGACCTCTCAGAAACATCCTTGTCATTCGTTCCTCATTTTCGACCAAATGAGGTGCAAACCTGGATAACTCTGCAAACTTCGCCTCGTACTGGGACACCGTCATGTTGTTTTGTTCCAGTCTGATAAACTCTACCTCCTTCATATGACGAATACTTTCAGGAAAGTACTTGTCATTGAACAGTTTTTGAAATGTTTCCCAGGACATGTTGAGTGCGTCAGGCTGGGTACGCTTCACAGACTCCCACCAGTAGTCTGCCTCACCGCGGAACATAAAGGTGGCGAATGGAACCTTCTGTTCCTCCGTGCATCCCAAGACATCGAATATCTTGGTAATTTGCTTGACCCACGTTTCCGCCATGATCGGATCCGGCTTTCCCTTAAATTCTGGTGGTCCCAATTCTTTGAACTGCTTAGCTGTGACAAACCGCGCGTTGTTATCATTTCCACCCGTATTCTGCACACGAGTCTCCCTCGTCTGATTTTGCATGAACTGCAAAAAGCTCCTAAACATTCCATCATTCATCGTTTGCTCGGTAACGTTGTTTACAGGAGGAATATTGCCTTCCTGTTGCACGTTCCCCTGGGTGGTGATCAAAGGTGTCTCCACGGTCTGATTTACTCCATTATTAACGTTCTCAGCTGCCATTCTTAAATACTGCCATAAAACAAGGGTTAATAGTCATGTCATATATTATCCCTATACTCTGACCGACCAAATAAACACCAAATAAACTTAGTCAAGTCATACTAGTGAAGGAATTTCCCGTCTCTCCCCTCCTAGTTCTTGTCTCACATCTCAGCCAGGGATCATATCCCTAAGCTCTGATACCAACTGTGACGCCCCCAAAATAGGTATACAACACCCATTCTGAGTCGCCAAATACATGGTACAGAAAGCAAACTACAACTTCAATAATACAATTGTCGTGCAAAATACGACAACACATACTGTGAGTTTAAATACAAATATTGTCTTCTAGACAATATCCACACTCAAATAAATCCTCATTACAATTATTCAAACACTATTTTACAGAAATAGTGAGGACTGCTAAAACATCTTTCTAGAACCATCACTCCATACCCCGACTAGATCCTGCTATGTTCTCACCTCCTGAGAAGAAAAATGGAACAAAAAGGAAAAGGGTGAGCTCAACTAGCCCAGTAAAGAATATTATGACTAAGATAATATACAAACAAATTATCGTTAGTCTTCAACAGGGAAAAATCTGATAAAATATAATCGACAACAAGTTTTAGATCAACAACTGCAGCGGAAACAGCAAACCATTAGAAGAGTCAAGTAGAGAAAGAATTCTACTATCTTCTAAGATTTAAAAGTCCATCATCAATATTTTATACCTGTAACATCAATTAATAATCATCTTTATCCAAATATTCATCTTTGCACTACAGGCCAAAGATATTCATTTGTATCACCTGTCAGTCATGTTTTCATCTTTGCACTACAGGTCAAAGATATTCATCAAGTAATCATATATCTTTGCACTACAGGCCAAAGATATTCATTAATATCATCATTTAGGACTGAGGATGATGAAAAATATCTTAAAGAGAACGAATCCAATGAGACAGAAGGACAAATAGTAGGGATTCGTATAACAGTTTATCCAAGATCAATAATACTTCATAATAATTAATTGTGAAGCAGAATTCAAAAATAAAGACCAAAACATGGATACAATCAAAGATAGTAACCATAATAGACATCTTGGACAAAAAGGAAAAATTTTATTTTTTGGTGAATAGTGCCGTATTCGTGAATAGTGCCGTATACGTGAATAGTACCGTATACGTGAATAGTAACTTCGACACAAAAAGTTCCAAATTTGATAAAAAATCATATCAATATTTCAGCATAATGATATTGAAGAAAATAATATCATTAAGAAGAAAATAATATCCCTTACGAATATTAAACGAAAATAATATTCATTACGAATATTAAACGAATATAATATTTCTCGAATATTGAACGAAATAAAATTTCATGAATATTGAACAGAAATAATATTCATACGAATACGAAAAATAATATCTCTTCAGAATGTGAAATAAATAATACCCCTTACCTCAAGATATCAGTACTTCTGGTCGGAATACCGGTATAAGGCTGAAAGAAACTTGCTCTGATGAATAGAAACTCTCAAAGTATCTAAATACTCACAAAATACACTCAATAATCTAGAGAGAGAAAGAGAGAAAAACTTGTTTCTGGTGTGATTTTCAATTCTAACTTAGCCCTCTATTTATAGGAAAATTTTGGTAGGTTTGACCTGCAACCTGATGGCTTTACCTGCTACTATTCCCACCCACCACATTTGAAATATAATTCAGCACATTTCTTCACCAACCACAAGTGGGGCCCACCAATTCTAGAATTTTCCATCAAAATGATAAACTCCGAAAATTCAACAATTTCTGAACCAGTTATCTGGTAAAATTCATAATAAATCATACGTTCATTTTTAACGGTTCAAAATTTGTGGGCATATACTCAACTTATATATGTATAACATATCCAAAAATTACCATGATCCAACGGTCGGATTAAAAATTATAACACCCGCAATATTTCTCAAAAACCCTGATTTGATTTTTAATACCTCCATTCCGATAAAAATACTGATAAAACACCTCAACATTAACTCCTTCATTTTTAACCACAAAAATATATCCCTCATTTATATCCACATAAAATAAATATTTCCTTATCATATGAATCAATAATTAATTATTCACAAATAATATTACAGAATCACATTTATGACAACCAGGCCGTTCCCAGGAAAGAGGGGGCTTTCCAATAAGGATTTCTCCTTACTGGCGCGCAATTAGATGACCAAACCTCTCCTTAGACAGAACTTTCTAGACATTGCCAATAATGTTATCTAATAATATTATTCAAATAATATGAATTATTGATCTGATAATGGAAAATACTATGCAGCAATAATTATTGAAACAACAATAATATAAAATATCAACGCAGTAATTATTGAATCAATAAAATAAAATATTGAACAATAACTACTGTAACAATTATTGAGTAGTGCCTTCTTTCGTAAGAATCAATAATTGGTGCAATACCGTGTGCTACTGTATTTTAACCACCGGGTATTCCAACAGTATTAACGGTAACAACTACGCCGTTATTTATAAACAACTTATACTTGTCGTTTTCTTCATCCAATCGCTTTCCGTTATGGGGCCCACACAAGGCTGCGTCGTCGTACGAATATTTCCCGACAGCAAGAATATTCCACGACCAAACGAATATTCCCCGACAAAATGAATATTTTATAACCACTTGCTTATTTTGCAAAATTTACACATTTCACCCATAATCAAAGTATTATATCAAATTAGCCCCTTATTATTCACAATAATATTTAGAGAAAATTTGATTTTATTCATTAATAAGTTGGGGTCTTACATCAACAACTGCAGCGAAAATAACAAACCATTAGAAGAGTCAAGTAGAGAAAGAATTCTACTATCTTCTAAGATTTAAAAGTCCATCATCAATATTTTATTCTTGTAACATCAATTAATAATCATCTTTATCCAAATATTCATCTTTGCACTACAGGCCAAAGATATTCATTTGTATCACTTGTCAATCATGTTCATCTCAACACCTGTTCATCTTTGCACTACAGGCCAAAGATATTCATCAAGTAATCATACATCTTTGCACTACAGACCAAAGATATTCAGTAATATCATCATTTAGAACTGAGGATGATGAAAAATATCTTAAAGAGAACGAATCCAGTGAGACAGAAGGACAAACATTAAGGATTCGTATAACAGTTTATCCAAGATCAATAATACTTCATAATAATCAATTGTGAAGCAGAATTCAAAAATAAAGATCAAAACATGGATACAATCAAAGATAGTAACCATAATAGACATCTTGGACAAAAAGAGAAAATTTTATTTTTCGGTAAATAGTGTCGTATTCGTAAATAGTGCCGTATACGTGAATAGTAACGTACACGTGAATAGTAACCCCGACACAAAAAGTTCTAAATTTGATAAAAACTCATATCAATATTTCAGCATAATGATATTGAAGAAAATAATATCATTAAGAAGAAAATAATATCCCTTACCTCAAGATATCAGTACTTCTGGTTGGAATACCGGTATAAGGCTGAAAGAAACTTGCTCTGATGAATAGAAACTCTCAAAGTATCTAAATACTCAAAAAATACACTCAATAATCTAGAGAGAGAAAGAGAGAAAACTTGTTTCTGGTGTGATTTTCAATTCTAACTTAGTCCTCTATTTATAAGAAAATTTTAGTAGGCTTGACCTGCAACCTGATGGCTTTACCTGCTACTATTTCCACCCACCACATTTGAAATATAATTCAGCACATTTTTTCATCAACCACAAGTGGGGCCCACCAATTCTAGAATTTTCCATCAAAATGATAAACTC
Source organism: Panax notoginseng (assembly GCA_016801055.1). Classification (NCBI taxonomy): domain Eukaryota; kingdom Viridiplantae; phylum Streptophyta; class Magnoliopsida; order Apiales; family Araliaceae; genus Panax; species Panax notoginseng. The sequence goes on along the minus strand of CM029012.1, from coordinate 148,037,578 downwards.
CGAAATTTCAACAATTTCTGAACCAGTCATCTTGTAAAGTTCGTAATAAATCATACGTTCATTTTTAATGGTTCAAAATTTGTGGGCATATACTCAACTTATATATGTATAACATATCCAAAAATTACCACGATCCAACGGTCGGATTAAAAATTATAACCCCCGCAAAATATCACAAAAACCCTGATTTTTTAATACCTCCATTCCGATAAAAATACTGATAAAAACTCAACATTAACTCCTTCATTTTTAACCACAAAAATATATCCCTCATTTATATCCACATAAAATAAATATTTCCTTATCATACGAATCAATAATTAATTATTCACAAATAATATTACAGAATCACATTTATGGCAACCAGGCCGTTCCTAGGAAAGAGGGGGCTTTCTAATAAGGATTTCTCCTTACCGGCGCGCAATTAGATGACCAAACCTCTCCTTAGACAGAATTTTCTAGACATTACCAATAATGTTATCTAATAATATTATTCAAATAATATGAATTATTGATCTGATAATAGAAAATACTGTGCAGCAGCAATTATTAAAACAACAATAATATAAAATATCAACGCAACAATTATTGAATCAATAAAATAAAATATTGAACAATAACTACTGTAACAATTATTGAGTAGTGCCTTCCTTCGTAAGAATCAATAATTGGTGCAATACCGTGTGCTACTGTATTTTAACCAACGGGTATTCCAACAGTATTAACGGTAACAACTACGCCATTATTTATAAATAACTTATACTTGTCGTTTTCTTCATCCAATTGCTTTTCGTTATGGGGCCCACACAAGGCTGCGCCGTCGTACGAATATTCCCCGACAGCAAGAATATTTCACGACCAAACGAATATTCCCCGACAAAATGAATATTTTATAACCACTTGCTTATTTTGCAAAATTTGCACATTTCACCCATAACCCAGGAATTTGCCAGCACCAAGTCCGAAGGTGCACTTAGTCGGATTCAGCCTCAGGTTGTGATGACGAACTGTCTGGAAGCATTCTTATAAATCGTCCAACTGTTTATGTACCATCATGCTCTTCACGATCATGTAATCGACATATTGTAAGACCCCAACTTATTAATGAATAAAATCAAATTTTCTCTAAATATTATTATGAATAATAAGGGGTTAATTTGATATAATACTTTGGTTATGGGTAAAATGTGCAAATTTTACAAAATAAGTAAGTGGTTATAAAATATTCATTTTATCGGGGAATATTCGTTTGGTCGTGGAATATTCTTGCTGTCGGGGAATATTCGTACGACGGCGCAGCCTTGTGTGGGCCCCATAACGGAAAGCGATTGGATGAAGAAAACGACAAGTATAAGTTATTTATAAATAACGGCGTAGTTGTTACCGTTAATACTGTTGGAATACCCGGTGGTTAAAATACAGTAGCACACGGTATTGCACCAATTATTGATTCTTACGTAAGAAGGCACTACTAAATAATTGTTACAGTAGTTATTGTTCAATATTTTATTTTATTGATTTAATAATTGTTGCGTTGATATTTTATATTATTGTTGTTTCAATAATTGTTGCTGCACAGTATTTTCCATTATCAGATCAATAATTCATATTATTTGAATAATATTATTAGATAACATTATTGGCAATGTCTAGAAAATTCTGTCTAAGGAGAGGTTTGGTCATCTAATTGTGCGCTAGTAAGGAAAAATCCTTATTGGAAAGCCCTCTCTTTCCTGGGAACGGCCTGGTTGTCATAAATGTGATTCTGTAATATTATTTGTGAATAATTAATTATTGATTCATATGATAAGGAAATATTTATTTTATGTGGATATAAATGAGGGATATATTTTTGTGGTTAAAAATGAAGGAGTTAATGTTGAGGTTTTTATCAGTATTTTTGTCGGAAAGGAGGTATTAAAAATCAGGATTTTTGAGATATTTTCGGGGGTTATAATTTTTAATCCGACCGTTGGATCGTGGTAATTTTTGGATATGTTATACATATATAAGTTGAGTATATGTCCACAAATTTTGAACCGTTAAAAATGAACGTATGATTTATTATGAATTTTACGAGATGACTGGTTCAGAAATTGTTGAATTTTCGTAGTTTATCATTTTGATGGAAAATTCTAGAATTGGTGGGCCCCACTCTTGGTTGGTGAAAAAATGTGCTGAGATTTTTATTCAAATATGGTGGGTGGGAATAGTAGCAGGTAAAGCCATCAGGTTGCAGGTTAAGTCTGCTTCGGCGTGCTAACATTTTCCTATAAATAGAGGGCTAAGTTAGAATTGAAAATCACACCAGAAACAAGCTTTCTCTCTTTCTCTCTCTAGATTATTGAGTGTATTTTGTGAGTATTTAGATACTTTAAAAGTTTATATTCATCAGAGAAAGTTTCTTTCAGCCTTATACCGGTATTCCGACCAGAAGTACTGATATTTTGAGGTAAGGGATATTATTTTCTTCTTAATGATATTATTTTCTTCAATATCATTATGCTGAAATATTGATATGAGTTTTTATCAAATTTGGAACTTTTTGTGTCGGGATTACTATTAACGTATACGGCACTATTCACGTATACGGTACTATTCACGAATACGGCACTATTTACCGAAAAATAAAAATTTTTCCTTTTTGTCCAAGATGTCTATTATGGTTACTATCTTTGATTGTATCCATGTTTTGATCTTTATTTTTGAATTCTTCTTCACAATTGATTATTATGAAGTATTATTGATCTTGGATAAACTGTTATACGAATCCCTAATATTTATCCTTCTGTCTCACTGGATTCGTTCTCTTTAAGATATTTTTCATCATCCTCAGTCCTAAATGATTATATTACTGAATATTTTTGGCTTGTAGTGTAAAGATGTATGATTATTTGATGAATATCTTTGGCCTGTAGTGCAAAGATGAACAGGTGTTGAGATGAACATGACTGACAGGTGATACAAATGAATATCTTTGGCCTGTAGTGCAAAGATAAATATTTGGATAAAGATGATTATTAATTGATATTACAGGGATAAAATATTGATGATGGACTTTTAAATCTTAGAAGATAGTAGAATTCTTTCTCTACTTGACTCTTCTAATGGTTTGCTGTTTCAGCTGCAGTTGATCTAAAACTTGTTGTCGATTATATTCTATCAGATTTTTCCCTGTTGAGAACTAATGATAATTTGTTGTATATTATCTTAGTCATAATATTCTTTACTGGGCTAGTTGAGCTCACCCTTTTCCTTTTTGTTCCATTTTTCTTCTCAGGAGGTGAGAACATAGCAGGATCTAGTCGGGGTATAGAGTGATGGTTCTAGAAAGATATTTTATTAGTCCTCACTATTTCTGTAAAATAGTGTTTGAATAATTGTAATGAGGATTTATTTGAGTGTGAATGTTGTCCAGAAGACAATATTTGTATTTAAACTCACAATATGTGTTGTCGTATTTTGCACGACAATTGTATTATTGAAGTTGTAGTTTGCTTTCTATACCATGTATTTGGCGACTCAGAATGGGTGTTGTATACCTATTTTGGGGGCGTCACAGTTGGTATCAAAGCTTTGAGATATGATCCCTGGCTGAGATGTGAGACAAGAACTAGTATTTATAGAATAACTTTAATAAAGTATTCTATTTTATATAAAAAGATGTTTCTGTTTTATTACGTTAATAATACGAATAAAACAAAACGTCATTATCGCTAAATAATTCATATTATTAACTGACAATAATTGAATCAAACTGAGTGACTTCTCACATAAGCATTAATAATCAATACCGTGTGCTTACTATGCAACCACACGTATTACTGTACTTTTACTACCGAGTAGTTCAACAGTAACAATGGTAAAACTTCCGCCGTTATTTTTAATAAAATATTTTTGTCGTTTTTTCAATCCGACAAAAATTCCGTTGTGGGGTCCACCAATGATTGTGTCGTTGTACGAATATTCCCTGTTAAAATGAATATTCCCCGACCAATCGAATATTATATAACAACTTGCGTACTTTGCAAAATTTATAAATAATACCCACAACTATAATATTATATCAAATCCACACCATAATTATTTCGAGAAAATTAAATATTTATTCATAAAATCTAGGGTCTCACAATCTCCCCTCCTTATGGAATTTCGCCCTCGAAATTTACGTACATACCTGGTATGCCGAACATGTGAGGATACATTGACTTCACTTCAAATTCTAACTCTTGAGGTATAACCTTTAAGCATCGAATATGATCCTTCTTATCCAAGATGTTAACACGTATCTCCTCATACGTTAAATCTTTCGCTATCTCGTCCGGTTCTAAATTAATAATGTGGTTCGGGTCGTCCACAACATCGATACGTAAAAAAAATATTCTGAACACGCAACATACTTGGCGGTAAAACGAGTCTATAGGCCACAGTTCCTACTTCATCGAGGATTTCAAATGGGCCAATTAAATTGAGAGTTGAGATTTCCTCTCTTCGTCGATTCTTGCTTCTAGAATAACGCCCTCTTGAACCTTCTTCTTCACATTTATCAGCTCTGAGTATGTAGGTTGAGCAGCTTTAACTTTATCGATTAAAGTCGATTTTAATCGTATATTCGTTATCTTCACGTGGGTTCGTATATTCGCACTTGTAACCATATACGATCTTCTACACAACGCGTCAGCTACCGCGTTCGCTTTTCCATGATGTTACGATCGTAATCTTCAACAGCTCGAGCCAACGTCTTTGGCGCATAATACGTTCGTTTTAGTTGAAGAAATATTTAAGGGTTTAAGAAATGAGTTTTGTACTGGGGTCAATACAAAATTCAATTTTACGCTCTGGGGTAGACTAAGAAGTCTTCAAGAATACGTCAAGAAATTTATTAACAATAGAAATATCGTTCAAAACAGTGACCCTCATCCAAGACTTGGATAACACGTCACATTGATACCTATCAACTTGCCATCGTCATTTACAACGTCTCCTACGGAAAGTCTAGCTTCGGTGCATTCCACACCAGGAAGTCAACAACGAAAGGAACGGGGATTTTTACTTATGGCTTGATATGACAATGATTGACTTTAGTGGTTTGGTTACTTGAATTCGCATAATAGGTTGGTTAGGAATATGAAAGCTAACAACCTTACGAAAAGCATGATGAGCAGTTAACCAATCGTTTCCAAAAATCACATCAATGCAAGTATTTTCAAAGAGATAAGATCAACAGGTAACGTGAAAGTGTTGATTTGAACAAGATTTATAAATAGTGGAGGTAACAAAGGTTTCTCCCAACGGAATTTCAACAGAGAAATCAAAGTCTAACTTCTCCGGAGTTAAGTTCAAATATTGAACACAACTAGGTGAAATAAAAGAGTGAGTAGAATCGGTATCTAACACGGTATAGACTTTGCAAGAGTTTATGACTAACATACCCGTGATAATTTTATTCAGGTTCCTCGTCACGAAAAAAAACGCTCTCTCTTAAACTACTGGCTTTGGCTTTTCTGGGACGGTTTTTGGTGCCTCCATCCTATCTGAACTTGTCTTCGGTGATTGACAAAATCGAGCTAAGTGACCTTCTCTTCCATAATTATAGCATGCTTTAGACAGCATCACGCAGTTTGGACTGATGTGCCCCTCCCCTCCGCATTTGAAACATATGATAGGTGGTCGTTCTCCTTCCTTAACAACGGGTGCGGGTGCTGGTGCTGACGTCTTTCCATCATTGTTGAATCTTCTCTTCTTGAAATGACCATTCTTATTGTTTTGGCCCTGATTACCACCGAAGTGGTTACCATTTCTGGCCTGTTGATTCCCTCCACGCTTGTTGTCACCACTTCGATGACTGCTCTCACTGGTATTATCATTTTGTCGACTGCTCTCTTTTGGTTGCGTTGACTCGTTATCGCGCTCCACTAACTGAGCCCTATTCACAACATCTGAATACAAACACAGTTTATGAGAAATAAGATGTTGACGTATCTCAGGTTTCAAATCTCGCAAAAACATTCGCGTCATTCGCACTTCATTATCCACCAAGTGGGACGCAAACCGGGACAACTCAGCAAACTTGGCTTCGTACTGCGACACGGTCACGTTGTTTTGCTCCAACTTGATAAATTCCACCTCCTTCATGTGACGAATACTTTCAGGAAAGTATTTGTCGTTGAACAGCTCTTGGAACTTCTCCCAAGACATCTTCAGTGCGGCAGGTTGAGTACGCTTAATCGATTCCCACCAGTAATCTGCCTCTCCTCGCAACATAAAGGCGGCAAAGGGAACCTTTTGCTCCTCGGAGCATCCCAAGACATCAAATATCTTGGTAATCTGCTTTATCCATGTTTCCGCTATAAGCGGTTTTGGCTCTCCCTTAAACTCTGGTGGTCCCAACTCCTTGAACTGTTTAGCGGTGACCGTCCGAGAGTTTTCAGTGTTTCTACCTATATTTTGGACATGAGCCACTCTCGCCTGCTGTTGCATGAACTGCATAAAGTTTCTGAACATTCCATCATTCATCATCTGGTCAGTGTTGTTGTTTGCATGAGGATTGTCACCTTCCTGATGCACATTATCCTGATTATTGATATGTGGTGAATCAATAGTCGCCTGTGCTCCATTGCTATTCTCAAAATTCTCAGATGCCATTTTTAGATACTGCCACAAAATAAAAGTTAATTGATATGTCATATATTATCCTTATATTATGACCGACCAATTAAATACCATGCAAATAAACTTAGGTAGGTCATACTAGCGAAGGAATTCCCCGTCTCTCCCCTCCTAGTTCTATTCTCACATCCTAGCTAGGGATCATATCCCTAAGCTCTGATACCAACTGTGACGCCCCCAAAATTAGGTATACATCACCCATCTTGGGTCGCATTCTGACCAGTCACGAAAAACGCTCTTCCAGGAACCGCTGATTTCGACTTATCCGGGACAACTTTTGGAGTCACCATCCCCGTTGAACTTGGTTTTGCTACAGAACACTCTCGAGCTATATGACCCTCCTTTCCACAGTTATAACATACCATGTATTGTTGTGGGCAGTTTGGGCTGATATGTCCCTCTTTCCCACATTTGTAACATACGACCGGTGGTCGTTCTCCTCCCCTAGAAACAGTTGATGTTTGTGATGACGTCTTCACGTTATCATTGTTGTACCTTCTCTTCTTGAAATCTCCTCCCGACTCGCTCCTTCTATTATCACGACCACGATTACCACCAGAGTGGTTACCGCTTTTGTCCGAATGTTTTCCTCCCTGCTGGTTTTCATTGCTTCGATGACTGCCGCCACCGGTATGACCCTGGTTGTGGTCCCTCGGTTGCACATACTCATTATCTCGCTCTAATAATTGAGCCCTGTTTACAACATCTGAATATAAAGAAAATTTATGAGAGATAAGATATTGTCGAATCTCGGGTTTTAGACCTCTCAGAAACATCCTTGTCATTCGTTCCTCATTTTCGACCAAATGAGGTGCAAACCTGGATAACTCTGCAAACTTCGCCTCGTACTGGGACACCGTCATGTTGTTTTGTTCCAGTTTGATAAACTCTACCTCCTTCATATGACGAATACTTTCAGGAAAGTACTTGTAATTGAACAGTTTTTGAAATGTTTCCCAGGACATGTTGAGTGCGTCAGGCTGGGTACGCTTCACAGACTCCCACCAGTAGTCTGCCTCACCGCGGAACATAAAGGTGGCGAATGGAACCTTCTGTTCCTCCGTGCATCCCAAGACATCGAATATCTTGGTAATTTGCTTGACCCACGTTTCCGCCATGATCGGATCCGGCTTTCCCTTAAATTCTGGTGGTCCCAATTCTTTGAACTGCTTAGCTGTGACAAACCGCGCGTTATCATTTCCACTCGTATTCTGCACACGAGTCTCCCTCGTCTGATTTTGCATGAACTGCAAAAAGCTCCTAATCATTCCATCATTCATCGTTTGCTCGGTAACGTTGTTTACAGGAGGAATATTGCCTTCCTGTTGCACGTTCCCCTGGGTGGTGATCAAAGGTGTCTCCACAGTCTGATTTACTCCATTATTAACGTTCTCAGCTGCCATTCATAAATACTGCCATAAAACAAGGGTTAAAAGTCATGTCATATATTATCCCTATACTCTGACCGACCAAATAAACACCAAATAAACTTAGTCAAGTCATACTAGTGAAGGAATTCTCCGTCTCTCCCCTCCTAGTTCTTGTCTCACATGTCAGCCAGGGATCATATCCCTAAGCTCTGATACCAACTGTGACGCCCCCAAAATAGGTATACAACACCCATTTTGAGTCGCCAAATACATGGTACAGAAAGCAAACTACAACTTCAATAATACAATTGTCGTGCAAAATACGACAACACATACTGTGAGTTTAAATATAAATATTGTCTTCTAGACAATATCCACACTCAAATAAATCCTCATTACAATTATTCAAACACTATTTTACAGAAATAGTGAGGACTGCTAAAACATCTTTCTAGAATCATCACTCCATATCCCGACTAGATCCTGCTATGTTCTCACCTCCTGAGAAGAAAAATGGAACAAAAAGGAAAAGGGTGAGCTCAACTAGCCCAGTAAAGAATATTATGACTAAGATAATATACAAACAAATTATCGTTAGTCTTCAACAGGGAGAAATCTGATAGAATATAATCGACAACAAGTTTTAGATCAACAACTGCAGCGGAAATAACAAACCATTAGAAGAGTCAAGTAGAGAAAGAATTCTACTATCTTCTAAGATTTAAAAGTCCATCATCAATATTTTTTCCCTGTAACATCAATTAATAATCATCTGTATCCAAATATTCATCTTTGCACTACAGGCCAAAGATATTCATTTGTATCACCTGTCAGTCATGTTCATCTCAACACCTGTTCATCTTTGCACTACAGGCCAAAGATATTCATCAAGTAATCATACATCTTTGCACTACAGGCCAAATATATTCATTAATATCATCATTTAGGACTGAGGATGATGAAAAATATCTTAAAGAAAACGAATCCAGTGAGACAGAAGGACAAGTAGTAGGGATTCGTATAACAGTTTATCCAAGATCAATAATACTTCATAATAATCAATTGTGAAGCAGAATTCAAAAATAAAGATCAAAACATGGATACAATCAAAGATAGTAACCATAATAGACATCTTGGACAAGAAGGGAAAATTTTATTTTTCGGTGAATAGTGCCGTATTCGTGAATAGTAACGTATACGTGAATAGTAACACCGACACAAAAAGTTCTAAATTTGATAAAAACTCATATCAATATTTCAGCATAATGATATTGAAGAAAATAATATCATTTAAGAAGAAAATAATATCCCTTACCTCAAGATATCAGTACTTCTGGTCGGAATACCGGTATAAGGCTGAAAGAAACTTGCTCTGATGAATAGAAACTCTCAAAATATCTAAATACTCACAAAATACACTCAATAATCTAGAGAGAGAAAGAGAGAAAACTTGTTTCTGGTGTGATTTTCAATTCTAACTTAGCCCTCTATTTATAGGAAAATTTTAGTAGGTTTGACCTGCAACCTGATGGCTTTACCTGCTACTATTCCCACCCACCACATTTGAAATATAATTCAGCACATTTCTTCACCAACCACAAGTGGGGCCCACCAATTCTAGAATTTTCCATCAAAATGATAAACTCCGAAAATTCAACAATTTCTGAACCAGTCATCTCGTAAAATTCATAATAAATCATACGTTCATTTTTAACGGTTCAAAATTTGTGGACATATACTCAACTATTATATGTATAACATATCCAAAAATTACCACGATCCAACGGTCGGATTAAAAATTATAATCCCCGCAAAATATCTCAAAAACCCTGATTTTTAATACCTCCATTCCGACAAAAATACTGATAAAAATCTCAACATTAACTCTTTCATTTTTAACCACAAAAATATATCCCTCATTTATATCCACATAAAATAAATATTTCCTTATCATATGAATCAATAATTAGTTATTCACAAATAATATTACAGAATCACATTTATGACAACCAGGCCGTTCCCAGGAAAGAGGGGGCTTTCCAATAAGGATTTCTCCTTACTGGCGCGCAATTAGATGACCAAACCTCTCCTTAGACAGAACTTTCTAGACATTGCCAATAATGTTATCTAATAATATTATTCAAATAATATGAATTATTGATCTGATAATGGAAAATACTGTGCAGCAACAATTATTGAAGCAACAATAATATAAAATACCAATGCAACAATTATTGAATCAATAAAATAAAATATTGAACAATAACTACTGTAACAATTATTGAGTAGTGCCTTCTTACGTAAGAATCAATAATTGGTGCAATACCGTGTGCTACTGTATTTTAACCACCGGGTATTCCAACAGTATTAACGGTAACAACTACGCCGTTATTTATAAATAACGTATACTTGTCATTTTCTTCATCCAATCGCTTTCCGTTATGGGGCCCACACAAGGCTGCGCCGTCGTACGAATATTCCCCGACAGCAAGAATATTCCACGACCAAACGAATATTCCCCGACAAAATGAATATTTTATAACCACTTACTTATTTTGCAAAATTTGCACATTTAACCCATAACCAAAGTATTATATCAAATTAACCCCTTATTATTCACAATAATATTTAGAGAAAATTTGATTTTATTCAATAATAAGTTGGGGTCTTACATGTTGGTCCATTTGAGATTCTTGAGCGAATAGGAAATGTGGCATATAGACTCGCATTACCTCCAAGCATGTCTCGTGTTCATAATATTTTTCACATATCTATGCTTCGTAAATATGTTAAAGACCCGAATCACATTATTGAGTTAGAACCAGACGAGATAGCTGAAGATTTAACGTACGAGGAGGTACCTGTTAAGATCTTGGATAGGAAAGAGCATGTCCTACGCACGAAGGTTATACCACAAGTTAAGGTTTTGTGGAGAAACTATGCTGTTGAAGAAATGACCTGGGAGTTGGAATCAGAAATGAAAGCGAGGTATCCTCACATTTTCGAAATATCATGTACGTACGTCAATTTCGAGGACAAAATTTCATAAGGAGGGGAGGTTGTAAGACCCCAACTTATTAATGAATAAAATCAAATTTTCTCTAAATATTATTGTGAATAATAAGGGGTTAATTTGATATAATACTTTGGTTATGGGTAAAATGTGCAAATTTTACAAAATAAGTAAGTGGTTATAAAATATTAATTTTATCGGGAGATATTCGTTTGGTCGTGGAATATTCTTGCTGTCGGGGAATATTCGTACGACGGCGCAGCCTTGTGTGGGCCCCATAACGGAAAGCGATTGGATGAAGAAAACGACAAGTATAAGTTATTTATAAATAACGGCGTAGTTGTTACCGTTAATACTGTTGGAATACCCGGTGGTTAAAATACAGTAGCACACGGTATTGCACCAATTATTGATTCTTACGCAAGAAGGCACTACTCAATAATTGTTACAGTAGTTATTGTTCAATATTTTATTTTATTGATTCAATAATTGTTGCGTTGATATTTTTTATTATTGTTGTTTCAATAATTATTGCTGCACAGTATTTTCCATTATCAGATCAATAATTCATATTATTTGAATAATATTATTAGATAACATTATTGGCAATGTCTAGAAAATTCTGTCTAAGGAGAGGTTTGGTCATCTAATTGTGCGCTAGTAAGGAAAAATCCTTATTGGAAAGCCCCCTCTTTCCTGGGAACGGCCTGGTTGTCATAAATGTGATTCTGTAATATTATTTGTGAATAATTAATTATTAATTCATATGATAAAGAAATATTTATTTTATGTAGATATAAATGAGGGATATATTTTTGTGGTTAAAAATGAAGGAGTTAATGTTGAGGTTTTTATCAGTATTTTTGTCGGAATGGAGGTATTAAAAATCAGGGTTTTTGAGATATTTTCGGGGGTTATAATTTTTAATCCGACCGTTGGATCGTGGTAATTTTTGGATATGTTATACATATATAAGTTGAGTATATGTCCACAAATTTTGAACCGTTAAAAATGAACGTATGATTTATTATGAATTTTACGAGATGACTAGTTCAGAAATTGTTGAATTTTCGGAGTTTATCATTTTGATGGAAAATTCTAGAATTGGTGGGCCCCACTCTTGGTTGGTGAAGAAATATGCTGAGATTTTTATTCAAATGTGGTGGGTGGGAATAGTAGCAGGTAAAGCCATCAGGTTGCAGGTTAAGTCTGCTTCGGCGTGCTAATATTTTCCTATAAATAGAGGGTTAAGTTAGAATTGAAAATCACACCAGAAACAAGCTTTCTCTCTTTCTCTCTCTAGATTATTGAGTGTATTTTGTGAGTATTTAGATACTTTAAAAGTTTATATTCATCAGAGCAAGTTTCTTTCAGCCTTATACCTGTATTCTGACCAGAAGTACTGATATTTTGAGGTAAGGGATATTATTTTCTTCTTAATGATATTATTTTCTTCAATATCACTATGCTGAAATATTGATATGAGTTTTTATCAAATTTAGAACTTTTTGTGTCGGGGTTACTATTAACGTATACGTCACTATTCACGTATACGGTACTATTCACGAATACGGCACTATTCACCGAAAAATAAAAATTTTCCCTTTTTGTCCAAGATGTCTATTATGGTTACTATCTTTGATTATATCCATATTTTGATCTTTATTTTTGAATTCTTCTTCACAAATGATTATTATGAAGTATTATTGATCTTGGATAAACTGTTATACGAATCCCTAATATTTGTCCTTCTGTCTTACTGGATTCGTTTTCTTTAAGATATTTTTCATCATCCTCAGTCCTAAATGATGATATTACTGAATATCTTTGGCCTGTAGTGCAAAGATGTATGATTATTTGATGAATATCTTTGGCCTGTAGTGCAAAGATGAACAGGTGTTGAGATGAACATGACTGACAGGTGATACAAATGAATATCTTTGGCCTGTAGTGCAAAGATGAATATTTGGATAAAGATGATTATTAATTGATGTTATAGGAAAAAAATATTGATGATGGACTTTTAAATCTTAGAAGATAGTAGAATTCTTTCTCTACTTGACTCTTCTAATGGTTTGCTGTTTCCACTGCAGTTGTTGATCTAAAACTTGTTGTCGATTATATTCTATCAGATTTTTCCCTGTTGAGAACTAACGATAATTTGTTGTATATTATCTTAGTCATAATATTCTTTACTGGGCTAGTTGAGCTCACCCTTTTCCTTTTTGTTTCATTTTTCTTCTCAGGAGGTGAGAACATAGCAGGATCTAGTCGGGATATGGAGTGATGGTTCTAGAAAGATGTTTTAGCAGTCCTCACTATTTCTGTAAAATAGTGTTTGAATAATTGTAATGAGGATTTATTTGAGTGTGGATATTGTCCAGAAGACAATATTTGTATTTAAACTCACAGTATGTGTTGTCGTATTTTGCACGACAATTGTATTATTGAAGTTGTAGTTTGCTTTCTGTACCATGTATTTGGCGTCTCAGAATGGGTGTTGTATACCTATTCTGGGGGCGTCACACATATACTTCCATGTTTTTGCCCAGCTGGCGAGTGAAGACGAAGTTCATCATTCTCTGGTACGTGGCTCCAGCATTGATCAAGCCAAATGTCATCTTCTTGCAGGCATATACCGAACGATGCGTAATGAACGCCATCTACGGTATATCCTCTTTGCATATTGAAATTTGATGGTATCCAGAGAAAGCATCTATAAAACTCAATAAAGCATACCCCGAAGTCGCATCGATGAGCTGGTCGATGTAGGGTAGCGGATAGAAATCCTTTGGACAAGTTTTGTTCAAATCTGAATAGTCGATGCAGACTCGCCATTTCCCATTCTGCTTCTGGACCAGAACTGTAAGACCCCGAATTTTATGAAATAAAAGTATTCAATTTTTCTTATAATTACAATTCAGTAAATGGTTAAATTGATAAAAAGTTAAAGTTATGGGTGAAATGTGAAAATTTTTAAAATAAACAAGTGGTTATAAAATAATCATTGTTGTCGGGGAATATTCGTTGGTCGTGGAATATTCTTTCTGTCTGGGAATATTCGTACGACGGCGCAGCTATTTGTGGGCCCCATAACGGAAAACGGTTGGATGAAGATAACGATAAAAATTGAGTTTTTATAATTAACGGCGTAGTTGTTACCGTTAACAATGTTGGAATACCCTATGGTTAAAATACAGTAATACGCGTTATTGCACAGTAGCACACAATATTGCACCGTATTTTTAAAATTATTGATTCTTACGTAAGAAGGCACTACTGAATAATTGTCACAGTAATTACTGTTCAATATTTTATTTTATTGATTCAATAATTGTTGCGTAGATATTTTATATTATTGTTGTTTCAATAATTGTTACCGCACATCATCTCCATTATCAGATCAATAATTCACATTATTTGAATAATATTATTAGATAGCATTATTGGCAATGTCTAGAAGGTTCTGTCTAAGGAGAGGTTTGGTCATCTAATTGTGCGCCAGTAAGGAGAAATCCTTATTGGAAAGCCCCCTCTTTCCTGGGAACTGTCTGGTTGTCATTATTGTGATTCTGTAATATTATTTGTGAATAATTAATTATTGATTCATGTGACGCCCCCAAAATCGGGTATTCATCACCCATCTTGGGTCGTCAGATACATGGTACAAAATATAAATACAAACTTAATTATACAAACGTCGTGTAACATACGACAATACATAAACTGAGAGTTCTAATAGAAATATTGTCATTTAGACAATATCCATACTCAAGAAGTTCTCATTACATTTATTGTCACACTATTTAACAAAATGGTGAGGACCATCACTCCTTTCCTTGACTCGTCCCAGCTATATTCTCATTTTCTGAAGAGAACATTGAAAGAAAGGGTGAGCTCAACTAGCCCAGTAAGAAATATTATGACTAAGATAATGAAGAATAAATTATCAATAGTCTTCAACAATGTTAAACTGATAAAATACAATAGACATCAAGTTTAACTGCAGCGGAATAAGCAATCCATTAGAAGAGTCAAGTAGAGAATAAAACCTACTATCTTCTATGATTTAAAAATGTTTTCATCAACTTTTATCACTGAGACTCGGCTTAATAAATAAACCACATTTTCTAATCATCCTTGTATTACGGGCCAAGGATATTCATTAAATCATCAATGATCATGACTATACCGAAAAATCCCTGGTCATAATCATACCAAAAACTGTATATCAATGCATTACAAGCCACTGAGGACTTTTACCACACCACTTATGACATCACAGTTCATGATTATACCGAATGATCCCTGGTCATAATCATACTAAGTCCATCTATGTACGTAAGCCAAAGATGACTTTTAACATAAAATAAACATGAGGATGATGACAATGTTATAGGAATTCAATTAAACAAGTTCAAGAATTAGTTTATCCAGGAACTAATAATATCCAAATTGTCAACATGATACTTCTTTGTAAAGTAACAGTCAAGAATGCTCAGAAGAATATTTTCATGAAAAGATACTGGATGAAGCGCAAGTATCAAGGATATTCCACTAATTTCATGGAGTATAGAAATCAAAACTTTAACCAAATGAGTATAATAAAGAATATATGAAACTGCAAATGGATTTTCACCAGCCATGCGGTAATCCATGTATACAGATCATTTCCACAATTTAATAAGGAATGAATATAAAGGATCATTCACCATGCATGTGGCAATCCACATAGACAGGTTATTCCAACAGAATAATAAAGAATGGAATAACAGAAGGATTCACCATGCATGCGATAGAGACCGCACAGACAGGTTATTCCCAACAGAATAATAAATGCGGAATAATAAATATGGAACCAGGTCAGGTGAAATTCACACCGACAGGATATTCCGACAGAATAATAAATGCGGAATAATAAATGATGGAACCAGGTCAGGTGAAATTCACACCGACAGGATATTCCGACAGAATCGTAAAGAACGAAATAATAAAAGAGTTTGACCAAGTATGCGGTACTTCGCATAAACAGGTTATTCCAACATAATAATAAAGAATGGAATAACAGAAGAAGATCACCAAGTATTGGGTAAACCGCATATACAGGTCATTCCACCAAGTATAGGGTAAACCACGCATACATGTTATTCCAACAGAATAATAAAGAATGGAATAACATAAGGATTTCACCAAGTATAGGGTATGCCGCGTATACAGTTCATGTATAGGGTATGCCACTTTTACAGATTATTCCAACAGAATAATAAAGAATGAAATAACAGAAGTTCTCTTCATGAATAAGAAAGAATAACACCCCTTACCGTTTTAAAGAAGAACTGAAATAAAGAAGTAGTTAAGTGACAGAATACTCTTCTTCTTTCTCTCTATAGTTTCTCTCTCCAGAGTTCAGTGAATTCGTAAGAAAATAATGAAGGAATGAGCTTCTATTTATAGAAAAATAGAATGCATAGTAACTAATCCATGAACGGTCCAGATTGATTTACTTTAATCTGACGGTCCATATTTAAAGAAAAATCTTTTAAATAAAATATAATAGATTCTATTTATAGAATAACTTTAATAAAGTATTTTGTTTTATATAAAAAGATGTTTCTGTTTTATTACGCTAATAATACGAATAAAACAAAACTTCATTATCGCTAAATAATTCATATTATTAATTGACAATAATTGAATCAAACTGAGTGACTTCTCACATAAGTATCAGTACCGTGTGCTACTATGTAACCACACGTATTACTGTACTTTTACTACCGAGTAGTTCAATAGTATCAACGGTAAAACTTCCGCCGTTATTTTTAATAAAATATTTTTGTCGTTTTCTCAATCCGACAATAATTCCGCTGTGGGGTCCACCAATGATCGTACCGTCGTACGAATATTCTCCGTGAATAGTAACTCGTGAATAGTACTTCGACACAAAAAGTGTCCCAAATACTCGAGTGAACAATACTAGAGTGAATAGTAATTTGGGTGAATAGTAACCCATGAATAGTAACTCGTGAATAGTAACTCCGACACAAAAAGTGTCCCAAATACTCGAGTGAATAATACTAGAGTGAATAGTAACCCGTGAATAGTAACTCATGAATAGTAACTCTGACACAAAAAGTGTCCCAAATACTCGAGTGAACAATACTAGAGTGAATAGTAATTTGGGTGAATAGTAACCTGTGAATAATAACTCGTGAATAGTAACTCATGAATAGTACTCCAACACAAAAAGTGTCCCAAATACTCGAGTGAACGATACTAGAGTGAATAGTAATTTTAGTGAATAGTAACCCGTGAATAGTAACTCGTGAATAGTGACCAGGTATTTTATGACAACTTGTTTACTTTAAAAAAATTCACATATCACCCTTAACTTTAACCTTTTATCAATTTAACCATTTACCAAAATAGAAAAATTGAATACTTTTATTTCATAAAATTCGTGGTCTCACAATCTCCCCTCCTTATAGAATTTCGCCCTCGAAATTAACGTACGTACCTGATATTCGAAGAGATGAGAATACCTTGCTTTCTTTTTGGATTGTACCTTTCTGGATAATTTCGCTCTATCATGATTTTTCCATTTCTCATCTCCTGTATTTCGAATATCATTCTAGAATATACCTTCAAAACAAAGGTTAATCGACATACCATAATTTATCCACTTATTAAGTAAACAATTTCAGCTAAGGTAAGTCACACCCTAGCGAAATATATTACTCGTCTTCTAGACTAATATCTCCGTCAGTGACCATATTTCTGTAACATCAATCAATAATTTCTGTCCACAATCATATGAATAACTCATAATCATAATTGTGATTCTGAATTCCTTTTCGCACCCAGGAAGAAGAAAATTTACATCACCTATCTTCACCTGAAACATCAAAAATCATGGTTATACCAAATCACAATTCCTGCTCATAATCATACTAATAAATTCATCTTTGCACTACGGCTAAAGATTTACAACTGTATAACCAATAATCAATAGTTAATCTTCGTACTACAGGCCAAGGATATACAACTATAAAATCAATAATGCTGAGACTCAGCTTAATAGTATCACGACCACGAATTATGCATGCACTACGTGCCAAAGATAATCGTGTTTTCAATTACGGTCATGATTATACCGAACAATCCCTGGTCATAATCATACCAAGTCCATCTATGCACGTAAGCCACAGATGACTTTTACCACATCTATGAATTAATATTTCATTGCTGAGACTCAGCTCAATAATTAATCCACATTATCGAATCATCCCTGCACTACAGGCCAATGATATTCTTTAGTATCACGACCACGAATTATCCATGCACTACGTGCCAAAGATAATCGTGTTTTCAATTACGGTAATGATTATACCGAACAATCCCTGGTCATAATCATACCAAGTCCATCTATGCACGTAAGTCACAGATGACTTTTACCACATCTATGAATTAATATTTCACTGCTGAGACTCAGCTCAATAATTAATCCACATCATCGAATCACCCTTGCACTCCGGCTAAGGATATTCTTTAGTATCACGACCACGAATTATCCATGCACTATGGCTAAAGATAATCGTGTTTTCATCAACGGTCCTGATCATGCCATAAAATAATTCGTCTTTGTACTACGGCCAAAGATAATCCATAGCCACAATCATACCAAAAACTGTCCATTAATGCACTACGGGCCAATGAGGACATTTTTTTCCACATCATTTGTAATATTACAGTCATGATTATACCGAATAATCCCTGGTCATAATCATACCAAGTCCATCTATGCACTATAGGCCACAAATGACTTTCAACATAAACATGAGGATAAGGTATTGACGTATATAGGGTTTCAAACCTCTTAGAAACATTCGCGTCATTCGCTCCTCATTATCGACCAAATTGGATGCAAACCGGGATAACTCCGCAAACTTAGCCTCGTATTGCGATATGGTCATATTATTTTGCTCCAATGCTTATCTCAACATTGTTAGATGCCATTTTCAAACACTGCCACCAAACAAGGGTTAATTAACATATCACATATTATCCCTATACTCTGACCGACCAATTAAATACCAAATAAACTTAGGTAGGTCATATTAGCGAACGAATTCCCCGTCTCTCCCCTCTTAGTTCTTATCTCACATCTCAGCCAGGGATCATATCCCTAAGCTCTGATACCATCTGTGACGCCCCCAAAATCGGGTATTCATCACCCATCTTGGGTCGTCAGATACATGGTACAAAATACAAATACAAACTTAATTATACAAATGTCGTGTAGACAATACATAAACTGAGAGTTCTAATAGGAATATTGTCATTTAGACAATATCCATACTCAAGGAGTTCTCATTACATTTATTGTCATACTATTTAACAAAATGGTGAGGACCATCACTCCTTTCCTTGACTCGTCCCAGCTATATTCTCATTTCCTGAAGAGAACATTGAAAGAAAAGGTGAGCTCAACTAGCCCGGTAAGAAATATTATGACTAAGATAATAAAGAAGAAATTATCAATAGTCTTCAACAATGTTAAACTGATAAAATACAATAGACATCAAGTTTAACTGCAGCGGAATAAGCAATCCATTAGAAGAGTCAAGTAGAGAATAAAACCTACTATCTTCTATGATTTAAAAATGTTTTCATCAACTTTTATCACTGAGACTCGGCTTAATAAATAAACCACATTTTCTAATCATCCTTGTATTACGGGCCAAGGATATTCATTAAATCATCAATGATCATGACTATACCGAAAAATCCCTGGTCATAATCATACCAAAAACTGTATATCAATGCATTACAAGCCACTGAGGACTTTTACCACACCACTTATGACATCACAGTTCATGATTATACCGAATGATCCCTGGTCATAATCATACTAAGTCCATCTATGTACGTAAGCCAAAGATGACTTTTAACATAAAATAAACATGAGGATGATGACAATGTTATAGGAATTCAATTAAACAAGTTCAAGAATTAGTTTATCCAGGAACTAATAATATCCAAATTGTCAACATGATACTTCTTTGTAAAGTAACAGTCAAGAATGCTCAGAAGAATATTTTCATGAAAAGATACTGGATGAAGCGCAAGTATCAAGGATATTCCACTAATTTCATGGAGTATAGAAATCAAAACTTTAACCAAATGAGTATAATAAAGAATATATGAAACTGCAAATGGATTTTCACCAGCCATGCGGTAATCCATGTATACAGATCATTTCCACAATTTAATAAGGAATGAATATAAAGGATCATTCACCATGCATGTGGCAATCCACATAGACAGGTTATTCCAACAGAATAATAAAGAATGGAATAACAGAAGGATTCACCATGCATGCGATAGAGACCGCACAGACAGGTTATTCCCAACAGAATAATAAATGCGGAATAATAAATATGGAACCAGGTCAGGTGAAATTCACACCGACAGGATATTCCGACAGAATAATAAATGCGGAATAATAAATGATGGAACCAGGTCAGGTGAAATTCACACCGACAGGATATTCCGACAGAATCGTAAAGAACGAAATAATAAAAGAGTTTGACCAAGTATGCGGTACTTCGCATAAACAGGTTATTCCAACATAATAATAAAGAATGGAATAACAGAAGAAGATCACCAAGTATTGGGTAAACCGCATATACAGGTCATTCCACCAAGTATAGGGTAAACCACGCATACATGTTATTCCAACAGAATAATAAAGAATGGAATAACATAAGGATTTCACCAAGTATAGGGTATGCCGCGTATACAGTTCATGTATAGGGTATGCCACTTTTACAGATTATTCCAACAGAATAATAAAGAATGAAATAACAGAAGTTCTCTTCATGAATAAGAAAGAATAACACCCCTTACCGTTTTAAAGAAGAACTGAAATAAAGAAGTAGTTAAGTGACAGAATACTCTTCTTCTTTCTCTCTATAGTTTCTCTCTCCAGAGTTCAGTGAATTCGTAAGAAAATAATGAAGGAATGAGCTTCTATTTATAGAAAAATGGAATGCATAGTAACTAATCCATGAACGGTCCAGATTGATTTACTTTAATCTGACGGTCCATATTTAAAGAAAAATCTTTTAAATAAAATATAATAGATTCTATTTATAGAATAACTTTAATAAAGTATTCTGTTTTATATAAAAAGATGTTTCTGTTTTATTACGCTAATAATACGAATAAAACAAAACTTCATTATCGCTAAATAATTCATATTATTAATTGACAATAATTGAATCAAACTGAGTGACTTCTCACATAAGTATCAGTACCGTGTGCTACTATGTAACCACACGTATTACTGTACTTTTACTACCGAGTAGTTCAATAGTATCAACGGTAAAACTTCCGCCGTTATTTTTAATAAAATATTTTTGTCGTTTTCTCAATCCGACAATAATTCCGCTGTGGGGTCCACCAATGATCGTACCGTCGTACGAATATTCTCCGTGAATAGTAACTCGTGAATAGTACTTCGACACAAAAAGTGTCCCAAATACTCGAGTGAACAATACTAGAGTGAATAGTAATTTGGGTGAATAGTAACCCATGAATAGTAACTCGTGAATAGTAACTCCGACACAAAAAGTGTCCCAAATACTCGAGTGAATAATACTAGAGTGAATAGTAACCCGTGAATAGTAACTCATGAATAGTAACTCTGACACAAAAAGTGTCCCAAATACTCGAGTGAACAATACTAGAGTGAATAGTAATTTGGGTGAATAGTAACCTGTGATTAATAACTCGTGAATAGTAACTCATGAATAGTACTCCAACACAAAAAGTGTCCCAAATACTCGAGTGAACGATACTAGAGTGAATAGTAATTTTGGTGAATAGTAACCCGTGAATAGTAACTCGTGAATAGTGACCAGGTATTTTATGACAACTTGTTTACTTTAAAAAAAATTCACATATCACCCTTAACTTTAACCTTTTATCAATTTAACCATTTACCAAAATAGAAAAATTGAATACTTTTATTTCATAAAATTCGGGGTCTCACAATCTCCCCTCCTTATAGAATTTCGCCCTCGAAATTAACGTACGTACCTGATATTCGAAGAGATGAGAATACCTTGCTTTCTTTTTGGATTGTACCTTTCTGGATAATTCCGCTCTATCATGATTTTTCCGTTTCTCATCTCCTGTATTTCGAATATCATTCTAGAATATACCTTCAAAACAAAGGTTAATCGATATACCATAATTTATCCACTTATTAAGTAAACAATTTCAGCTTAGGTAAGTCACACCCTAGCGAAATATATTACTCGTCTTCTAGACTAATATCTCCGTCAGTGACCATATTCCTGTAACATCAATCAATAATTTCTGTCCACAATCATATGAATAACTCATAATCATAATTGTGATTCTGAATTCCTTTTCGCACCCAGGAAGAAGAAAATTTACATCACTTATCTTCACCTGAAACATCAAAAATCATGGTTATACCAAATCATAATTCCTGCTCATAATCATACTAATAAATTCATCTTTGCACTACGGCTAAAGATTTACAACTGTATAACCAATAATCAATAGTTAATCTTCGTACTACAGGCCAAGGATATACAACTATAAAATCAATAATGCTGAGACTCAGCTTAATAGTATCACGACCACGAATTATGCATGCACTACGTGCCAAAGATAATCGTGTTTTCAATTACGGTCATGATTATACCGAACAATCCCTGGTCATAATCATACCAAGTCCATCTATGCACGTAAGCCACAGATGACTTTTACCACATCTATGAATTAATATTTCATTGCTGAGACTCAGCTCAATAATTAATCCACATTATCGAATCATCCCTGCACTACAGGCCAATGATATTCTTTAGTATCACGACCACGAATTATCCATGCACTACGTGCCAAAGATAATCGTGTTTTCAATTACGGTAATGATTATACCGAACAATCCCTGGTCATAATCATACCAAGTCCATCTATGCACGTAAGTCACAGATGACTTTTACCACATCTATGAATTAATATTTCACTGCTGAGACTCAGCTCAATAATTAATCCACATCATCGAATCACCCTTGCACTCCGGCTAAGGATATTCTTTAGTATCACGACCACGAATTATCCATGCACTATGGCTAAAGATAATCGTGTTTTCATCAACGGTCCTGATCATGCCATAAAATAATTCGTCTTTGTACTACGGCCAAAGATAATCCATAGCCACAATCATACCAAAAATTGTCCCTTACTATCCCTTACTATCCCTTACCTCAAAAGAGCAGTACTTCTGATCGGTATAAGGCTGAAGGAAACTTGTACTGATGAATATAAACTCACAGAGTATCTAAATACTCACTAAATACACTCAATAATCTAGAGAGAGAAAGAGAGAAAATTTATGAATTCTGGTGTGATTTTCAATTCTAACTTAGCCCTCTATTTATAGGAAAATTTTAGCAAACTTGACCTGCAACCTGATGGCTTTACCTGCTACTATTTCCACCCACCACATTTAAAATAAAATTCAGCACATTTCTTCACCAACCATAAGTGGGGCCCACCAATTCTAGAATTTTCCACCAAAATGATAAACTCCGAAAATTCAACAATTTCTGAACCAGTCATCTCGTAAAATTCATAATAAATTATACGTTCATTTTTAACGGTTCAAAATTTGTGGGCATATACTCAACTTATATATGTATAACATATCCAAAAATTATCACGATCCAACGGTCGGATTAAAAATTATAACCCCCGCAAAATATCTCAAAAATCCTGATTTTTAATACCTCCATTCAGACAAAAATACGGATAAAGACCTCAACATTAACTCCTTCATTTTTAACCACAAAAATATATCCCTCGTTTATATCCACATAAAATAAATATTTCCTTATCATATGAATCAATAATTAATTATTCATAAATAATATTACAGAATCACATTTATGACAACCAGGCCGTTCCCAGGAAAGAGGGGGCTTTCCAATAAGAATTTCTCCTTACTGGCGCGCAATTAGGTGACCAAATCTCTCCTTAGACAGAACTTTCTAGACATTGCCAATAATATTATCTAATAATATTATTCAAATAATATGAATTATTGATCTGATAATGGGAAATACTGTGCAGTAACAATTATTGAACAACAATAATATAAAATTTCAACGTAGCAATTATTAAATCAATAAAATAAAATATTAAACAGTAATTACTGTAATAATTATTGAGTAGTACCTTCTTACGTAAGAATTAATAATTAAAAAAAATACTGTGCAATACCGTGTGCTACTGTGC
This sequence comes from Panax notoginseng, assembly GCA_016801055.1. Lineage (NCBI taxonomy): Eukaryota > Viridiplantae > Streptophyta > Magnoliopsida > Apiales > Araliaceae > Panax > Panax notoginseng. The sequence continues at coordinate 148,013,194 of CM029012.1, read as the reverse complement.
AACTATGCGTATTACTGTATTTTAACCACCAGGTATTTCAACAGTGTTAACGGTAACAACTACGCCGTTATTTATAAAAACTCAATTTTGTCATTTTCTTCATCCAATCGCTTTTCGTTATGGGGCCCACAAATAGCTGCGCCGTCGTACGAATATTCCCCGACAGAAAGAATATTCCACGACCAAACGAATATTCTCCGACAAAATGAATATTTTATAACCACTTGCGTATTTTGAAAAAAATTCATATATCACCCTTAACTTTAACATTTATCAATTTAACCATTTACTGAATAGTAATTATAATAAAAAATTGAATACTGTTATTTCATAAAATTTAGGGTCTTACAATCTTGGTGTTTGTTTGAAGTATAATTCTCAATTAGCGACAGTAAAGATAATGATATGTCAAGAGAAGACTCACCATTGAGAAGAATATGATAGTAATCTTCTCGTTTTTCTTTGGGGTCTATTGGGTCAATTAAGGATAATTCTGTGGCCATATGATATCTATCATAACTTAGACGTATGGCCTCCCATGTACGAAGGTTTCCTTGAGCACTTCCCAAAGATTCTAATTTCTAAAACAGTTTTTGACTATACCTTTATGTAAGGTATCATTGGACATGAGTCACATTTGGTATATATTTGTATCCAAACTCACAGCATATGTGTTGTTGTATTTTGCACGACAATTGTTGTAATAAAGTTGTAGTTATTTTCTGTACCATGTATTTGGCGACTCGGAATAGGTTGGATGGAATGGATCTGTTTTGGGATCTTTACAATTTGGTATCAGAGCTATAAGTAAAGAGCCCCGAGCCTCTCGTTGGTGACTTCCTGTTGATGGGGGATGCACCGAAGTCAGACTCTCCGTAGGGGACGCCGTTCTGCAGTGGCAAACCGATAGGTATCAATGTAAGGTGCTGACATAGGTTGGTGTCCAGAGTTACATTTTGGTATCAGAGCTTAGGGATATGATCTCTGGCGGAGATCGAGGAATATAACTAGGAGGGGAGAGATGAGTAAATCCTTTGCTAGTGTGTCTTACCTAAGCTTATTTGTTGGTCAGTCATAATATCGGAATATTATGTGATATGTTAATTTGTTCAATTAACCCTTGTTTTGAAGCTGTATTCTAGAATGATATCTGAAGTACAGGAGATGAGCAATGAAGAAATTATGATGACAGAGAAGATAGAATCTGAAATGAAAGCAAGGTATTCTCAACTCTTTGAATTATTAGGTACGTAAATTTCGGGGACGAAATTTCATAAGGAGGGGAGATTGTAAGACCCCGAATTTTATGAAATAAAAGTATTCAATTTTTCTTATAATTACAATTCAGTAAATGGTTAAATTGATAAAAAGTTAAAGTTATGGGTGAAATGTGAAAATTTTCAAAATAAACAAGTGGTTATAAAATAATCATTGTTGTCGGAGAATATTCGTTGGTCGTGGAATATTCTTTCTGTCGGAGAATATTCGTACGACGGCGCAGCTATTTGTGGGCCCCATAACGAAAAACGATCGGATGAAGATAACGACAAAAATTGAGTTTTTATAATTAACGGCGTAGTTGTTACCGTTAACAATGTTGGAATACCCGGTGGTTAAAATACAGTAATACGCGTTATTGCACAGTAGCACACGGTATTGCACAGTATTTTTGAAATTATTGATTCTTACGTAAGAAGGCACTACTGAATAATTGTCACAGTAATTACTGTTCAATATTTTATTTTATTGATTCAATAATTGCTGCGTTGATATTTTATATTATTGTTGCTTCAATAATTGTTACCGCACATCGTCTCCATTATCAGATCAATAATTCATATTATTTGAATAATATTATTAGATAGTATTATTGGCAATGTCTAGAAAGTTCTGTCTAAGGAGAGGTTTGGTCATCTAATTGCGCGCCAGTAAGGAGAAATCCTTATTGGAAAGCCCCCTCTTTCCTGGGAACTGCCTGGTTGTCATTATTGTGATTCTGTAATATTATTTGTAAATAATTAATTATTGATTCATATGATAAGGAATTATTTATATGACGTGGATATAAATGATGGATTTATTTATGTGATTATAAATGAAGGAATTAATGTTGAGGTGTTACATCAGTATTTTGTCGGATTGGAGGTATTAAAAATCAAACCAGTGTTTTTTGAGATATATTGCGAGAGTTATAATTTTTAATCCGACCGTTGGATCGTTGTAATTTTTGGATATGTTAGACATATATAAGTTGAGTATATGTCCACAAATTTTGAACCGTTAAAAATGAACGTATGATTTGTTATGAATTTTACGAGATGACTGGTTCAGAAATTATTGAATTTTCGGAGTTAATCATTTTGGTGGAAAATTCTAAAATTGGTGGGCCCCACTCTTGGTTTGTGAAGAAATGTGCTGAGATTTTTATTCAAATGTGGTGGGTGGGAATAGTAGCAGGTAAAGCCATCAGGTTACAGGTTAAGTCTGCTTCGGCGTGCCAACATTTTCCTATAAATAGAGGGCTAAGTTAGAAATTGAAAATCACACCAGAAACAAGTTTTCTCTCTTTCTCTCTCTACATTATTGAGTGTATTTTGTAAGTATTTAGATACTTGGCGAGTTGCTATTCATCAGTGTGAGTTTCCTTCAGCGTCAAATCCGATATCCAGTCTGAAGTGCTGCTCTTTTGAGGTAAGGGATTGTAAGGGATAGTAAGGGATATTAAGGGATGTTATATTCTTCATAATGATGTTATTCTTTCAATATCATTATACTGACATATTGGTATTGATCTTATTGTGAAATTTCTACCTTTTTGAGTCGGGGATACTATTCACGTATACGACATTATTCACGTATACGGCACTATTCATGTATATGGCACTATTTACGTATATGACATTATATACGTATACGGTACTATGTACGAATACGGAGTACTATTCACGAGTTACTATTCATGAGTTACTATTCACGAATACTATTCACGACAAAAATTGGTTTCTTTTTCTGATCAAATTATCGTTGATTTATGATTATTGCTCTTGAAAATAAATACAGTTGTTGATCATATTATTTTTATTATCATATATAACATTTTTATAACCCTAATATTGAATTTCTCTTTCACTTGAGTGTAAAGATGGGTAAATTATTGGTATGATCGTGACTAAGGAATATCTTTGGCATGTAGTGCAAAGATGAATTGTTAACTGGTATGATCATGACCATTGAATTTATAATTGAATATCTTTAGCTTAAGTGTAAAGATAAATTAATTAACATGGTTATAATTATTATTTATATAAATTCTGAAATGATTATATATTTCTTTAAGATATGAATATATTTGGCCTGCGACACGGTCATATTATTCTACTCTAATATGATGAACTCCACCTCCTTCATGTGACGAACACTTTCGGGAAAGTATTTGTCATTGAACAGCTCTTGAAACTTCTCCCAAGACATCTTCAGTGCGGCAGGTTGAGTACGCTTAATCGATTCCCACCAGTAATCTGCCTCTCCTCGCAACATAAAGGCGGCAAAGGGAACCTTTTGCACCACAGAGCATCCCAAGACATCAAATATCTTGGTGATCTGCTTTATCCATGTTTCCACTATAAGTGGTTTTGGCTCTCCCTTAAACTCCGGTGGTCCCAGCTCCTTGAACTGTTTAGCGGTGACCGTCCGAGAGTTTTCAGTGTTTCCACCTACATTTTGAACAGGAGCCGTTCTCGCCTGCTGTTGCATGAACTGCATAAAGCTTCTGAACATTTCATCATTCATCATTTGGTCAGTATTGTTGTTTGCATGAGGATTATCGCCTTCTTGATGCACATTATCCCGATTATTGATATGTGGTGAATTAACAGTTGCCTGTGCTCCATTGCTATTCTCAACATTCTCAAATGCCATTTTTAGATACTGCCACAAAATAAAAGTTAATTGATATGTCATATATTATCCTTATATTCTGACCGACCAATTAAATACCATGCAAATAAACTTAGGTAGGTCATACTAGCGAAGGAATTCCCCGTCTCTCCCCTCCTAGTTCTATTCTCACATCTTAGCCAGGGATCATATCCCTAAGCTCTGATACCAACAATGACGCCCCCAAAATTAGGTATACATCACTCATCTTGGGTCGTCAGATACATGGTACAGAATACAAATACAACTAACTAATACAACTGTCGTGTACAATACGACAAAACATAACTGTGAGTTTGAATACAATTATTGTCTATTAGAGACTATACAAACTCAAAAGGAGTCCTCATTACAATTATTGTTACACTATTTAACAAAATAGTGAGGACTACTAATACTATCATCTGGTCCATCACTCCGTTCTCCGACTCGTCTCAGGTATATTCTCATTTCCTGAAGAGAACAGTGAAAGAAAGGGTGAGCTCAACTAGCCCAGTAAGAAATATTATGACTAAGATAATGCAGAATAAATTATCATTAGCCTTCAACAGTGTTAAACTGATAAAATATAACGAACATCAAGTTTAACTGCAGCGAAACAAGCAATCCATTAAAAGAGTCAAGTAGAGAATAAAATCTACTATCTTCTATGATTTAAAAGGTTTTTCAACACTGTTATCGCTGGGACTCAGCTTAACAAAATAATCCACATCATCGAATCACCCCAACACTACGGCCAATGATATTCTTTAGTATCACGACCACAATTATCTATGCACTATGGGTCAAGAATATTTGTGTATTCATTAATGGTCATGATCATGTCAACAACTGTCCATCAATGCAGTACGGGCCAATGAGGACTTTTACCACATCATTTGTAACATTACGGTCATGATTATACAGAATAATCCCTATTCATAATCATACCTCTGTGACTATCTCGAGTGCAACTATCAATTCTTCACTCACCACATGGATATCTCTAATTCCTACTTCGTCTGACATCACATTATCACGGTTAGTGATTAGAGGTATCCCCACAGTCTCATTCACTCTATTGTTAGCATTCTCAGCTGTCATTCTCAAATACTGCCATAAAATAAGGGTTAATTAAACAAATTAACATATCACATAATATCCCAATATTATGACTGACCAACAAATAAGCTTAGGTAGGACACACTAGCGAAGGATTTACTCATCTCTCCCCTCCTAGTTGTATTCCCCGATCTCCGCCAGAGATCATATCCCTAAGCTCTGATACCACCTGTGACGACCCCAAAATAGGTCCATTCCATCCAACCTATTCTGACTCGCCAAATATATGGTACGAAAAACAACTACAACTTTATTACAACAATTGTCGTGCAAAATACAACAACACATATGCTGTGAGTTTGGATACAAATATATACCAAATGTGACTCATGTCCCAACTGTGGACAGCACCTCACAATGATACCTTACATAAAGGTATAGTCAAAAACTGTTTTAGAAATTAGAATCTTTGGGAAGTGCTCAAGAAAACCTTCGTACATGGGAGGCCATGCATCTAGGTTCTGATAGATATCATATGGCCACAGAATTATCCTTGGTTGACCCAATACACCCCAAAGAAAGAACGAGAAGTTTACTATCATATTTTTCCCAATGGTGAGTCTTCTCTTGACTTATCATTATCACCACTGTCTCTAATTGAGAATTATACTTCAAACAAACACCAAGATTATATAGGTAGTGCTCGTAAAGATACTCAGCAAGTGGATGAGCACAACCCTGTCTTATGATGACACGAGGTTGTATGTCATTAGACATCTTGTATGATAGTGACAAAACACCCTTTCAACGTTGGGTTCGCCTCACCCTATTTTTTTCCACCAAATATAACTACTAAATGATGACCACCGTTCTATTCTCTTGTTACCCCCGCTCGACCCAGCTACACTCTTATTACTTGAAAGGAATTGTGAAACAAAAGGGTGAGCACAACTAGCCCAGTAAAGAATATCATGACGAAAGATAAATAAATTATCAATAGTCTTCATCAGTAATAAATTAGAGATTTAGAACATATGGTAGATGATAAAAATTTCAACCATAGTTGCAGCGGAACGAGCAATCTATTAAAAGAGTCAAATAGACCATAAAGTTTATTATCTCCTCCATGTTAAAAATTCACCAACAATATTTTATCCATGTAACATCACTCAACAGTTCCTTAACACAATCATATGAATAACTCATAATCATAATTATGACTCTAAATTTTTCTTCGCACCCAGGACGAAGAATATTTTCATCACCTGTCTTTACCTGAAACATCAAAGATCATGGTTATACCAAATCACAGTTCCTGTTCATAATCATACTAATAACTTCATCTTTGCACTACGGCCAAAGATATTCATTTGTACCAGTTGGTTATGTTCATCTCAACACCTGTTCATCTTTACACTACTGGCCAAAGATATTCATCAACAGTTCATATTTGCACTACAGGCCAAATATATTCATATCTCAAAGAAATATATAATCATTTCAGAATTTATATAAACAATAATTATAACCATGTTGATCATTTCACCTTTGCACTTAAGCTAAAGATATTCACTTATAAATTCAATGGTCATGATCATACCAGTCACCAATTCAACTTTGCACAACTGGCCAAAGAGAACCCTAGTCATGATCATACCAATAATCTACCCATCTTTACACTCAAGTGAAAGAGAATATCATCATTAGGGTTATAAAAATATTATATATGATAATAAAAATAACGTGATCAACATATAGTTTTAATCTCAAGAGTAATATTCATAAATCAACTATAATTTGGTCAAAAAAAGAAACCAATTTTGTCGTGAATAGTACCCGTGAATAGTAACTCGTGAATAGTAACTCGTGAATAGTAACTCATAAATAGTAACCCCGACACAAAAAGATAAAAATTCCACAATAAAATCTATACCAATATTTCGGTATAATGATATTGAAAGAATAACATTTCTTAAACTTATAAACAATTTATTTTAATTGTTTACACTTTACTAAATAATACATTTAATCATTCTAAAATATCAAACTCATAAGATTTCATCACCAATAACCAAAACCCTCATCAAAAATCTGCATATACCTCATATAGGATTCTCAAGTCATAAAATCATATTTTCCAATTTTCTTACTTCACAAAACATATTTAATTTATTTACTCATAAATAGACCATTTTCATGAAAAATACCAAATCAGTTCCAAAAATATTTCTTTTCTGAGATTCAGCATAATATAGTCCCATAGTAAACATATATTTTTCTCAGAATTTTTAAAAGTCATTTACTAATTTTTATATGGCCAAAACAGCCGAATATTTAGACATTTATCAAAAATTATACTTTTGTCCAAAAATTCTGAAATTTATAGAGTATACTTCTATCATATACATGTACTCCTAATAAAAATTTCATCAATTTTAGAGTTAACCACAAGGAGTTATAAGCGGTTACTTTTAAAATAGTCTTTTTTCATAAAATTCATAACTCTTAATCTATACATCCAAAAATCACCATTTTTGGACACAATCAAGAAAACTCATCAAAATATCATTTCAAATTTTTCCAGAATTTTTGATGGTCAGAAAAATTACGAAACTGAAAAATATAACAACCCTTAAAATCCCTTACTATCCCTTACTATCCCTTACCTTAAAAGAGCAGTACTTCTGATCGGTTTAAGGCTGAAGGAAACTTGTACTGATGAATAGAAACTCACAGAGTATCTAAATACTCACAAAATACACTCAATAATCTAGAGAGAGAAAGAGAGAAAACTTATGAATTCTGGTGTGATTTTCAATTCTAACTTAGCCCTCTATTTATAGGAAAATGTTAGCACGCCGAAGCAGACTTAACCTGCAACCTGATGGCTTTACCTGCTACTATTCCCACCCACCACATTTGAATAAAAATCTCAGCACATTTTTTCACCAACCAAGAGTGGGGCCCACCAATTCTAGAATTTTCTACCAAAATGATTAACTCCGAAAATTCAACAATTTCTGAACCAGTCATCTCGTAAAATTCATAACAAATTATACGTTCATTTCTAACGGTTAAAAATTTGTAGACATATGCTCAACTTATATATGTATAACATATCCAAATATTACCACGATCCAACGGTCGGATTAAAAATTATAACCCTCGCAAAATATCTCAAAAACCCTAATTTAATTTTCAATACCTCCATTCCGACAAAAATACAGATAAAATGCCTCAACATTAACTCCCTCATTTATATCCACATCAAATAAATATTTCCTTATCATATAGATCAATAATTAATTATTCACAAATAATATTACAGAATCACAATTATGACAACCAGGCCGTTTCCAGGAAAGAGGGGGCTTTCCGATAAGGATTTCTCCTTATTGGCTCGCAATTAGATGACCAAATCTCTCCTTAGACAGAACTTTCTAGACATTGTCAATAATGCTATCTAATAATATTATTCTAAATAATATGAATTATTGATCTGATAATGGAGATGATGTGCAGTGACAATTATTGAGCAACAATAATATAAAATATCAACGCAACAATTATTGAATCAATAAAATAAAATATTGAACAGTAATTACTGTAACAATTATTGAGTAGTGTCTTCTTACGTAAGGATCAATAATTCAAAAATACTGTGCAATACCGTGTGCTACTGTGCAATAACGCGTATTACTGTATTTTAACCACCGGGTATTTCAACAGTGTTAACGGTAACAATTACGCCGTTATTTGTAAAAACTCAAATTTGTCGTTTTCTTCACCCGACAGTTATTCTGTTATGGGGCCCACAAATGGCTGCGCCGTCGTACGAATATTCCCCGACAGAAAGAATATTCTACGACCAAACGAATATTCCCCGACAACAATGAATATTTTATAACCACTTGTGTATTTTGAAAAAAAATTCATATATCACCCTTAACTTTAATATTTATCAATTTAACCATTTATTGAATAGTAATCATAAGAAAAATTGAATACTTTTATTTCATAAAATTTGGGGTCTTACAATCCCCCCTCCTTATGAAATTTTGTCCCCGAAATTTACGTACCTGGTATTTCGAAGAGTTGAAAATACCTTGCTTCCATTTCAGATTCTATCTCTCAGATCATCATGATTTCTCCATTGCTCATCTCCCATGATAATTTTATTTGGGTTCCTCATTTGTTGGGAAGTCATGACAACCGCCATCCCTCGAACTACTCGACTTTGACTTGTCTGGAGCAGCATTTGGCGTCATCATTACCGTTGGAATATACCTTTCTATAGGACATATTCCTCCCTCAACTGCCTCTTCGTACTCCTCATTCATGATCTGAATCATCAATCTTCGATCCATATCGGATTCAGGTTGACTGCTATGTACAGGGTAATTCAAAACTCGATGTTGGGTTCTCCCAATTGCTTTCCAAAAAGAGAAATTTATATAATCTATTTTAGCCTTCTCAGATCGAACATCTCTTTCCACAATATCCACGTGTCGTGCGACTTTTGCCCATTCATCACTTATTCTCACTCGTTCAGTTTTTTTCTTCTTTCAGCTCAGATTCCATTTTTATCATCTTATACTCTGCCAAAGAATGCTTATGTTCAAGCATCACATATCGGGTAACACAAGCTTGAATTGTTGCATCCTTTTGTTCCACGACCGCCTGTCGTTCTTCTGCCTGCTCTTCTAACTCATGAATACGATTTTGAAATTCTATATTTTGATCATATAATACCTCTAATAAACTCTCATCAGGTACTTCTTCTTCCCCTTCTTCCTCAGTCTCAGCTGTTACCTCTGTGACTATCTCGAGTGCAACTATCAATTCTTCACTCACCACATGGATATCTCTAATTCTTTCTTCGTCTGACATCACATTATCACTGTTAGTGATTAGAGGTATCCCCACAGTCTCATTCACTCCATTGTTAGCATTCTCAGCTGTCATTCTCAAATACTGCCATAAAACAAGGGTTAATTAAACAAATTAACATATCACATAATATCCCAATATTATGACTGACCAACAAATAAGCTTAGGTAGGACACACTAGCGAAGGATTTACTCATCACTCCCCTCCTAGTTGTATTCCCTGATCTCCGCCAGAGATCATATCCCTAAGCTCTGATACCACCTGTGACGACCCCAAAATAGGTTCATTCCATCCAACCTATTCTGACTCGCCAAATACATGGTACGAAAAACAACTACAACTTTATTACAACAATTGTCGTGCAAAATACAACAACACATATTCTGTGAGTTTGGATACAAATATATACCAAATGTGACCCATGTCCCAACCGTGGACAGCACCTCACAATGACACCTTACATAAAGGTATAGTCAAAAACTGTTTTAGAAATTAGAATCTTTGGGAAGTGCTCAAGAAAACCTTCGTATATGGGAGGCCATGCATCTAGGTTATGATAGATATTATATGGCCACAGAATTATCCTTGGTTGACCCAATAGACCCCAAAGAAAAAACGAGAAGTTTACTATCATATTCTTCCCAATGGTGAGTCTTCTCTTGACTTATCATTATCACCACTGTCTCTAATTGAGAATTATACTTTAAACAAATACCAAGATTATATAGGTAGTGCTCGTAAAGATACTCAGCAAGTGGATGAGCACAACCCTGTCTTATGATGACACGAGGTTGTATGTCATTAGACATCTTGTATGATAGTGACAAAATACCCTTTCAACGTTGGGTTCGCCTCACCCTATTTTCTTCACCAAATATAACTACTAAATGATAACCACCGTTCTATTCCCTTGTTACCACCGCTAGACCCAGCTACACTCTTATTACCTGAAAGGAATTGTGAAATAAAAGGGTGAGCACAACTAGCCCAGTAAAGAATATCATGACTAAAGATAAATAAATTATCAATAGTCTTCATCAGTAATAAATCAGAGATTTAGAACATATGGTAGATAATAAAAATTTCAACCATAGTTGCAGCGGAACGAGCAATCCATTAAAAGAGTCAAATAGATCATAAAGTCTATTATCTCATCCATGTTAAAAATCCACCAACAATGTTTTATCCATGTAACATCACTCAACAGTTCCTTTCCACAATCATATGAATAACTCATAATCATAATTGTGACTCTAAATTTTTCTTCGCACCCAGGACGAAGAATATTTTCATCACCTGTCTTTACCTGAAACATCAAAGATCATGGTTATACCAAATCACAGTTCCTGTTCATAATCATACTAATAACTTCATCTTTGCACTACGACCAAAGATATTTCTTTGTACCAGTTGGTCATGTTCATCTCAACACCTGTTCATCTTTGCACTACTGGCCAAAGATATTCATCAACAGTTCATATTTGCACTACAGGCCAAATATATTCATATCTCAAAGAAATATATAATCATTTCAGAATTTATATAAACAATAATTATAACCATGTTGATCATTTCACCTTTGCACTTAAGCTAAAGATATTCACTTATAAATTCAATGGTCATGATCATACCAGTCACCAATTTAACTTTGCACAACTGGCCAAAGAGAACCCTAGTCATGATCATACCAATAATCTACCCATCTTTACACTCAAGTGAAAGAGAATATCATCATTAGGGTTATAAAAATATTATATATGATAATAAAAATAACGTGATCAACATATAGTTTTAATCTCAAGAGTAATATTCATAAATCAACTATAATTTGGTCAAAAAAAGAAACCAATTTTGTCATAAATAGTACCCGTGAATAGTAACTCGTGAATAGTAACTCATAAATAGTAACCCCGACACAAAAAGGTAAAAATTCCACAATAAAATCTATACCAATATTTCGGTATAATGATATTGAAAGAATAACATTTCTTAAACTTATAAACAATTTATTTTAATTGTTTACACTTTACTAAATAATGCATTTAATCATTCTAAAATACCAAACTCATAAGATTTCATCACCAATAACCAAAACCCTCATCAAAAATCTGCATATACCTCATATAAGATTCTCAAGTCATAAAATCCTATTTTTCAATTTTCTTACTTCACAAAACATATTTAATTTATTTACTCATAAATAGACCATTTTCATGAAAAATATCAAATCAGTTCCAAAAATATTTCTTTTCTGAGATTTAGCATAATATAGTCCCATAGTGAACATATATTTTTCTTAAAATTTTTAAAAGTCATTTACTATTTTTCATATGGCCAAAACAGCCGAATATTTAGACATTTATCAAAAATTATACTTTTGTCCAAAAATTCTAAAATTTACAGAGTATACTTCTATCATATACATGTACTCCTAATAAAAATTTCATCAATTTTAGAGTTAACCACAAGGAGTTATAAGCGGTTACTTTTAAAATAGTCTTTTTTCATAAAATTCATAACTCTTAATCTATACATCCAAAAATTATCATTTCTGGACACAATCAAGAAACTCATCAAAATATCATTTCAAATTTTTCCAGAATTTTTGAAGGTCAGAAAAATTACGAAACTGAAAAACATAACAACCCTTAAAATCCCTTACTATCCCTTACTATTCCTTACTATCCCTTACCTCAAAAGAGCAGTACTTCTGATCGGTATAAGGCTGAAGGAAACTTGTACTGATGAATAGAAACTCACAGAGTATCTAAATACTCACAAAATACACTCAATAATCTAGAGAGAGAAAGAGAGAAAACATATGAATTCTGGTGTGATTTTCAATTCTAACTTAGCCCTCTATTTATAGGAAAATGTTAGCACGCCGAAGCAGACTTAACCTACAACCTGATGGCTTTACCTGCTACTATTCCCACCCACCACATTTGAATAAAAATCTCAGCACATTTTTTTACCAACCAAGAGTGGGGCCCACCAATTCTAGAATTTTCCACCAAAATGATTAACTCCGAAAATTCAACAATTTCTGAACCAGTCATCTCGTAAAATTCATAACAAATTATACGTTCATTTCTAACGGTTCAAAATTTGTAGACATATACTCAACTTATATATGTATAACATATCCAAATATTACCACGATCCAACGGTCGGATTAAAAATTATAACCCTCGCAAAATATCTCAAAAACCCTAATTTGATTTTCAATACCTCCGTTCTGACAAAAATACAGATAAAATACCTCAACATTAACTCCCTTATTTTTAACCACAAAAATATATCCCTCATTTATATCCACATCAAATAAATATTTCCTTATCATATAGATCAATAATTAATTATTCACAAATAATATTACAGAATCACATTTATGACAACCAGGCCGTTCCCAGGAAAGAGGGGGCTTTCCGATAAGGATTTCTCCTTACTGGCGCGCAATTAGATGACCAAACCTCTCCTTAGACAGAACTTTCTAGACATTGTCAATAATGCTATCTAATAATATTATTCTAAATAATATGAATTATTGATCTGATAATGGAGATGATGTGCAGTGACAATTATTGAGCAACAATAATATAAAATATCAACGCAGCAATTATTGAATCAATAAAATAAAATATTGAACAGTAATTACTGTAACAATTATTGAGTAGTGTCTTCTTACGTAAGGATCAATAATTCAAAAATACTGTGCAATACTGTGTGCTACTGTGCAATAACGCGTGCTACTGTGCAATAACGCGTATTACTGTATTTTAACCACCGGGTATTCCAACAGTGTTAACGGTAACAACTACGCCGTTGTTTGTAAAAACTCAAATTTGTCGTTTTCTTCACCCGACAGTTATTCTGTTATGGGGCCCACAAATGGCTGCGCCGTCGTATAAATATTCCCCGACAGAAAGAATATTCTACGACCAAACGAATATTTCCCGACAACAATGAATATTTTATAACCACTTGTGTATTTTGAAAAAAAATTCATATATCACCCTTAACTTTAACATTTATCAATTTAACCATTTACTGAATAGTAATTATAAAAAAAATTGAATACTTTTATTTCATAAAATTTGGGGTCTTACACTAACAGCCATTGGTTGTCCCTCCGGTGTAGGCGTTCTACTCTTTACCATGGAATCCGACTTAGAACAACTAAGATTTGTGATTGAAAAATGTCAAAGACACTAGAACGCCCTCCTTCTAGCGCCAATGTTAACGCCAAGATCTTCTTCTACGTCCCAATCACGTAAGACGCTATAATCCTGCACAATAAACACAGTCAACACCAAAAGCTTGACGGCTTGACCGTCGGGGGATAGCTCTGGCGTGAGAGTCAGTACAGGCGATCACAAGGTTAACAACGGAGGATAAAAATATCTAGTGTTTAGAGAGGGAGATAAAATATCAGTTACCTTTTTCTTCATGTGTGATCTTTGCTCATATAAATTCTGTCCGATTTTTCGTGTCACCCACTCTCCACTAGCACCGTTCCCCACTCCTAGTCACCTCAACTGAATGCAGGCAACACACCCACTACTTTTCGTCACTATTTTCCACCCCCGGCCGGCTAAGAATCTCATCCACATTAATGCATGACAGAAATAACAGTCAACTGTCATATTTTTTCATCATTACCGGTCAAATATAGATATTTAGATATTATTTGTCTAATGGATCAGCCCTAAATCAAAGGCCCAATATATTTAAGACATAATAAATATAACTCAAGGAATGAGCCCAATCAATCCGGTCCAACGTAAAAGATATCAAGATCTAAAGGGGAACTCCATTCGATCTGGCCCAATGGTGAAAGTATTATGACCCAACAGGTAGTATAGTATTTTCGCTATGTATTAATTACATTCCTTAATCTGTGTGCATTAACCTTAAACGATAATTTTTTAAGAACATAGATAGCACTCACTACACAAAAAGGTTTCACAAATTCAAAAAAGTTCGTGTGTCTGTATGTAAGGTCTACTGTACTGTACTTTTAAAAAAATATTAGATACTCTTTCATCTATTTAAAATTATTAAATTTACTTGTAAAGTTTCCTTAAACCATTTTTTTGAAGCAATTATTTTTTACCAGTTACACTCGTAAAACAAAATTTACTATAGAGTTTACCTTCAATTGAAATATAAATGTTAAAAAGAGAAATATAATTAAAAGGATTATATGTATATAAAAAATTGTGTATTATATAGTCGAGTTATGGCGACAAGTTTTTTGGGTTCTGACGACGATTCACCTGTCGCCGTAACCCAAAACAGTTATGACGACAGATAAAATCGTCGTTATATTTTAAAAAATCGTCATCATATATATAATTGTGTACATATATTTATTTTTAATTAAAATTTACGGTATAAAAAAAATATTAAAATTTGAGATGACCAGTATGTAGACATACTATTTTTGACTTGCATCATTTTTGAGACACAAAACTTGAATCGTTTTTCAAACAAATTCAATCCGCTACGTGAGTTGACGAATTTATTGGGGATTGAATTGTCAGGTACATGTATGATGTCTAATCAAATTTACTCCATAGAATTTCTGGCACAAGGCTGCAATCTTAACTGTTCTTCTTACACTTTATCCAGAAAGTCAATTACATTGAAAGAAGTCCACTAACCCTAAATGAATATGTTTAGGTAGGTATTACTATAAGGTAATATTTCAACATTCTGATTTTTTTTTATTAATTTTTACACATATCCACACATCAAAGAATTAAAATAATCGAAATATTGACCTCGTAAAAATCACAAGGCAAGAATTATCGTTGAGACAAGAACCATACCATGTCCTGATTTAATTTTACCTTCATCACTTTATAATTTTACCCTTTGACTTTAAGTATTCTTATTCGGACAATTTTGTTCACAATTTACTTTTCTCTTTTAATTAACTTTTAAAATCATTAATTATGCATTATAATGCATGTCGAATCGTCGGATAATTTAGAAATTAATTAATTTTTTTATCTCCATTTTTAATTTTTCGATGCTTATTGTCTTTACGCGCACATTTTGTGAATGAATTATATATAGTATTGTATAATTTATCAATATAGTGTTAACACGTAAGTCGTGAGGTGATTTCTCTCTGCGTGTCAGTATTGTATTAGTTAATTGACTAAATTACCATAAAATTAGTAATCGGATCCATATTTAACACTTAATTAGTAGTAGTAGTAGTAGCAGAGAATAACATTCTTTTATGAGGACAGGGGTGGGGCGACCAATCTAGCAACCGGGGGATATATATATTTTTTATGACTCTCAAATAATTTATAATATTTATTATAACTAGAATTTTTACAGAATTCAATTATTTAAGTTTCATTTGGATATATGTAAAAAATAAAATTATACAGACTTTACATGTATCCAAATAATACTCCCTCCGTTCCTAAAAGATTGTCGTTTTAAAAAGTACTACCTCCATCCCATAATAACTGTCGTTTTAAAAAGAAATTTTTTTCTCAATTTATTTGTCGTTTACAACTTTCTAGGAGAATAAATTATTTACTTTCCTATATCACCCATACCTTCTCTCATTGTCCCAAGAAATTTTTCTCTTGTATTAATAGTTTTCAACTTCTCATAAAGGGGTAGTGATGAAATTTCACATCAATTTTAATTAATAAATGATAACACTAAATGACTTTCTTAATCCATGTGCATCAAGCTAAAGCGACAGTTATTATGGGATGGAGGGAGTAATTTTTATTCCAAAAAGATTGTCATTTTGAGTTTATCAATACACATTAACTATATTTTTTCTACTTTACCCTTATTTAAAATTTTCTCCTATTTAAAGCTTTCTTTCATTCCCAATGATTCTTATTCAATTTAATGCTATAATCCAAGTAGTAATTGGTTGAATAAGAAATATTAGTTGAATTGAATAAGAAATATTATGAAGGAAATAATTGGTTGAGATAATTAATAAGGGTAGTAGTATAATATTTTCACTAGGTATTAATTATAATCTTTAATCTGTGTACATTAATTTTAAATGATATTTTTTTAAGAACAGATGAAGTAATACTTAAATCACTAAATTCTATAAAAATGTTAATTTTAATAAATATTATAAATTATTTAAGAATCATAAAAAAATATAAATTGACGGATCAGCAAACCCCGGTCCCCCTTAGACTTTTCCTAGAGAATATGATGACAAATGATGGATGCATTTGTCTGACAGATTTACATGGGTGAAATGAAGCGAAAAATATGATAAACCAGATCTCCTTCTCTATTCAACAGCTGGAATAAATTATTACATCTAATAGACTAATAGTAGTAGTAGCAGCAGCAGCTTGGGGAGGTGGTTGTGGCCTCTCTGCACGAAAAGTGGGTAAGCTTTTGGGACCCAATTAATCTAATACTAGCATATTCTCAATCTGATGGCATATTTCATTTTATATTATATAAAAACACTATTAAATATATTATTTTTAGATTATTTCATAAATATTTGTAAAACATGTAGATGAAATTATGATTATTATTATAATTACTCCCTCCGTCCCAAATTAACTGCTCAGTTTTGACTTTTTAAAGTCAAATCGACCATTTTTAAAACTAATATTTTTACTATTTTTGCTAAATTATAGGTGAAGTGATTATAACCAAAAGAAAGTATATACAATTTATTACTAATCCCAATTTTTATAATTTTAAAAATATATTTATATATGCTTAATTATTAATTCTAAAAATAGTCAATTTGACTTAAAAAAATCAAAACTGAACAATTAATTTGAGACGGAGGGAGTATTATATATATGCACACACACACACAATATGCATATAAGATCTTAGGGATGATAGAATCACAAAATACAAGATTTTTTACATAAATAAATGATATACAATATTGAATCATCAAAACTCTTTAAAAATTTATTTTAGTGATAGTTTCTATAAGAATTTAATTATTGATTGCTGAAAATATTAATTCAGTTTTTGCAATTTGTTATTACTGAAAAGTTACTTTATCACCTCCCATTTAAAATTTGTCTTAACAATAAAGTTAAATGCATTAAAGTCTTCTTTTTCAAAACAATAATGTTGACTTTTGAGAAAAAAACAAATAGTATATATATGGCTGTTAGCCTGTCAAACTTTGTACGTCTGCACTTCTATAATTTCACTTACTAATAAGGTTGTGTTTGATAAATCTGAGAATTAAGATCTGAATGATTATGATGTCTTAATAAATTAGATCATCTGAATAGTTATGAGGTCTGAATCTAAAAAATTGTTTGATAACAAAAAAGTAAGTTATCTTTTAATGACACTATTTTATCATTTTAAAGGGTAAAATTTTATTTAATAATTTTAAATATTCAATTTAATAAAAATGAGTGCATAATATTGTTGAATATACTTATATAAAAAAAATTATCAAAAAAATTTCATTAAGAGGTACCTCTTAATTATTAAGATTTCATTTTCTGTCTTACCGATTAAGAGGCATTCAGAGATAACAAAAAACAAAACAAACAGCATCATGCCTCTTAGCGAATAAGAGGCAATCCATTAAGAAGCAATCAGATATAAACAAACAGCACCTAACTATTTAATTTTGTTTTATCTTTTTAATTTGGAGTTTTAACTTTACCAATGCCAAAAGGCTACGTAACCCACGAAATAACTTTTTTATTGTTTTCTCCCCGTTTTATACGCATATTATAAAAAATAGAGTAAAAAAAATTGAATTTATTTACAGTTATTCCATAAAATTATATAAAATTATAAATATTTTTATTTTATACTGATGAACACTACTAAATGAGTGATACAGGAGGATCCGAGTCCGATGATGCTATTGATGTTGAGTTGTCGGATAGTACATTAATGACACTGAAATACCATTAGTTAATTGATCGACGCAATGATGACATACATTGATGTCTTTGAAGCCGTGAGTACATTGATGTTTTTGGGTCGGGAGTTCGACTTAGTTGATTTCGAAAGTTCTGTTTTGTATTCGTTTCGGGAGTTCGGGATGTGATTTCTTCAGGAGTTTTTTGGGTTTGGCTTCGGACATTCTTATTTTTAGTTAGTCTTAATTTTAGTCATGTTCTCGTCGTTTTTTTATGGTATTGTTTTATTTAGGAAGGAGTCTTTTCTGTTATTACGTAAGTAATTACGGCTTAACTATTAAGAGTTGTTACTGTTGTTATAGAGATTTTATTGGGATTTTGTTATATTTAGATAAGTAAATATTTTTGCTATAAAGTCCGAAAACAAGAAATTTCTCTATATTTTTGAATAATTCTTTTGCTTTCGTTTTTGTTAAACTAACCCACAGACTAATCGTCCGAAGTTAATGACTTAATTTTGTTTTGTTCTATGTACTTTTATCTCATGTAAGGATGAAAAAATTTAAACACTTAACCATTAATTCTTTTGGGGAGTGAAAGTATATAAAGAAAGATTTAGCATAGGGTCAACATGTATGCATACAAACCCTAAAAGAGGGACAGAAAAGGCATCGAGAAGGGCACCCACATTTGCACATGCATGGAGATGGAGCAGAGTTATTTATATAGTCCATAATAATAATATCTACTTATTTTTCTTGTCATCATCTCCATACAAACTCACGGGTAGTCACTTCATCAGCCCCTCTAAACAGTTCCTTCCCATTTATTTTGTGATTTTGTTCCTATTACGTACTCCCTCGGACATACACTTTTTGAAATATATGAATGAATATATATATTTTTTTAATTTATATTTCCAATATTAGTTAAACTCGTAAAAATGATAACATGGTAATATTCAAAATCAACTTTCAACAAAAATACTTCATCCGTCCTTTTTTATTTATCTTTTTAGAGAGAAAATTTTCTTCTTTTTTATTTATCGGTTGTACATTTAAAAAAAATGTATTAAATACTTAGTTTTTCATATAATCTTTTATGATGAAATGCTAATTTGTTCTCTCATTTTTTAAATAAATTTTAAAAAACTAATATTAAAATTTTTACTTAATTTAACTAATCAGACAAAATATTAATTATCTTTCTTAATCAATATATATAACCTTAAAACGTCAATTCAAAAACGACCAAGTGAGTAGCAATACGTTCAGAATTTTATATAAATTTATAGTTTGAATTTATCCATTTTTAAATGAGATCCTATTCATTTGAAAAAATATATCATCATTTAAAAATTAATAAATATAAAAAATATACTAATTTTAAAGATTAATAAATCTGAACAAATATATCAGCGCGCACTAAAAAAATAATGAGTACAAACTGTAAATGAATTTTTTGTATATTTGTTGTATAAAGTATACAGTAGGCTATGAACAGGTTGATATGGGTTATTATTTGGCAAAAGGTAAAATTTATTTTTAAATTAAATTATGTACTATAAATCAAAAAGACTCGAATTGTAGGTTTAAATTACAAGTAATGTCCATAATAAGTTGGAACCTGCAGATCAAGCAAGTTTGATTGAATTATAAACCAATCCTACTATTCTAATTCGAATTTGAATATAAAATTGATATTTTTTATTTAAATGATATTTATACACGAGTCTCTCTTAATCTCTTATATAAAAATATGACTCACTCACTATTCATGTAAGACACATCATATAAAAATATCAGTTCATGTTTAAATATCTTGAAGACCATATTGATATGAAAAAGTCGACTTCCATTCCCTATACATAATCAATTTTATTCGTCTTAGGATTCTCACTTCATAAAAAATTGTCATAAAATCGGAAAAGTGTTGCTAATGATTTAATGCTAAAATAACATATATAATTTTGTCACCTCCTCTTTTGGGCATCAACCATATTGAAATACTTCTTCCCTTCAAATTATTATGTGATCATTATTAATTTTTAAAAATTAATTTAGAATATTTTTAAATTCAAAATAGAAATGAATTATTAAAATTTATGAAATAATAAAGTCTATAATAATATTTTTTAAATAGTTACACAATATAACAAATTTTGACATTTTGCTCAATTTAAAAATAAAATTATATATTTCTGAATGTGGTGCTGCTGCTAGTGAAATTCAATATTGAAAAATGAAGGGATAATCCATTCATTAGTTCCCAATCTATAGTTTCTATTCATGCTTAGTTTCCTAACCCTTTTTTTTTTTTTGCATATTCAATTCGTCCTCACACTAAAATTGTTTTTCATGTTAGTCACCATATTATAACTAGTTTCATATTTAACCCCAAACCTATAGTTGTTTTTCAAGTTTTTTCCTCTCAGTTAAATAATGAAATGGTTTGATTAATCAATATACTAATGTAATGCAATATGTTTATTTAATTGCAGTGCAGATTTGTACTAATCATATACCCATTGAAGGGTTTAGATGGGAGAGTTGATAATTTATTCTTGTCTTCAATATCGTTATTTATTTATAAACATGTCTTCATAATAACCTATTGTCAATAATCTTTGAACCTTCAACATTTATTGGATAGAAGTGAGTCATGATCAAATTGTGATGCTATTTAGCATGAAGTTTATTGTTTATTAAATTAGTCAATAAAATACTGATACATATAGAGTTTCGTCTGTGTGTAAATATTTTATTAGTCAATTGACCAACTTACCTAAAAATATATTTTATATTAACCACTTTCGATGCCTATATACCTGTTGATTATTCATTGTGAACTGTTTGTTATTTCACCATGAAAGGCTTGAACAGTTAATTCATCATAGAAAATCTAGTAATGATCAAGCCATGCCTAATTCCACTGTCTTTAGAGAATGGTTAATACCAAGTTAATTTTAATAAATTGATCAATAAACGAGAGGTGATTTTTTTACGTGTATTGGTCCTATTGGACAAGGTAACCGGATCCCCTCTTTTAAGTCACACTCTCGGTCTCACTTCACAGATAAGACTGATACAACATAACCAGGCTCTCTTTCTCAGCCTGTTCTCCAATGGCTACAACCAGCCAATCAACATTACTCTTTTCTCTCTCCTTTTCTTTCTTCTTCCTCTTCTTCCTTTTCAGCTCTGCTTCAGCATCAGATTCATCTGAAGCAGAAGTCCTTCTCACTTTCAAGGACTCCATGGAAGACCCTTTAAACTTGTTAACAAGTTGGTCCAACACCACATCTACCCACTACTGTAACTGGACTGGAGTCACTTGTATAGCTACTGATTCTCTTCCTCTCTCCGTTTCTTCTCTTAACCTCCAAAGTCTGAATCTGTCTGGTGAAATTTCCCCTTCAATTTGTAAACTTCCCAATCTCTCTATTCTAAATCTTGCTGATAATCTCTTTAACCAGCCCATCCCTCTTCATCTATCACAATGTGCTACTTTGGAGACCCTGAATCTCAGCAACAACCTCATTTGGGGGACAATACCAGATCAGATTTCTCAGTTTGAGTCATTGAGAGTTCTTGATTTGAGCCGAAATCATGTTGAAGGAAAAATTCCAGAGGTCATTGGGTCATTGAAGAAGCTTCAAGTTCTCAACTTGGGTAACAATTTACTTTCAGGTAGTGTCCCTTTTGTTCTTGCCAATTTCACTGAACTTACTGTGCTTGATTTGTCTCAAAATCCATTCTTGGTGAGTGAGATTCCAAGTGGTATTGGCAAGATTCTTAAGCTTGAGCAGCTTGTGTTACAAGGCTCTGGTTTTTATGGTGAAATACCAGATTCATTTCTGGGTTTAAAGGGTTTATCTATTTTAGACCTTTCTCAGAACAATCTCACTGGTGTATTACCAGAGTCACTTGGGGGGTTGTCTCTTATAAACTTTGTGTCTTTTGATGTTTCACAGAACAATCTTTTTGGGTCATTCCCAAATGGTATTTGTAATGCCAAAGGCCTTATAAACCTCAGTCTCCATACTAATCTCTTCAATGGTTCAATTCCCGAAAACTCCATCAATGAATGCTTAAATCTTGAGAGATTTGAGGTTCAAGACAATGGGTTTACTGGGAATTTTCCAAGTGCGTTGTGGTCACTTCCTAAAATCAAACTCATCCGAGCCGAAAACAATAGATTTTCTGGGAAAATTCCTGATTCCATATCTATGGCTACTCAACTGGAGCAAGTTCAGATAGATAACAACAGCTTCATCAGTAAACTACCTCAAGGCCTTGGACTGGTTAAAAGCTTGTACAAATTATCTGCTTCTCTTAATGGTTTATATGGTGAAATTCCTCTCAACTTCTGCGATTCACCGGTCATGAGTATCATAAATCTTTCCCACAACTACCTTTCAGGCCCAATTCCAGAACTGAAAAAATGTCGAAAACTAGTGTCATTTTCTCTGGCAGATAACAATTTATTAGGTGAAATTCCACATTCCCTTGCTCAACTCCCAGTGCTAACTTATCTTGATCTTTCTCACAATAACCTCACTGGTTCAATCCCAGAAGAGCTTCAAAACTTAAAACTTGCTCTGTTCAATGTTTCCTTTAATGGGCTATCCGGTAAGGTTCCATTTTCTCTCATATCTGGCCTTCCGGCTTCCTTTTTGCAAGGAAATCCAGAACTCTGTGGCCCGGGTTTGCCTAATTCTTGTGCAGATAATAAGCACGAACGCGAAGTGGCTGGTCTTTCAAAATTGGCTTTTGCTCTGATCTCCATAGCTTTATCTGTTGTAATACTGGTTCTTGCTGCTGGGTTTTATGTTGTTTGTCGATTTTCTAAGCAAAATTCTCAAATGGGTGTTTGGCGATCAGTTTTCTTTTACTCTCTTAGAGTTACTGAGCAAGATTTGATACTGGCAATGGATGAAAAAGCTGGTAGAGGAAATGGTGGGGCTTTTGGCGAAGTTTACGTCATAAACTTGCCAAGCGGAGAACTTGTTGCTGTGAAGAAAATACTTAATTTTGAAAGCCAGTCCTTAAAAAATTTAAAAGCTGAGGTTAAGACATTGGCAAAAATCAGGAATAAGAACATCATTAGAATTCTTGGTTTTTGCTATTCCAGTGATTCAGTCTTACTGATTTATGAATGTTTACAAAAAGGGAGTCTTGGGGATTTAATTGCCTTGCCTGATTTTCAATTGCCATGGAATGTTAGACTAAGAATTGCAATTGGGGTTGCTCAAGGACTAGCATACCTTCACAAGAACTATGTTCCCCATTTGCTTCACAGAAATGTCAAGTCCAAAAATGTGCTTCTTGATGAAAATTTTGAACCAAAGCTCACGGATTTTGCTCTTGATCGGATTGTAGGAGAATCTGCATTTCAATCATCATTGCTATCAGCATCTCCGGGTTCCTGTTACATGGCGCCAGGTATGCAAATCATCAAATAAATTTTATGAATTCAGTCTTAAAATTTAATATCAAAAAAGGGCTCATCATGTATCTAGGCTAAATATCTAAGCCCCTCAAATACCCATGTAGTGCTCTGAGAAGTTAAAATGAGCATTGCTATGGTGCCCCATCCAGGCACCGGAGTTCGGGCATCATAGCTTTTCCCTGTAAAAATATATTGTGCAGGGTTGGGTATCTATTTTAGGTACCTATTATTCGTTAAAGAATCATAAAAAAAATTTATTTGTGGGTGTCTTATGATGACCTTAATATTAATTTTAAAAAAAAGTGTTAACATAATCTCTCATGGTTATTTGGTTGCAGAAAGTGGGTACATCAAAAAGGCTACAGAACAAATGGATACATACAGCTTTGGTGTAGTGTTGTTAGAGCTAGTGACAGGCCGGGCAGCCGAAAAAACAGAATTAGGGGAAGAATATGTGGATATTGTGAAATGGGTGCGAAGGAAAATCAACATTGCCAATGGGGCAATTCAAGTTATAGACCCCAAGATTTCAAATTCAGCACAACAAGAGATATTAGGAGCTCTAGAAATCGCGGTCCGTTGCACTTCTATAATGCCGGAGAAAAGGCCACCAATGTGCGAGGTTGTGAGAGCACTGCAGTCCCTTGGCACAAATACTTGCCTACCAAATACAGAGTACTCTGCTTCTGATGAGTGCTCAATTCCCCCCTTTGAGCAAAGAATGAATATTCAGTTTGAAGATTAATGTATATTCAGTTTGATCAAGTGTTTTGGTTTTGCTATAGTTTATCGTTTTTGGCTTGGGGACAAAAGATTTGGAAACGAAATCTGTTTGGAAATGTATTTTCTTGTTTCCTCACATATATATATCTTCGGTTTGGTTGATATAAAATGACGATAATACAACATGAAGGTACTATTCATAGTAACTTAATTTTTTATAATACAAATAAATTTTTTCGATATCTTTCGATGTAAGACTAGAGTGTTATAAAATCCTTCCCCATAGGAACATTCAAACAATTGGAAACTTTGTGATTGCAATTTCCTTTTTATTTTTTTGATCTGTCAATGGCACAAATTGTTGCGAAAAGAAAATAAAATCTGAAGTTTTTTATTTTATAAAAAATAAAAATATTATTTTAAGATATCGATACAGATCGACTGTCCCAGATAATGGTTTATTTGTTGTCTCAACAAAAGATCATGTCATTTGACAATTTTTTATGATAATTTTTGTTGGGATTGATATATACTTTTATTACGACAGAGTGGTCAGGAGTCTTCCTCTCAGGCGAGCGAACGGCTGCACACCAGCTCATTAGTGAGTTGGCAAGGTTGCAATGAGCAGCATCCTTGGAAGTTAGAAGCCAAACACAAGGGGCGGCGTCTTTGAAAGTTGGGCTCGATGATTTTTTAGTAATCCGATCTTGAGTTTTATTAATATATTGTATTTTATGGGTTTGAATCCATATTATAGCTGTTAGAGTTTTCTAATTATTATAGAATATTACATAGAGTGTGATACATCTTATAAATACAACAGATAAGCAAGACTCAAATTAATGAACTTGAATATATCATGTGTTTTTATTTTTTTGTTATTCATATAATTTTTGTGTGAGTGTACTATTATTTGTTCTTAAATTCTAACAATTTTTTATCAACAAATAAAAGGATTGGGTTAAATAGAAATTAAAAAAGGAAACTAAATATTGCCTCCCTATCTCTACCCGGCTACCCCCTCTTCCTGTTTAATTTAGTACGGATTCCTTTTTATTTTTTGTTGTCCAATTCACACTTCTCTCCTCTTTCCGAAGGATGGCCAGAAAGGAAAAAAATAAAGAAAAAAAATAGAGTTAAATTCTGAATTATCATTTATTTTCTCACCCTTTATCTCCAAATTAAAACTCCCAGCGTGGTTTGATATTAGACGTATTACTCATATAGCCTTACTCGGAAGCTACATGTGTATTAAGAAAAACTTGGTGAATGGCAGGATGTGACTCTTTTACTAATGTTGAAGATATAAAATTCGTAATGCTTGTATCAGAAGGAATAATGCAAATTTTCAGCTCCAAAGGGCTGAAAATACATTCCCACCCCACCCCACCCCACCCCACCCCAACCCCAACCCCAACTCCCCCTCCCTCCCCCCCCAAACGAAATTTTACGTAACATGTCTATTACATTGTTAGAATATTAAATTGACGATCAAATAATATTGTATTGAAAATAATTTAAAATAACTCATCTTAAGTCGATTTAATATATATAAAGAATGTAGTTTATATTAATGACTGACTTGTTAATTGTAGATATGTAAGGTTAATTTTGTGTATATATATATATATATATATATATATATATATATATATATATATATATATATATATATATATATATATATATATATATATATCCGTGAAGCAAGTTTGTTTAGTTAATTATTATGACAAAAATAGAATTTATTTCAAATATATTAAGCTTGGACTTTGAGAAAATAATTAACAAATTATTTAAATTTTTATTCAGGGCCGAAGTAATTCAATAAAAGATAAGAATTACATGTATGATAAAGAGTAGGAAACTTTGATCAAGTACAAATGTAAACAACTGAATAAAGTGTTGACTTAATTAGAAAAAAATCAAAGACTATAATTCTTGGATTATTAAATTCTCTTTAAGGTAAGTAATAAAGTTATATATTACGATTATTATTGTATTGTCAATCTAAATATAGAATTTAATTAGTCGGAATACTAATATGAACATAAATTTGAAATCCAAGTTTTAATGAATTTTAAAGTTAGTTTTGAAATTAATTAATAAGGAATCGATTATTATTACTTAGCTATATTAACGATTAATATTAATAAAATAAATAGTTGCGATTGATTAAGGTTTAAAGCTTTCCTAATTTTTAATTTATTAGAATTCTAGTTTAGTAGGAAAAACACTAACAAAGTTAAGATATATTTAGGACTATGAATAGATAAATTGTTAGATTTTTATTAGGGTATAAGAAATTGGATTTTATAGTGTAATTTCGTCGATCAATTACTAAGATAAGCAATTGAATATATTGTTGATTTATTTGGTTAGGCCTACGAAAAGATAATTATTAGGTTTTTTTTGTTAAGGTAAGTAATAAAATTATATATTAACTGGATTCAGAATTGTCAAATCTAAGTAAGGTATTTGATTTAAATATTAATTTGTATAAAACTCTAAAAATTTTTATTTTAATATATAATGATACTAATTTAGTAAGAAATCCACAATTATTACTCAACTAAATTTAGAACTAATATTTATACAATTAAACCGCATGGTATATGAAATCTATATATATATATATATATATATATATATATATATATATATATATATATATATGGAGGAAAATGTGCAAGTTTGGTGTCTCATCTATATTGGTAAACTTACTTTTTCCTTGATCTCTTACTCCAATTTACATATTCTTATTCACATATCCTTCATCAGTTCGATGACGTTTTTATTAATCATGTGATAATTATATTTAGATAATTAAGGAACAAAAATGTTTTATGAAAAATTCATTTGATCGACTTTAGAATTATATTATTTTGTTTGCTTTTATTATTATTATTTGTTATTTTTGACTATCAGTTTTCAAGGTTTTGAAAGTCTGCACCAAATTAAAGGAACTTAAAGGTACTGTTGAAGCTATTACGTACGTACGAGGATGCTTGCAGTGATTATAGACGTAACCCTAATTAGCTAGTTATATATATATATATATATATATATATATATATATATATATATATATATATATATATATTACATCTTTACATTTATGCTAAGTATTTGTTTTGTGAAACTTTTGAATTACTAAACACTACTACAACATAAAACTTGCAAGCTACAGGGATATAAGGAGAAACTTAATTACGTAAACCATAATTATTCCTGTTATATAATTTGTTAGGGCTAGCTAGCTAGCTAGCTAGATACATGAAATTAAGGGCATGTTTATATATTATCAAATTTTATTTAACAATATTTTTGTTAAAAAGTCAAAACATGTATTAATTTTCTTCGTATGTTTAATTCTGTTTTGTCTGAAATATTCTCTAGCAGGTTAATATTTAATAGAAAAGTCTAAAAAATGGATTGGGCTTCTACATCAGAAGTACTCCATGAAGACGACGACTATTCATCGTCATTTCTAATATACTCACAAACTCGCAACTCTTGTATGGAAATAAAACGAGGACCAACTAGGTTAGTATGAATCTCTCTCTCTCTATATATATATGCCTCTCTCTCTCTCTCTCTCTATATATATATATATTCATGAATCTGCTGCAATTTATGCTTCTTCAATTCCTATTTCATGTTATTCACAAAGATTTGCGAGGAGTTATAATGGACAAGTTGGTGAATATATTGGTTGCGGGACTGGCACTTCAACCCCTAGGAAAGTCTGCTACCAAAGAGCTGATACTGATAGTACTAGGCATGTTCTATGTCTTTAATTAATAATTTCGTGCTTATTTTAACTTATTTATTACAAAAAAATAATAATTAATATAAATTTTCTTTTCCTAATTTTTCAGTAAAAATATGTTGAACTCCAAGTATCCATCACAAGTAAGAACAGGTAATATTCTTCAAGAATATTATTCATATTTAATTAATTTATTCGTGGGTGATACATATATGGAGGTTACTTATTTCTCCGATCGAATATACAGAGCGCTCAAGTGCAGTCGGCCAGACTATTAATCGGATTGCACATGGATTCAGGCAAACCAAGGAAACTTTGAGGTTGAATAATAATCTGAAAGCTCTCAACTTCCTGGAAAAAACAGCCATGACAAGCTTCCTTGTATGTTTTTTTATATATTTGATTTTTGTAGTAAGACTAGTATATATTCATTGTTTTTTATTGCTTCACATAAAGAGTCTTTTGAACTATAAAGATTAATTAATTGTCCAATATTTAATTAGATAACGTGACTCTGCTGTTATTGTTGCAGCCGGATAATGAAGGAAATAATATGCAAGACAAGGCATTTGATGAATATATGGCTCTTTTAAAGTACGTTGTTTTCATTTTATATATATGGAGTATTGATTTGGTCTGTCTCTAAGGACACTAATTTCTTGAAACCTGTTAATTTTAATTCCCATGACAGCCATAATAATTATATATTGTCCAAAACTTCAAATTTCAGGAACAATAACGAATCTTTCGAGAGTGTTTCCCCCAGTTCATCCACTTTTGATATACTTACCCCACCAAGCCAAAACTTCCAGTTCGATCCCTATACCCAGCAAAACCCTAGCTCATCCATTTTAAATATTTTCATAAACCCTAGTTCTGAAGCCATTAACCCTTGTACCTTCCATGAGTTGGTTAACAATATTTTTAATAACGACGACGGAAATTTTTCTTGCACTAATTCCAAACAAGAGATCAGTATTTCAAAAACCACAGAGAATGCCATGATCAAATCTAGCAGCTGTGGCAGCGAAAGTAAGGCACATGATGTGGTGGAGCAAAATTCAGTACAAGAAATATTAATGCCAAAGTATGATGATCATATTGGAAGCTTGCATATGAATGATAACCTTGACATTTCCAGCTGGGTGGAGGAGTTGCGTACGAATGATCATGACCTTGTATTTAGTATTGCAAGGTCTTGAATCAAAGTATTTCAGCTACCAGTTGATTCAATTACCCCGCGGGCTGTGCAACTGCATGGATATTATATAAGTACAAATTAATTGTTCGATCGGTTTGCAGTCTCTCTCTCTATATATATATATATATTTGATACACCTTGTTTTTTCAACTTAACTTTACTACTTAAAAGTACTTATATTAATTGCACAAAATTAAGTAACTGCATAGAAATAAGCCACAAATAAAAAAAAAAAACTGGACTTGAGCATTTTTATTAAGACGACGAGTTAATTACAATTTTCCCACTGCGTGGTCTAGGGTTTTAATTACATATTGTTAAAACAACAGAAAATAGGCCGCATCATTAACGTTTTCTAATTTCTGGTACATAGCAAGAGCAAGTGTAGTTTTGGAGGAGGTAGGCTTCCACGACCTTATTTGAAATCAACTTACTCTAAACAAAACCAATTCACACGGAGGAAATTATCATTATTATCTAGTAGCTAGTTATAATGAATAAGTTTTAATGAAATTATCAACTTAATTTCTGAATTAAGTTGTAATGTTTTAGGATATATATATATATATATATATATATATATATATATATATATATAAAATATGTTGGGCAAAAGTGCAAAAATACCCTTGATGTTTTTCCCGAAATCTGACTTCCACTCTGAACTTTTTTTTCCTTTCAAAAGTACATTTGGCGTTACAAATTTTGGGTCAATCATGCCCCTCCCGTTAACGGATATGCTACTTAGACAAACATGACCGACACCTAGACAAATTTTAGTGACAAGGCTGACACATGGATAAATTTTTGTTACCCAAAAAATTCAGATCCATTTTCTCTCTATAAACCCATCTTGATCAGATCCATTTATCAATTCTTCCAGCTTTGCATTCTCCGACAGTCGGAATCGGCGGAGAAACTTATCGTTGCTCTTCTCCACATGGTGCCACTTGTCGTTCTTCTCCTCTTTCTCATTGCTTCTCTCTTCGCTGATCTAGGGGACTCTGCCGTCTTCGACCTCAACCTTCACTTCCTTTTTCTTCATACCGGTAAGATCAAAACTCTTGTTTTGCTGCTAATGTAACTGATAATAATTTTGCCATAGCTCGAAACCCTTGTTGTAGATTTCAAAAAACCCAACTAAACCGTCGATTTGTTTTTATGAATATGAAGAGCAGCGTAAATATGTCTGTGTGGGTGATTTAGCAATCACTACAAGAAAAAACATTAATTCTGACGGAATTAGGCTCAACGGACTATATATATTCAGTCGGAAATGAGGTATTTTCGACGAAAACTTCGGTCGATCATAATTTCGTCAGAAGTAAGTTATTTTCAAGGGAAATCCATCGGAAGTATAAGGCCTAAAATGGCGCCAAGTTTCCCGCCAATGCGAAGTTTAAGTTCAACGGAACTATGGTTATTTCCGAGGGACACTCCGTTAAGGATAACATAAGTCCGACGGAATTTCTGTCAAAAATAATTTTTAAAACCTAATTAGTAGCGTCTTCTTCAGCGCCTCCCTCATTTCATTTCTCTCTTTCTCTATCCTCACTCTCTCACTCTCTCTCTGCACCTACTTCCTCTCTCTGCACCACCCTCTCCCTGCACCTTGATCACTTTCATCTCTCCCACTCCCACTGTCAGCCTTACCTCGCCGGACCGGATGCCACCAATGCCGCCGCCAGCTGCCGCCGTTGTCCACCTCCCAACCTCTGCAGTCCACCTCATTCTCCTCTTTAGTTGGATTACAAACTTTAAACTAAGGTTTCTTTAATTTCTGTCCATTGTATATTTAGGGTTAATTTTTTTCCTAAAAAATTTGTGTATTTTCTGTCCAATATTGTGCTTATTGCTTAATTTTGTGTGCTTGATGAAATTGGGACCTTAATTTCGATCGTGTGCTTAAGTTATGTCCAACATTAGACCTTAATTTCGTGTGCTTGATGAAATTGGGACTGCAGTCGAATTGTTACTAAAATAGCTAGGCATTGTTTGTGTTCTGCAAATGTTGTTGTTGAACATTGTTTGTGTGCTTAATTTCTGTCCAATATTTTGTGCAATTGCAGCTTCTGTTATTTTAGTTTAATTGCAGATTTTTTATGCAATTGCAGCTTATTACAGTGTATGTTTACAACAGTGATATTAGATATTTCCGACGAAATTTCTATCAGAATTCTTCAATTGCAAATTTTATGGGTCCGTGTAACTATTTAAATATGTTACTTAATTTTCCAATACTAAAATGAACTAAGTACTATTTACTTAGTTTTGTACTACTAAATAAAATAAAATAATATTATAAATAATATAATATAAGATAGTATAATATAAAATAAAATAATTAAATTAAATAACATAAGATAAGATAATTAAGATAAAATGAAATGAAATGAAATAAAATAATTGAATTAAAATAAAATAAGTTACTAAATGAAATAACTTAAATTATATCTAATAAATAAATAAAATATATTAAATTAAATAATATAATATAATATGAGTAATAATAAGATAAAATAAAATACAAAATAATAATAAATTATAATTATTTAAATTTAATAAAATAAAATAAAAAATTTAATTTAATAAATAAATTAAATTAAATAAAAAATATTTAAAAATATATAATATAATACAAATAAAATACAATCCAATAAAACATATTAAAAATAAAATAAAAAATAAATTTAATTTAAATAATTTAAAGAAAAATAAATTAATTTAATTAAAATAATTTAAAATAAATTAAATTTAATATAAATTAAATTAAAACATAATAATACAAAATAAAATAAAATATATTAAAACATAATAATAAATTTAATCCGATTTAATAAAATAAAAAATTTAATTTAATTTAATATAATAAAATAATCAAAAATTATATTATATAGTATAGTACAAAATAAAATAAAATACAATAAAATAAAATTGTAAATACAATTAAATTAATTTTATAAAATAAAAGAAAATAATTTAATAGTAGTCTCCATATATATTCTAAATAACAGTTCTCAGAAACTAAGTAACACTTACTTAATTTTTTATTGGCAAAATAAACTAAGTAGCATTTGCTTAGTTTGCCATAATTTTTAATAAACTCAATAATACTTTCCATTTAATCTTCAATACAGTCAATAATGTAAGACTCCGAATTTTATGAAATAAAAATATTCAATTTTTCTATTTAGTAAATAGTTAAATTGATAAAAGTTTAAAGTTAAGGGTGATATATATATATATGTAAATTTTTTAAAATAAGCAAGTGGTTATAAAATACTCATTGTTGTCGGAGAATATTCATTTGGTCGTGGAATATTCTTGTTGTCGGGGAATATTAATACGAAGGCGCAGCCATTTGTGGGTCCCGTAACGAAAAATTATCGAATGAAGAAAACGACTAGAATGAGTTTTTTTAAAAAAATAACGGCGTAGTTGTTACCGTTAACATTGTTGAAATACCTGGTGGTTAAAGTAAAGTAATACGCGTTGTTGCACAGTATCACACGGTTTTGTACATTATTTTATATTATTATTGTTTCAATAATTGTCATTACACAGTATTTCAAATTATCAGATCAATAATTTATATTATTTGAATAATATTATTAGATATCATTATTGACAATGTCTAAGAAAGTTCTGTCTAGAAGAGGTTATTTAATTGCGCGCCAGTAAGGAGAAATCTTTACCGGAAGGTACCCTCTTTTCTGGGATCGACCTGGTTGTCATTATTGTGATTCTGTAATATTATTTGTGAATAATTAATTATTGATTTATATGATAAGGAAAATATTTATTTATGTGGATATAAATTGAGAAATTTTTAGAAAAGTGACAATTATTAAAAATTGATATTTTATCTTTTTTGATAAAATAATTCATTCAAATATATTATTATATTACATTATAAATGTATAATGCGATAATATAATAATATAATAATGATAATATTTTTACAATGAATGTGTGATATATGAATAAATGAGGAGGAAGAGTATTTTTATTACAGTACATGCTAAAAACATGTTAAACATGTTGGTGGACCATATTTTTGACTGAAATTTGATTATAGCCTGCAAAATCGTCCGTATGTGGATTTCGGTCAATTTCTGTTTAGAATTTGGAAAAATTTAAAGCTACAAAGTTTAGAATTAAATTTCCTATGGAATGGACATAAGATTCGAATTTGTCTGATAAAAGGGTTATTTATTATGAATTATTGAAGTTCCAAAATATTGGGTCTGAATTGATTTTATTACAAAAAATATTTAAAACATGTTTTTCATGTTGGTGCGCCCCACTTGCATGTGTAAAATTTTGAAATCTGATTTCAAGTGTGCATAGGAAAATTTTAATAAATATTATTATTTTATTAAATTTTTTGCTTTGGTGTTTTAAGTATTTTCCTATAAATAGGGTGCTTAGCTTAGAATTGAAAATCACACCAGAAACTAAAATTTTCTCTCTCTATATTATCGAGCGTATTTTTGTGAGTATTTAGATATCTTGAGTGTTGCTATACGGTACAAGTTTCCTTCAGCGTTATATCCGATATTCCAGTCAGAAGTGCTATTCTTTTAATGTAAGGGATATTGTCATTATTATGGTAATGGATAGTAAGGGATTGGTAAGGGATGTTAACTTTTTTTTTTCGTAAATGATGTTATTTCTTTTAATATCATTATACCGAAATATTGATGTGAATTTCATTGTGAAATTTTTATCTTTTCGTGTCGGGGTTACTATTTACGTATACGACACTATTCATGTATATGACATTATTTATATATACGACATTATTTACGTATACGGTACTATGTACGGATACGAGTTACTATTCACGAGTTATTATTAACGGGATACTATTCACGATAAAATTGGTTTCTTTTTCTGACCAAATTATCGTTGATTTATGAATCTTACTCTTGAAATTAAGTCTATGTTTTGATTATATTATTTTTATTATCATATATAATATTTTTATAATTCTAGTGATGAAATTTCTCTTTGACTTGAGTATAAAGATAGGTAGATTATTAGTATGATCGTGACTATGGGTTCTCTTTAGCCAGTTATGCAAAGATGAATTGTTGACTGGTATGGTCATGATCATTGAATTTATAATTGAATATCTTTAGCTTAAGTGCAAAGGTGAATTGATCAACATGGTTATAATTATTATTTATATAAATTCTGAAATGATTATATATTTCTTTGAGATATTAATATCTTTAGCCCGTAGTGCAAAGATGATCTGTTGTTGAATATCTTTGGCCCGTAGTGTAAAGATGATCTGTTGTTGAATATCTTTGGCATGTAGTGCAAAGATGAACTGTTGATAAATATCTTTGGACCGAGTGCAAAGATGAATTTATTAGTATGATTATGAACATGAACTGTGATTTGGTATAACCATGATCTTTGATGTTTCAGGTAAAGATAGGTGATGAAAATCATCTTCGTCCTGGGTGCGAAGAGAAATTTAGAATCATAATTAGGATTATGAGTTATTCACATGATTGTGGCAAGAACTGTTGATTGATGTTACATGGTGTGACGCCCCTAAAATTAGGTATACATCACCCATCTTGAGTCGCCAGATACATGGTACAGAATTCAAATACAACTTAATAATACAACTGTCGTGTGCAATACGACAAAACATAAACTGTGAGTTTGAATACAAATATTGTCTTCTAGAGAGTATCCATACTCAAAAGGAGTCCTCATTACAATTATTATCACACTATTACATAGAATAGTGAGGACTACTAATGCTATCATCTGGTCCGTCACTCTGTTTCCCGAGTCGTCCCAACTATATTCTCATTTCCTGAAGAGAACAGTGAAAGAAAGGGTGAGCTCAACTAGCCCAGTAAGAAATATTATGACTAAGATAATGCAGAATAAATTATCATTAGTCTTCAACAATGTTAAACTGATAAAATATAATAGACATCAAGTTTAACTACAGCGGAACCAGCAATCCATTAAAAGAGCCAAGTAGAGAATAAAATCTACTATCTTTTATGATTTAAAAGGTTTTTCATGAATTTTATCGCTAGGACTTAGCTTAATAAATAATCCACATCATCGAATCACCCCTGCACTACGGCCAAGAATATTCTTTAGTATCACGACCACGAATTATCCAAGCACTATGACTAAAGATAATCATGTTTTCATCAACGGTCCTGATCATGCCATAAAACAATTCATCTTTGCACTACGGCCAAAGAGAATCCATAGCCATAATCATACCAAAAACTGTCCATCAATGCACTACGGGCTAATGAGGACTTTTTTCACATCATTTGTAACATTACGATCATGATTACACCGAATAATCCCTGGTCATAATCATACCAAGTCCATCTATGCACTACAGACCATAGATGACTTTCAACAAAATATAAATATGAGGATGATGACAATGATATAAGAATTCAATAAAACAAGTTCGAGAATTAATTTATCTAGGAACTGATAACGTCCAATTTGTCAACATGATACTGCTTTGTAGAGTAAAATTCAAGAATGCTCAGAAGAATATGTCCATGAAAATATACTGGATGAAGCGCAAATATCAAGGATATTCCACTAATTTCATTGAGTATAGAAGTCAAAGTTTTAACCAACTAAGTATAATAAAGAATGGAATAACAAAAAAAATCACCATGCATGTGATAGACCGCACATGCAGGTTATTCCAACAGAATAATAAATAACGGAACCAGGTCCGGCGTAAAACGCACAGACAGAATATTTCGACATAATAATAAAGAATGGAACCAGGTCCGGCGTAAACGCACTGACAGGATATTCCGACAGAATAATAAATAATGGAACCAGGTCCGGCGTAAAGCACAGACATGATATTCCAACAGAATAATTAAGAATGGAATAACAGAAGAATTTCACCAAGTATAGGGTAACCCGCGTATACAGGTTATTCCAACAGAATAATAAATAATAGAATAACAGAAATTCTCTTCATGGATACAAAAGAAATAATAACCCTTACGAGTACAATAAATAATATCCCTTACGATTACAACAAATAATATCTCTTACCTTGGAAGGAAGAGTACTGGATATAGGAGTAGTGAAGTAGCAGAATACTTTTCTTCTCTCTCTTCAATTTTCTCTCTCTAAAGTTTCAGTGAATTCGTAAGAAATAATGATGGAATGAGCTTCTATTTATAGAAAAATGGACTGCATAGTAACTAACTCATGAACGGTCTAGATTGATTTACTTTAATCTGACGGTCCATATTTAAAGCAAAATCTTTTAAATAAAATATAATATATTCTATTTATAATCTAATAAAACGAATAATTTTATAAAAGATTTTACTATGCAAACACTATGCAGACACTATGCAAACACTATACATAATAAAATATAATATATTCTAATTATTATCTAATAAAACAGATAACTTTATAAAAGTATTTTATTTTATATAAAAAGATTTTACTATTAGCCTAATAAAACGAATAACTTTATAAAAGTATTCTGTTTTATATAAAAAGTTTTTCTGTTTTATTACATTAATAATACTAATAAAACAAAACTGAGTGACTTATCACGTAAGCCTCAATAATCAATACTGTATGCTACTATGCAACCACATGTATTACTGTACTTTTACTACCGAGTAGTTCAACAGTATTAACGGTAAACTTCCGCCGTTATTTTCATAAAATATTTTTGTCGTTTTCTCAATCCGACAATAATTTCGTTGTGGGGTCCACCAAAAATTGTGCCGTCGTACGAATATTTCCCGACAAAAATAATATTCTCCGACCAATCGAATATAATACAACAACTTGCATACTTTGCAAAATTTATAAATACTACCCACAACTATAACATTATCTCAAATTCACACCATAATATTTAAAAAAATATTTCTAAAAAATTAAATCTTTATTCATAAAATCTGGGGTTTCACACAGGGATAAAATATTATTGGTAGACTTTTAACATGGAGAAGATAATAGACATTATGGTCTATTTGACTCTTCTAATGGATTGCTCGTTCCGCTGCAACTATGATCGAAAAGTTTATTCATCTACCATATGTTCTAAATCTCTGATTCAGTACTAACGAAGTCTATTGATAATTTAATTATCTTTAGTCATGATATTCTTTACTGGGCTAGTTGTGCTCACCATTTTATTTCACAATTCCTTTTAGGTGATAAGAGTATAGCTGGGTCGAACGGGGGTAACAGGGAAATAGAACGGTGGTCGATAGCTGTTGAGGTTTCCTCTAAAACAGTATAAAAATAATTTTATTGAGAATTTTAGATAAGTGTGTTGTATTTTATACGTCATTTAATAGTTATATTTGGTGAATTAAATAGGGTGAGGCGAATCCAACTTTGGAAGGGTGTTTTGCCACTATCATATAAGATGTCTAATGACATATAACTTCGTGTTATCATAAGACAGGGTTGTACACATCCACTTGCTGAGTATATCTACGAGCACTACCTATATAATCTTGGAGTTTGGTTGAAATATAATTCTCAATTGGAGACAATGGAGATAATTATATATCAAGAGAAGACTCACCATTGGAAATAACATGATAGTAATCTTCTCGTTTTTCTTTGGAATCTATTGGGTCAACCAAGGATAATTCTCCAGTCATATGATATCTATTATAACTTAGATGCATGGCCTCCCATGTACGAAGGTTTCCTTGAGCATTTTTCAAATATTTTAATTTCTAAAACAGTTATTGACTGTACCTTTATGTAAGGTGTCATTATGATGTGTTATCCAATGTTGGGATAAGAGTCACAGTTAGTATATATTTATATTTAAACTCACAGTATATGTGTTGTCGTATTTTGCACGACAATTGTAATAATATAGTTGTAGTTATTTTCTGTACCATGTATTTGGCGACTCAGAATGGGTTGGGTGGATTGGACCTATTTTGGGGGCGTCACAAATAATGTACTATACTTTGAAACTTAGAAACCTGTTTGACATTCAGTCAGTAGGAGTGAATGTCGAACAGTCCCCAGTTTGACATTCCTTGTATGCAGAGTTCGACATAGCAGTTGCAGTTAATAGTACTCCAGCCGGTTCCTCGGCAACAATTAAAAAAAATATGGGTCGTAGTTCCTGTTTGTGTCCTATACTCGAATAATAAAGTTAATTGAATTACTGCGAACATTCCTCACTGTTCTATCATAACAGATGACAACATCCGAAAGGAGTGCCATTAAGTTATTGAACAAAGTTCCGGATTAAGCAACCCTCTAGATGAACGAACGATCATTTCTCTGCTAGGAATGAATCATCTCCCTATATGGGTCCAATCCATGACATAGACAGCTTCTCACCACTCCGAATTCCTCAGATGGGTAGTTCTCACAGAACAGCTCACCTCTTTTTCTATGAGAACTACCCATCTGAGAAATTCGGAGTGGTAGGAAGCTGTCTATGTCATGGATTGGACCCATATGGGGAGATGATTCATTACTAGCAGAGAAGTGATCGTTCGTTCATCTAGATGGTTGCTTAACTTGGAACTTTGTTCAATAGCTTAATGGAACTCCTTCGGGATGTTGTCATCTGTTATGATGGAACAATGAGGAATGTCCGTAGTAATTTAATTAACTTTATTATTCGAGTATAAGACACAAACAGGAACTACGACCCTTCTTTTTTTCACGGTTGCTGAGGAACCAGTTGGAGTACTATTAGTTGCAACTGCTATGTCGAACCCTGCATACAAGGAAGTGCTTAACTCTTCTCCTAGTAGTCATTACAGTTGCAACTACTATGAAACTTAGAAACCCGTTTGACAAGTAGGAGTGAATGTCGAACAATAGTTTCTATAGATTCTAAAGAACAATTCTCATAAACTAAGTACCACTTACTTAGTTTATCATTGGCAAAATAAACTAAGTAGTATTTGCTTAGTTTGCCACAATTTTCAATAAACTCAATAATACAAAACCCTTTAATCTTCAATACACTCAATAATATATATACTACACTTTGGAACTTAGAAACCCGTTTGACATTCACTCAGTATGAGTGAATGTCGAACAGTCCTCGATTTGGGACTGTTATTGGATGTTATGTCTCTTATTTAGGCCGGTGCCAATACGAAATGGTACATTTTTGTTGTTTTAGGGAATTTTCGACTGTTATCACTATATGTTCTTTTATGGTTTAAAAGGTTTTTCATCACTTTTATCGCTGAGACTCAGCTTAATAAATAATCCACATCATCCCTGCACTACGGCCAAGGATATTCATTAGTATCACGACCACAAATTATCCATGCACTACAGGCCAAGGATATTTGTGTATTCATCAATGGTCATGATCATGCCAACAATTGTCCATTAATGCACTACGGGCTAATGAGGACTTTTATCACATCATTTGTAATATTACGGTCATGATTACACCAAATAATCCCTGGTTATAATCATACCAAGTCCATATATGCACTACATGTCACAGATGACTTTCAACAAAATATAAACATGAGGATGATGACAATGATATAAGAATTCAATAAAACAAGTTCAAGAATTAATTTATCCAGGAACCAACAACGTCCAAATTATCAACATGATACTGTTTTGTAGAGTAAAATTTAAGAATGCTCAAAATAATATTTCCATGAAAAGATACTGGATGAAGTGCATATATCAAAGATATTCCACTAATTTCATGGAGTATAAAAGCCAAAACTTTAACCAACTGAGTATAATAAAAAATGGAATAACAAAAGAATTCACCAAGCATGCGATAGACCGCACAGACATGTTATTTCAACAGAAAAATAAATAATGGAACCAAGTCATGCGTAAACGCACCGATAGGATATTCCGACAGAATAATAAATAATGGAACCAAGTCCGGCGTAAACGCACAGACAGGGTATTACAACAGAATAATAAAGACGGAACCAGGTCCGGCGTAAAACGCACAGACAAGATATTCCAACAGAATAATAAAGACGGAACCAGGTCCGGCGTAAAATGCACAGATATGATATTCCAACAGAATAATAAAGAATGGAATAACAGAAGAATTTCACCAAGTATAGGGTAGCTCGCGTATGCAGGTTATTCCAACAGAATAATAAATAATGGAATAACAAAAGTTTTCTTCATGAATACAAAAGAAATAATACCCCTTACCTTAAGAAGAAGAGTATTGGATATATGAGTAGTGCAGTAGCAGAATACTTTTCTTCTTTCCCTCTATAATTTCTCTCTTTAGAGTTTCAGTGAATTCGTAAGAAATAATGAAGGAATGTGCTTCTATTTATAGAAGAATGGACTGCATAGTAACTAATTCATGAACGGTCCAGATTGATTTACTTTTAATCGGACGATCCATATTTAAAACAAAATCTTTTAAATTAAATATAATATAATCTAATAAAACGAATAACTTTATAAAAGTATTCTGTTTTATATAAAAAGATTTTACTATGCAAATACTATGCAGGCACTATGCATAATAAAATATAATATATTCTATTTAAAATCTAATAAAACAAATAACTTTATAAAAGTATTCTGTTTTATATAAAAAGATTTTACTATGCAAAACACTATGCATAATAGAATATAATATATTCTATTTATAGTCTAATAAAATAGATAACTTTATAAAAGTATTCTGTTTTATATAAAAAGCTTTTCTGTTTTATTACATTAATAATACTAATAAAACAAAACTGAGTGACTTATCACATAAGCATCAATAATCAATACCGTGTGCTACTATGCAACCACGCGTATTACTGTACTTTTACTACCGAGTAGTTCAACAGTATTAACGGTAAAACTTTCGCCGTTATTTTTATAAAATATTTTTGTCGTTTTCTCAATTCGACAATAATTCTATTGTGGGGTCCACCAATGATTGTGCCGTCGTACAAATATTTTCTGTTAAAACGAATATTCTCCGACCAATCGAATATTATACAACAACTTGCGTACTTTACAAAATTTATAAATATTATCCACGACTATAACATTATATCAAATTCATTCCATAATATTTAAAAATGATATTTATAGAAAACTCATCTTTATAAAAAAAATTGGGGTCTTACAACCTCTCCTTCTTATGAAATTTCGCCCTCGAAATTAGGGTATGTACCTGATATGTCGAAGAGGTAAGGATACCTTGATTTCATTTTAGATTCTAACTCCCAGGTTATTTCCTCAACATCGTGGTTCCTCCACAAAAACTTTGACTTGAGGTATAACCTTGGAGCGTAGAACATGATCCTTCTTATCCAAGATCTGAACAGGAACCTCTTCATACGTTAAATCTTCCGCTATTTTGTCCGATTCTAACTCAATAATGTGGTGCGGGTCTTTCACATATTTACGTAACATAGATATGTGAAAAACGTTATGAACACGAGACATACTTGGCGGTAAAACGAGTTTATAGGCCACAGTTCCTACTCGATCAAGGATTAAAAATAGGCCAATGAATCGAGGATTGAGCTTTCCTCTCTTTCCAAATCTCGTAACTCCTTTCCATGGAGCAACATGTAACAACACATGATCTCCAATATTGAATTTCACGTCCTTTCGATGAAGATCAGCATAACTCTTTTGTCGATCTTGTGAGGTTTTTATACGTTTTCGGATCATTTGAATCTTTTCAATAGTCATACGTACCAACTTCGGTCCCAACAACGTTGCTTCACTCACCTCATCCCAGCATACTGGAGAACGACACTTTCTTCCATATAACGCTTCGAATGGAGCCATGCCAATACTTGCTTGATAGCTGTTGTTGTAGGAAAACTCCACCAATAGTAAGAACTTGTCCTAACTTCCCTTGAAATTAAGGACACAAAGTCTTAATAGATCTTCAAGAGTTTGAATAGTCCTCTCCGACTGCCAGTCCGTTTGAGGATGATATGCCGAACTAAATCGTAAATTCGTGCCCATAGCTTTCTACAAACTCACCCAAAATCGTGAAGTGAATCTTGGGTCTCGATCAGAAACTATGAATACTGGTATACCATGCAATCTTACAATCTCGTTTATTTACATATGAGCAAGATGTTCAAGTGTATAAGTTTCTCGTATAGGTAAGAAATGAGTCGACTTGGTCAATCTATCAACAATGACCCAAATCGCATCTATGCCTTGAGAAACCTTGGGAAGACCGGTAACGAAATCCATGGTAATGTGCTCCCACTTCCATTCTAGAATTTCAAGTGGTTGCAATGGACCTTTTGGTACTTGATGCTCCGCCTTGACTCGTTGACATGTTAGACACCTTGAGATAAACAGCGCTATCTCTCTCTTCATATTGCCCTACCAAAATGTATGTCGAAGATCATGATACATTTTGATACTCCCAGGATGGATTGCAAACGGTGTGTTGTGCGCCTCCATCATGATGTTATACTTTAAATCAGGATCGTTAGGAACACAAAGTCTGGACTTGACTCGAAATATTCCTTCCTCATCGATTTTTGCATCCGGCATAGCACCTTCTTGCACTTTCTTTCTCATACGCATCAGCTCCAGGTTTGTAGCTTGAGCAGCTTTAACTTTATCAATTAAAGTCAGTTCTACTCGTATATTCGTCATCATCACATGGGTCCCCCGGAGTCTTTAACTCTATCTCCATCCTTTGCAAGTCACACAAAATGAGCCTTTGCGTTGACAATATCGCACTCGTACCCGCATATGATCTTCTACTCAATGCGTCAGCTACCACGTTCGCTTTTTCAGGATGGTATTGGAGGGTATGATCATAATCTTTCAATAGTTCAAGCCAACGTCGTTGCTGCATGTTAAGTTCCTTTTGGGTGAAGAAATATTTGAGGCTTTTATGATCCGTAAAGATCTCCGCTTTCTCCCTATACAAGTAATGCCTCCAAATCTTTAGTGCAAAAACGACTGCTGCCAACTCTAGATCATGAGTAGGATAATTCCTCTCATATTCTTTGAGTTGTCGAGAGGCATAGGCTATGACTTTCCCATGTTGCATGAGAACACATTCTAACCCTTTGCCCGAAGCATCACTGTGGATGAAAAATCCCTCCGAGCCAGATAGTATGGTCAGAACAGGTGATGAAATAAGTCTTCTCTTGAGTTCTTGAAAACTATTCTCATATTCCTCGCTCCAACCGAATTTTGTATCTTTCCGAGTCAG
Source organism: Panax notoginseng (assembly GCA_016801055.1). Taxonomy (NCBI): domain Eukaryota; kingdom Viridiplantae; phylum Streptophyta; class Magnoliopsida; order Apiales; family Araliaceae; genus Panax; species Panax notoginseng. The sequence continues at coordinate 147,969,112 of CM029012.1, read as the reverse complement.
CTGAGTTAGTGGAGTAGCGATTCGAAAAAATCCTTCCACGAATCTCCGATAATAACCAGCTAAGCCAAGAAATCTACGTACTTCGGTCACTGATTTGGGTTACTCCCAGCTTTGAATAACTTTAATCTTTGTCGGGTCAACAGATATTCCATGACTTGATACTACGTGCCAAAGGAATGCCACTTCTTCAAACCAGAACTCGCATTTCTTTAACTTGGCATAAAGCTTGTTTTCACAAAGCTTTTGGAGTATCAGCCTCAAGTGTTGCTCATGATCTTCACGACTTTTAGAATAAATAAGGATGTCATCAATAAAGACGACCACAAAGTGATCCAAATATTCCTTGAATACTCGGTTCATCATATCCATGAAGGCAGCAGGAGCATTAGTCAATCCAAAAGACACGACTAAGAATTCATAATGCCCGTACCGAGTTCTGAAGGCAGTCTTTGGAATATCCTCAATTCTAACCTTCAGCTGATGATATCCAGAACGAAGATCGATCTTTGAAAAGAATTGTGCTCCTTGTAACTGGTCAAACAGGTCATCAATGCGAGGCAACAGGTACTTATTTTTTATGGTGACATGATTCAACTCCCGATAATCAATACAAAGTCGCATACTTCCATCTTTCTTCTTCACGAATAGAACAGGAGCACCCCAAGGAGAAGTACTAGGTCGAATGAAATTGATATCTAACAATTCCTGCAATTGGGTCTTTAACTCCTGAAGTTCAATAGGAGCCATCCGATATGGGGCTTTAGAAATGGGTTTTGTACCGTGTTCAAGGTCAATACAAAATTCAATTTCACGCTCTGGGGGTAGGTCAGGAAGTTCTTCAAGGAATACGTCAGGAAATTCATTAACAATAGAAATATCATTCAAAACTGACGTATTTTTATTTAGATCTGTGACATGAGCTAAGAAAGCTTGACATCCGTTTTTCAATAAACAAATAGCTTTATGGCTTGAGATGACCGTGATTGATTTTAATGGTTTGGTCGCTTGAATTCGCATAATAGGTTGATTAGGAATATGAAAGCCAACAACCTTACGAAAATAATCAATTTTAACATGATGAGTAGTTAACCAATCAATCCCTAGAATCACATCAAATGTAAGTATTTTCAATGAAATAAGATCGACAGGTAATGTGAGGGTACCTATTTGAACCAAATAAGACTTATAAACAGTGGATGTAATGAAGGTTTCTCACAACGGAGTTTCCACAGATAAGTCAAAGTCTAATTTCTCCGGAGTCAAATTTAATCGTTGAGCGCAAGTAGGAGAAATAAAAGAACGGGTAGAACTGGTATCAAATAAGGTATAAACTTCGCTAGAGTTTATGATAAGCTTGCCCGTGATGACCTCGTTTTATTTCCTTGCTTTCTGGGAGGTCACAACAAACGCTCTCCCTTAAACTACTGGTTTTGACTTGTCTGGGACGGTATTTTGTGTCACCGTTCCAACTAACTTGTCTTCGGTGCATGACAAAATTGGGCTAGGTGACCTTCTCTTCCATAATTATAACACGCTTTGGATGGCATCGCGCAGTTTGGACTGATATGTCCCTCCCCTCCGCATTTGAAGCATATGATAGGTGGTCGTTCTCCTTCCTTAACAACGGGTGTTGGTGCTGACGTCTTTCCATCATTGTTAACTATCCTCTTCTTGAAATATCCACTTTTATCACCTTGGCCATGATTACCACCAAAGTGATTACCATTTCTGACATGTTGATTCTCTCCATGTTTGTTGTCACCGCTTCGATGGCTATTACCACTGGTATTTTCATTCTGCCGGCTGCTTTCTCTTGATTGCATTGACTCGTTATCTCACTCCAATAACTGAGCCCTATTTACAACATCTAAATACAAACACAGTTTATGAGAAATAAAATATTAACGTATCTCCGGTTTCAAACCTCTTAAAAACATCCGCGTCATTCTTTCCTCATTATCAACCAAGTGGGACGTAAACCGGGACAACTCAGCAAACTTAGCTTCGTACTACGACACGGTCATATTATTCTGCTCCAACTTGATGAACTCTACCTCCTTCATGTAACGAATACTTTAGGGAAAGTACTTGTCATTGAACAGTTCTTGAAACTTTTCCAAAGACATCTTCAATGTGGTAGGTTGAGTACGCTTTACCGATTCTCACCAGTAATCTGCCTCTCCTCACAACATAAAGGTGGCAAAGGGAACCTTTTGCTCCTCGGCGCATTCCAAGATATCAAATATCTTGGTGATCTGCTTGATCCACGTTTCTGCCTTAAGTGGTTTTGGCTCTCTAATAAACTCCGATGGTCCCAGCTCCTTGAACTGCTTAGCGGTGACCGTCCGAGAGTTTTCATTATTTTCACCTACATTTTGGACAGGTGCCTCTCTCGCCTAATGTTGCATGAATTGCATAAAGCCTCTGAACATTCCATCATTCATCATTTAGTCAGTGTTGTTGTTTGCATGAGGATTGTCGCCTTCCTGATGTACATTATCCTGATTATTGATATGTGAAATCTCAACGGCCTCCTGTGCTCCATTGCTATTCTTAACATTCTCGGATGTCATTCTCAGATACTGCCACAAAACAAAGGTTAATTGACATGTAACATAATATCCCTATACTCTGACCGACCAATTAAATACCAAATAAACTTAGGTAAGTCATACTAGCAAAGGAATTCCCCGTCTTTCCCCTCCTAGTTCTAGTCTCACATCTTAGCCAGGGATCATATCCTTAAGCTCTGATACCAACTGTGACGCCACCCAAAATAGGTATACATCACCTATTCTGAGTCACCAAATACATGGTATAGAATACAAATACAATCTTTAATTTACAACAAGAGCGCTGTGAGTTTTAATACAAATATTGTCTTCTAGACAATATCCACTCTCAAAATAAGTCCTCATTACATTTATTGTCACACTATTTAATAGAATAGTGAGGACTACTAATACTATCATCTGGACCGTCACTCCGTTCCCCGACTAGTCCCGGCTACGTTCTCATTTCCTGAAGAGAACAGTGAAAGAAAGGGTGAGCTCAACTAGCCCAGTAAAAAATATTATGACTAAGATAATGCAGAATAAATTATCATTAGTCTTTAACAATGTTAAACTGATAAAATACAATAGACATTAAGTTTAACTGCAGCGGAACAAGCAATTCATTAAAAGAGTCAAGTAGAGAATAAAATCTACTATCTTTTATGGTTTAAAAGGTTTTTCATCACTTTTATCGCTGATACTCAGCTTAATAAAAAATCCACATCATCCCTGCACTACGACCAAGGATATTCAGTAGTATCACGGCCACAAATTATCCATGCACTACAGGCCAAGGATATTTGTGTATTCATCAATGGTCATGATCATACCAACAATTGTCCATCAATGCACTACGGGCCAATGAGGACTTTTATCACATCATTTGTAACATTACGGTCATGATTACACCGAATAATCACTGGTTATAATCATACCAAGTCCATCTATGCACTACATGCCACAGATGACTTTTAACAAAATATAAACATGAGGATGATGACAATGATATAAGAATTCAATAAAACAAGTTCAAGAATTAATTTATTCAGGAACCAACAACGTCCAAATTGTCAACATGATACTGCTTTGTCGAGTAAAATTTAAGAATGCTCAAAAGAATATTTTCATGAAAAGATACTGGATGAAGTGCAGATATCAAAGATATTTCACTAATTTCATGGAGTATAAAAGCCAAAACTTTAACCAACTGAGTATAATAAAGAATGGAATAACAAAAGAATTAACCAACTGAGTATAATAAAGCATGCGATAGACCGCACAGACAGGTTATTCCAACAGAAAAATAAATAATGGAACCAGGTCATGCGTAAACGCACCGACAGGATATTCCGACAGAATAATAAATAATGAAACTAGGTCCGGCGTAAACGCACCGATAGGGTATTCCAACAGAATAATAAAGACGGAACCAGGTCTGGCGTAAAACACACAGACAGGATATTCCAATAGAATAATAAAGAATGGAATAACAGAAGAATTTCACCAAGTATAGGGTAGCCCGCGTATACAGGTTATTCCAACAGAATAATAAATAATGGAATAACAGAAGTTCTCTTCATGAATACAAAAGAAATAATACCCCTTACCTTAAGAAGAAGAGTACTGGATATATGAGTAGTGCAGTAGCAGAATACTTTTCTTCTTTCCCTCTATAATTTCCCTATCTAGAGTTTCAGTGAATTCGTAAGAAATAATGAAGGAATGAGCTTCTATTTATAGAAGAATGGACTGCATAGTAACTAATTCATGAACGGTCCAGATTGATTTACTTTTAATCGGACGATCTATATTTAAAGCAAAATCTTTTAAATAAAATAAAATATATTTTATTTATAATCTAATAAAACGAATAACTTTATAAAAGTATTTTGTTTTATATAAAAAGATTTTACTATGCAAATACTATACAGGCACTATGCAAATACAATGCATAATAAAATATAATATATTCTATTTAAAATCTAATAAAACAAATAACTTTATAAAAGTATTCTGTTTTATATAAAAAGATTTTACTATGCATAATAGAATATAATATATTCTATTTATAGTCTAATAAAACAGATAACTTTATAAAAGTATTCCGTTTTATATAAAAAGTTTTATGTTTTATTATATTAATAATACTAATAAAACAAAACTGAGTAACTTATCACATAAGTATTAATAATCAATACCGTGTGCCAATATGTAACCACGCGTATTACTGTACTTTTACTACCGAGTAGTTCAACAGTATTAACGGTAAAACTTCCGCCGTTATTTTCATAAAATATTTTTTGTCGTTTTCTCAATCCGACAATAATTTCATTGTGGGGTTCACCAATGATTGTGCCGTCGTACGAATATTCCCTGTTAAAACTAATATTCCCCGACCAATCGAATATTATACAACAACTTGCGTACTTTGCAAAATTTATAAATATTACCCACAACTATAACATTATATCAAATTCATTTCATAATATTTAAAAATGATATTTATAGAAAACTCATCTTTATAAAAAAAATTGGGGTCTTACACAAGATACATGGTACATAAATTTAAATACAACTTAATTATACAACAGTCGTGTAAAATACGACAAAACATAGCTGAGAGTTTAAACAAGAATATTGTCTTCTAGACAGTATTCAAACTCAAAATAAGTCATCAACACTATCACACTATTTTATATAATAGTGAGGACTACTAAAACAACCATCTGGACCGTCAATCCATTCCCCGACTCGTTCCAGCTATATTCTCATTTCCTGAAGAGGAAAATAAAAGCAAAAGGGTGAGCTCAACTAGCCCAGTAAGAAATATTATGACTAAGATAATGCAGAATAAATTATCATTAGCCTTCAACAGTATAACAACTGATAGAATACAATAGACAACAAGTTTTAAGTCAACAACTGCAGCGAAATAAGCAATCCATTAGAAGAGTCAAGTAGAACATAATGTCTGTTATCTCCTCCAGATTAAAGTTCATTGTTAATATTTCATTCCTGTAATACTCATCAACAGTTCTTTGTTATACCCAAGACAAAAAGAACTATCATCACTTGTCTTCACCTGAACCACTAAAGATTATAGTTAAATCCACAATTCATATTTATAATCATGTAAATCAACAGTTTTTCCTTGCCACAAAGGCTTAATAGAACGTTTACTCAATATCCTTACCCCAAAGGCTAAAGATATTCAAATGTAATAACAATGATCATACCAATCAGTTGTCTACCTTTTTACTACGGACCAAAGATATTCAACTATAAAACCAATGGTCATGATCATACCAATCAATTGTCTGTCAGTGCACTACGGCCAAAGACATTCAACTGTTAACTAATGGTTATGATCCTGCCAATCATATCATCGAATTATCCATGCATTACGGGTCAAGGATATTCGTTATTATCACCCAATGGTTATGATCATGTCATACACCTGTCCATCTTTGCACGTAAGCCAAAGATATACAACTGTAAAATCAATAATCAACAGCTCATCTTTGCACGTAAGCCAAAGATATACAACTGTAAAACCAATAATCAACGGTCCATCTATGCACGTAAGCCAAAGATGACTTACAATATAAGCATGAGGATGATGACAATGATATAAGTATTTATCAAACGAAATCAAGGATAAATATTAAAGACTTTAAATTTATCTAGAGTTTAAAAATATCCAAATTGTCAACATGATACTGCTTTGTGGAGTAAAATTCAAGAATAATCTTCATGTACCAAAAATAATTTGGACAGAAAAGAAATATATTTTTCAGATAAATAGTACCCCGTGAATAGTACCCTATGAATAGTACTTCGGGAATAGTACCTTGTAAATAGTAACCCGGCATGAAAAGTACTCCAAATACCTGAGTAAATAATATTTGGATGAATAGTAATTGGGTGAATAATACTCCGACATGAAAAGTGTCCCAAATATCCGAGTGAATAATACTAGAGTGAATAGTAACCAGGTGAATAGTAACCCGTAAAGAGTAACTCATGAACAGTATTCCGATAATAATATTCAAATATTATCAATCACTTAATAATCTCATAATATAATATCATTAATATTATAACAATATTTTAATCATTTTTTAAACTAATAAATAATTTATTTTAATTGTTTACACTTTACTAATTAATGCATTTAATCATCCAAAAATGCCAAACTCATAAGATTTCATCACCAATAACCACAACCTTCATCAAAAATCTGCATATACCTTATAAAGGATTCTTAAGCCATAAAATCCTATTTTTCAATTTTGTTACTTCACACAACATATTTAATTCATTTACTCAGAACTAGTTTATTTTCATGAAAAATATCAAATCAGTCCCAAAAATATTTTTTTTCTGAATTTTAGCAGAATATAGTCCTATATTGAACATATATTTTTCTCAAAATTTTTAAAATTCATTTACTATTTTTCACATGGCCAAAACCGCCGAATATTTAGACATTTATCATAAACTGAACTTTTGTCCAAAAATTCCGAAATTTACAGGGTATACTGATGTTATATAGATGTACTCTCAATAAAAATTTCACCAATTTTGGAGTTAACTACAAGGAGTTATAAGGGTTTACTTTTAAAATAGTCTATTCTCATAAAATTCATAACTCCTAATCTATACATCCAAAAATAGCTATTTTTAGACACAATCTAGAAAACTCATCAATTTATCATTTTAAATTTTTCTAAAATTTTTGAGGGTCGTAAAAATTACGAAACTGCCCCTGGCAGAAACCCCTTACTTACAACGGTTGAACGAAATTAATATTCCTTACGAATATTGAATGAAAATAATATTCCTTACGAATATTAAACGAATATAATGAATATTGAACGATAATAATATTCATACGAATACGAAAAATAATATCTCTTCATAATATAAAAATAATAACCCTTACCTCAGAAGAAGACTGGATACTGGAATAGTGATGAAGTAGACTTCTCTTCTCCTTTCTCTCTATAGCTTCTATCTCTATAATTGCTCTTGTGAGACTTAGTGAATTGGTGAGAATGAAGGAAGAATGAGCTTCTATTTATAGGAAATATAGTTTCGATAATTGCACGTTTTGGGACTCGAAATATTACAGTATAATACCTTCCTCTTTTTCTTCATTTTTTATTTAGTCCTGCAAGTATTATCAAACTTGCACCACCTCCCCTAATAGTAAATCATGTGAATCAATAGTAAATCATGTGAATCAATAGTTCTAGACATGTGAAAATACAAATTACAGTATAGTACCTCCATCTATACCTCTATTTTTAACTTAGTCATGAAAGTATTATCAATCTTGCACCACCTCCCCTAATAGTACAAGAATGTGAATCAATAGTACACACATGTGAATAAATAGTTATAAGCATGTGAATTAATAGCAATTAATTGCTTATTTATCCGGTGAATTACCCGATTGGTCAATATAACCTCCAGATATTAATTATTATCAAAATAAATATCGATTTCCACTAACACTAATAATTTCAACACAATGAAACTATAAATTTTATCTTTAAATAACATGAACTTATTCATCATTAATATTATAACTCATAATATTTAACAACCAGATCATTCCCAGGAAAGAGGAGGCTTTTCAATAAGGATTTCTCCCTATTGGCGCGCAATTATATTATCTAACCTCTCCTTGACAGAACTTCTAGACATTATCAATATTGCAAATAATAATATGAATAACTTTGTCGTCTCAATTATTGATTTAATAATATAACATATTATGCAGATGATACTGTGACAATAATTGAATCAATAATATGAGAGATATGATGCAACAATTACTGTAGCAATAATTAAGTATAACTAAGTGACTTCTTACGTAAGCATCAATAATCAATACCGTGTGCTACTATGCAACCACGCGTATTACTCTACTTTTACTACTGATTATTTTATGACAACTTACTTACTTTAAAAAATTTTCACATATCACCCTTAACTTTAATCTTTTATAAATTTAACCATTTACTAAATAGAATAATTATAAGAAAATTGAATACTTTCATTTCATAAAATTCGGGGTCTCACACGTACTCAACGTGTTGGCACTAGTGACGAGACGCATTCAATAACGGGATAGAATCCTTATCCCTGTCTTGTAGAGTAGAGATACTAGGTAAATCTAATTCATGCATGAATATCTCAATTAACTGAATGTGTCTTCTGTGTAGTTAAAAATGTCAGCCGATAGGAGTTGGATGTATCGTAGGATACCCAGTGATGGGTGGGGATTAGTCTCAATTTATTGTGTTGGGGTGTCAGATTTCTTGAACAAAGCAATAGAACATACGGATGATCCGAACGGGAAGATGTGATGCCCGTGTGTCAAGTGTAAAAACATGATTTGGAAGAAAATTAACGAGATTAAATTCGACTTATTTTCCCGTGGATTTATGGATGGGTACTTCGTATTGACTCATCACGAGGAATCAGAAGTGTTTGAAAATATTGTGGAACAACCAATTCTACGGGATTCATAAGTCGAAAACTATGATCCATTGGAAATGTTGGTCGATGCTTATGGCCCTACTAATATTGACTGGGTTAAAAATGAGCTTTCTTCAAGCAGTGCTAAGCAAGTGCCAAATGATACAACTGCTACCTTTTACAAGTTGTTATCTGAATTTGGGGTCGCGTTGTATCCGGGAAATGATACGGACACCAATCTTTCTGCAGTGACGATGTTCTTACACTTCAAGAATAAGCACGACTGTAGTGAGAGAGGTTTCAACGATTTGCTTACTATAGTTGGATAGTTCTTACCCAAAGATCATACTCTTTTTGCGAATTATTACGAAGTGAAGAAGATGTTCAAGGGGTTAAATATGGGGTATCATAAAATCGATGCTTGTGAGCAGGATTGCATGTTATACTATGGGGAGGACAAAGATAAAGGACAATGTGATATATGCAGCTTACCGCGCTACAAGGTGACAAAACATGGGGGGAAAGAGAAACATGTTCCCAGAAAGATCTTACGGTACTTTCCTCTTGCGCCGAGGCTTCAGCGGCTATTCATGCCGTCTCATACGGCTCAACATATGAGTTGGCATCGAACAAGGGATGTCGTGCCTAGTCAGCTGACTCACCCAATGAATGGAGATGAATGGAAGAGATTTGATACAAATTATCCTGAGTTTGTGGAAGAAGTTAGGAATGTTAGGCTTGGCATGACAACTGATGGCTTTTTCCCTTTTACTAATTTTAGCCAGCCGAACTCAGTTTGGCTGTCATTATGGTCGCTTATAATCTTCCACCGTCAATGTACATGAGGGATCTGTATTTGTTCTTGACTTTACTCATTCCGAGGGATAAAAGTCCTACAAAAGACATTAGCGTGTACCTTCAACCGTTAGTAGATGAACTAAAGATGTTGTGGGAGACAGGGGTCCAGACGTATGATAAATCGATATGCGAGAATTTTGTGACGAAGGCAGCCCTGTTATGGACTATCACTGACTTTCTGGCTCTTGGGATGATTAGTGGTTGGTCAACTCACGAGAAGATGTCCTGTCTAGTGTGTATGGGGGATGTGCAAGGCAACCATGGGCGAAAATGTAGTTTCTTTAGACCTGCTCGTAGATTCTTGCCTCGTAATCACAATTACAGAAAGATGTCTGCACAGTTCAACAGAAAGACAGAGAAGAAGGGGGTTGTTGGTCGACTGTCGGGTAGTGAGGTCTTGGGCTGGTCGAACCAGCTTGATTTTCCTTTATCGGGGAAGAAACACAGTAAATTGAGAGCAGCCGGGTACGAGAAGACTCATAATTGACACACTTGCCCATATGGTTTGAGTTGTCGTATTGGGACACACTTTCAGTCTGTCACTATATAGATGTCATACATACCGAAAAGAATATTTTCGAGAACTTATTTTACACCGTGTTAGATGCGAGTGGTAAAACCAAAGACAATGACAATGCTCGAAAAGATTTGGAGGCATTGGACATTAGGCCAAAATTATGGTTTTGCCCTAACACTACGAACCCTAAAGCTCCATTTTATCTTACTAAGCAACAAGTTGAAGACGTGTGTAAGTGCGTTAGTGGGTTGAAGCTCCTAGATGGATATACGTCGAACATAACACGTTGTTGTAAGGTTGAGCAATTAAAAATTTTTGGATTCAAGAGTCACGATTTTCATGTATTCATGCAGAAGTTGATCCCAATTGCATTTCGTGAGATGTTACCCAAAAAAGGTATGGATGCATTGACCAAACTTTCAAATTTCTTTCGAGATCTTTGCTCAACTGTAATTAAGTACAGTGATGTCGAGCAGATACAGAACAATATTGTGTTTACCATTTGTAAGCTCAAAATGATCTTCCCTCCAGGATTCTTTGAGTCGATGGAACATCTGCATATTCATCTACCTTATGAACTCAAACTTAGAGGACCGGTGCAATATCGGTGGATGTATCCTTTTGAGAGGTAATATAAACTACTAATTGCTTTATGTTGCTCATATTAATAATACTCATTTTTGTCGAAATATTTATCTTAGGTATATGCGTCGATTAAAACAAAAGGTCAAGAACAAAGCTCGTGTAGAGGGTTCTATTACTGAACGCTATACGGAGGAAGAGCTTGTCAACTTCTGCTAATTGTATTTTGACGATGTTGTCTCAACGAAGCACAACCGTTTAGGAAGGAATGAGGTTGTTGGTACAATGTCTCTAGCTGATGATGAGTTAGTTGTATCACATATCCGGCTAAGCCATGAGACGCTGACTGACTTAAGCGACAAAGAGTTGAAGATTATATCTACATACGTGCTTCAAAATATGCCCGAAGTGTAGCATCCCCAAATCCCGGTCCTAATCACCAAGGATCTGGTATACTATTTCTATAACTATTGCGGAAGTTATAAACATAAATTGTTTATACATTAAACTTTTACAACATAAACCCCAAGGTCTACAACCTTAACTTAATACATACATTCAATATCTAAAAAGGTTTACAATGCTATTTTCGTCAGAAAATTTAATATATCTAACTGCATCATAATTTAATCTTGAACTTTGTCTTTGCTTCCGTCTTTACTCGAGCTTTCATCTAAAGCTGAAAATGTTTATCATAATATAGCAAGGGTGAGCATCAAATTTGCCCAGCAAGTTAAATTTATTTAAGGATATATCATGATTGAAAGAATATGAATAAAAGGCTAGCTAACTTTCAACAATATAAACATTGTGAAAGAGCATGAACAAATTTTCTTAGCTAAACGACTAAGTCAATAAAAATGAATGGTCAATAATGAGCATGAACAGATTAACTGAACCAAATGGTAATGAAGGTGATCAGCCTTTCATACCTGATGAATATTTACAATATGCACAACGTGCGAGTCAATAATCAATATAGACGTGGATAATCAACAACAACTATTCACTAACATGCTTTGAGCATACAACTCAAGTTTGAGTTAGGAAAACTTGCCTGAACCGATGATTACCGCTAAGCAATATAATGTAATCTCTTATGAATGACCTATCAATTATAAGATTGATCTTTGAATTAGCATAACATACATGTTAGCTCATAATACTATTACTTAATCAATCAATTATCTAACACTTAATCACATAATTAGATAACACCTTAACCAATTAGCATTATTATTATCCTTTAATAATTCCTTAATCACTATATCATATACATTATGATTTAACACTCTAATAAGTCAAATACCAAACCAGTAACCTGAATTTCAAATCCAGCAAGCTGGATTCCAAATCCAGTAACCTAGATAGTCAATTCACAAACCCAACTGCAATCCAGCAAACTGGATTCCAAATCTAGCAAACTAGATCGCAATCCAGCAAACTGGATTCAACAAATTTTCAATTCAGTAAACTATTTTTCAATCCAGCAAGCTGGATTCATCAGATTTTCTAATCGAGCAAGCTGGATTCCATATCCTTTTTACGGAAATACCAAAGCAACTTATTATTTTTCTATCTTTTGGCCATGCTTATATACATGTATTTCATACACAAAAAGTATTTTTTCAAAATTTTCCCACTTCCTTTAGTATTTTTGAAAAAATCATTTTTAGTTAATTCTTTAAGAAATTAGCTACCTCGTGCTTAATTCCAAAAATTCCCATCTCTTGACACAATCTCATACGTGTTAACGTGACACTCCAGTTTAAATTTCGTGGCCATCGGAGTTATAGAACTCCGGTTATAGCCGTTTTTGTCAAAAAATCACAGAAATTGAAATGGTCATAACTTGGTCATTTTAAGTCGGAATGAGCTTATTTTTGAATAGGAGGTACTAAATACCATATATTTTAATGTCCCAAAAGGCCGGAATTTATTTCAGAAATTAAGTGGCCAAAACTGCCATTTAAAATTTTTGGACAGAAGCTAAATGGCGTTTTGCAGTTTTGGAGTCCTTTGCTAAAAATAGTCCATACAAAAATCTACAACTCCTTTTTCAGTGATTCCACTTGGAGATGTTAGAAAACTTATAGATCTAACTCTAGGACTTGACCACACTCAAAAATTAGAAATACAATAGGAGATATGGTCATTTGAATTTCATGCTTCATTTTCACAAAAATCTAATTTTTAACTCTTTGTGAGTTCTAAGAAAACTTTCATGTCCTCACATAATAACCAACATCACTCATAATAATACCTACTAATACTTCATATACCCATGATTCTACCATAATACATTATCTATTTCATCAAACAATCATCAAACACAAGATTAACACAATCGAGGCTAAGAAAAATTAGAGTTTTCCACCCTTTGAAAAACTAGTTTCCATTTCATACTTTAGATCTAACTTTTACACACAAGATGGATAGATCCACACATAACACACTCTAGATCATGTAGATCTAGAGTTTTGAAGTTTGAAATCATCAATCCAAGTTTTCATTTAAACAACTAAGAATAACTTAGAAAAAAGGTGATTTATACCTTGATATCTTGCTAGCTTTTCTTAATCCTTCAAAGTAGATGATGATCTTGGTTAGCTTGAAGATCAAAACCTCATCTCCCTTTCCTCTTGGAGCTGCCGAAAATTTCCTCTCTTCTTTCTCTCTCTATTTGGTTTTCTTTTGAGTTAGCTAATAAGAGATGAGAGAGAAATGAAATGGAATGGAATGGGTTTTTGTGATTTAGTAAAAAAACGAATGTGTAGATATATTTGTATATCTAATATTCATTCCCCCCACTCACTCTCTCTTTCTCTTTCTTAATCATTTTAGTGTTGCTTGTACACTTAATAAAACATTGTGGCTAAAGGAGGAAATGACACATGGAAGAGTAGATAATCCACTAAAGTATATAATCATTACATTCTTCCCCCCCTTCCTCTCCTTTATCATGACCGGCCAAGTGGCCTTGGATTTGCCCCTTTTATTTTACTCTTATTCCATTATTTAGCTTGCTAAATTTCCAAAAAGTCCCACTTCCATTGGGCTAAGTTTTGGGCTCCCAATTAATTCTTTTGGGCTTCAAAATTAAAATGTTTGGCTACAACAACTAACATCTTCCAACACTTCTAATATTACCATTTATTAATTATTTAATTAGGGTTTTTATTTCCTCAATTATAACATAATTCCTTACTCATGTACATTTATTTTCTTAACCCAATTAGATTTTCTATAATTAGGTTATAAAATTAATTAGTTGAGATATATAAATTAAATATCTTAGACTTAGTATATATATTTATATACTAATATTCTCTCATATTATAACCTCTCAGGTTATTTAATTAACACACCTAATATATATATTAGGTTACATAACTTAATTCTTAACTCACTTACTCACATATTCATACAAAATAATATGGTCCACAACTCTTAGATTAGATCACTAGTATATATTTAAAATACTAGAACCATATACACATAATCTTATGAACTCATACACTAAACATATACCTCATTATTAGACTATCACTTATAGTCTATTAAATCATTCAAGTTCTTTTCCAAAAAATTTGAAATCCTTAAAATTCCTTTACAGAAACGTCAAATCCATACACTCATTTTCTGTCTAGGTCTACTATTTAACCTTTATTCAATCTTTTAAGATTTTATAAAATTGTCCAAATTTTCAGGTTGTCACACAAAGTATCATCATACATCACGTAAGTCTCAGCTTATTTGCGGTATTTAGTGCAATTCATAAGTGTTGTCATCTATATATGTTAAAGATATTTTACTATTTTCGCAGTTCATTCGAAGAGGAAGCGTATGCTTCTAACCCAGCTTTTACTGCATCAGAGTTCGAAACATTCACTAATGCTAATTTCCAACAGTGGTTTAAGAAAAGGGTTGAAGCGGAGAACATTTCTGAACGTTTTATAGATGTCATCCAAGGACCTTACAAAGTTGTTAGTTCTTTTCCCGGTTGCATCGTGAATGGGTACATATTTAGAGTCGATGACTTGAATGAACTCACATCAGTCAATTATAGGGTTGTGGTGTTAGGAAGCTGCTACCAAGATTCTGAGTCCAATTACTATAGCCGTTTATAGGATGTGGTTGTGCTCAATTATCACGGGGGTAAAAAGGTTGTTACATTTAAGTGTAGCTGGTTTGATACTGAAAAGGGGGTTAAAGTTGATTGTAATAGAATCGCAACCGTAGATATTAAGTCAGTGTTAAAGTCTGATGCGTGTTCGTGTTAGCAAGTCAAGCAACTCAAATGTATTACGTTCCTAATGTCTTAAATACTCGAAGCCCCTGGGACGCAGTAGTCACAACTAAAACACGCTCATTTGATGCTGATAACATGTTTGGTATGGATGAGGCGTTGCAAGAAGATGTTAGCAACCCTTTGGTCGTAGTGTTCCATGCTGAAGATGTGATGAGTACTGATATCATTGATGTACCTGACGATGAGGATGTCGAGGCAATCGTACACATGAATGATTATGTAGTCTTTGAGGATGATAACGATGACGAAACTGATCTCGAAACAGAGGAAGATACCGAATCTGAGAACGATATACACGTTGATTATGATGGGTTTGATGACCTACATAATTGAAAGTGAGCATTCATATTAGTACATACCATATATTTTTAAACCTTACATATTCACAATCTACCAATTTGGTTATTGCAGTAGGATATTCATAGCTAGACATAGCGATTAAGGCTGTAAAATGAGCAAACAGTTCGGGCTCGATTCGTACTCGCTCGACTAAAAATTTGATTCGAGCTCGACTCGAAATATAAATGAGTCAAATATAAGCACATTTTAAAGTTCGATAAATTACTCGAACCTACTAAAATTGTAATTTTCTATTGATATTCGGATCATATTCGTTCGAAAAGTTCAAACTTCTTGGGCTCAATTCGGAATCGTGCTCGACTCGATAGCTAAATGAGCCTCAATCAAACATTATTTTATACTCGATAAATTTTGTGAATCAAATCTGAGCAACTCAATACTCGGATCGACTCGGTTCGTTTACACCCTTAATAGCGATGGAGGTTGCCGAGGTGGTGGGCGATCCGGTAATGGAGACAGTAGCCACGATGGAGTCTCTTCTTCATGCGCTAGTAAATTATCTTAACTAGGATTTAAATATATCTCAAGCTGCATTAGTTTATGTTTATTGACTCAGTTAAATACAATTATTATAGATGCAACTCGTCGACGACACCGAGGGACGAACCTCGGTATCTTTGATCGTCTGCCGGCAGTGCCACTTACAGTACCGGTGGATGTCGCTTCATTACCGTAAGTGTTAATATATTGGTAATATTTCTGTTAGTTATTGCAAATCACAATTCACATAACACATATTGTTATATTTTTTCTGTAGTATACTAGACCCGGTGGCTAAGCACACCCTACACGCGATCTGTTTGACGCATCTCCCGAGAGGGTGCATGCGGTTCAACCAGTATGCGCAGTACGATGCCACTTTTATTGTAACGACCGAGAAATTCGGATCTTATTATAAAATGATTTTATTAAATCAAATAATAATAAAATTATATTCGATGTGTTATCAAGATGGTTGTCATTGTATAACCTATTGATGTTAGAATGTCGTAGTATTTGAGCTACGTGAATGAATTAAAGTGTTTGAATTTCCAAGATGAAAATAAAAGTTTTCCGAGAAATTTTCCAAAAAACACTATTCATCGGTATTTATTCGGGATTTATTTCTGAATTTTCGAGAAATACATAATGATAGAATGACAAGGTAAGATGGATTATGTAATAAAAATCTAGTTATGGAAAATGTAATATTTCGCTTGCGGACTTAATTTATAAACGTTAAGAAGGGCAAAGTAGTAACGAGTAAGTAATAATTGTATAATACTTTGGTATTGTGCAAAGTAATGAAAACGAGTATAATACGAAGTATTATACGAGTTTGTATAAATGATGAAATATCATATATAGATTCTATATGAATTAGAATACGAAAATGATACATAAACTATATGTATATGTATTAAGTAATGTTTAATGGACTTGGAAAGGTTGATTGGAATTACTACTAGTCCAAGTAAATTAAAGGGTGGGGCCCAATTATTGATTAATAAACAAGTTAGTATTTATTAATGCAAAGCCTAAAGATTTAGATTGATCCAAGCCCAAGCTAGAATCCATGAGTTGTTTGACCCATGGGGCAAACCATATTAATATGGTTAATATGGTGACCAAGTTAAAGTAATGACCAAGTCAATGTAATGACCAAGTAATAGAAGTAATGGCCAAGCAAAGGATAAGAGTTGTGATTAGCAAGTAATGAATAGTAAGGAGGTGGCTTAAGGAGGTGGGGTTGTATATTGACTAAACTACCCTAGCTTTGCAAATTCTATAAATAGAGAAGCCTTGCTAGCCATTTAACACTTGTTCAAACAATCTAGCTATTACAAAGTGCTTAATTGTTAGAGAGATTAAGTTACAAATAAGTTACTTCCATAAGTAAGAAGAAGAAGAAGAAGCTACTTACCAAGACTTCAAAAGTAAGATCTCTTCTCCAAATATCTTCTATCTCTACCATGATAGTTTGATAAGAAAAGTTTGGATTAAGGAACATGAATGTTAAAAAGTAAGAAGAATGAGTAAGTAATGAACTTAAGTCACATAAGTTGGTAATAAGTCATTTAAGCTAGCATAAGTTATAAACTTATGTGAAAGTATTATAAACTTGTAATGAGATTATTAAGAGAAGTGATATGGATGTAAAAGAACTTGTATGATCATATGTATCATGTATACATAAGTAAAGTTATATGTTAAGAACATATAAGGTATAATGATTAAGAAATTTTAATTGTCATAAGTCATGAATAATGAAATCTTAAGTAGTTTATAATTTGATAAAATTATACGCTCATGAAGAAATAAATCTAAAATCCAACAATGAATATAAGTTGTTGCAATAAGTATGTTGAGATGTTCACATGATGAATGGAATTCATTTGTAATGTTAAACAAATCATAAGAATGAAGATTTGCCGGAAATTGCACGATTGGACGATAATCGTCGAATTCGTAAAATTCTCGGAATAGAAGTCAAATTTTGTGTTTGAACTCAGAATCATTGTTTTCTGATAGAGACAAGTCATATTTGGCATTTAAGAGTTGTGGACTCGAAAATGACCGGATTCCGACTTAGAACAAAGAAACGAGCGTTGAACGTTCACGAACGTTTATCGTTTTCGTTAAAAATAAACTAATAGGTGAATTTTTAACAAATGAAGTCAAATAGATAAAATTCTTACATGAACGCGTAGATTACGTAATTTGTGAACCGTAAGCTTTTGAACGAGCCAATTCGGACTTATAACGAAGAAGTTATGCGTCGGGAAGTTCACAAAAAAATTCAAAAGAAAACTGAATTTTTCTGGTGCACAGAGTTGGCGCCGCGACACCATCCCTAGGCCAAATTGGTCATGCCGCAGCACCATGCACAATACAAGACCTTCTGGAGAGTGGCGCCGCAGCGCGGACCACCAAGTAAGGACTCGCGTCGTAGGGCCAAGTCCGGGATAATGCCACTATTAACTCGCGCCGCAGCGTGAAATGTAAGTATAAAGCCGGCGCCGCAGCGCCAGCCTCAGAACAAAGATAGTAATGAATGTTTTTAATTACAAAGAAAAGAAAGTTAATTGATTTAAAAGTAACCACAAACTAAGGAAGGTAAGGTAACATTGTTTAAACTTTGTTAAACTTTAAGGATGTTGTATAAAGGTTGAGATAACCTAGTCGAATATAAATGCATGGATAATGATAAACCGGAACAGATAGTAACTAAATCTAATACACAATTAGATTGAGATGAAGGGTAAGATATAGTCATATACATACTTGATTATATGTGAACTAATGTAAGGCATTATGTGATCATGTATTGTAGAGACTTGAAAGACTTGAACATAAAATAAATATACCGTAGCAGATGCTAAAGGCAAGTATTCTAACTCTTGTCTCAGTTCAACTTGAACGAGTTTTTGAAATTCATGTATCCTTACGCATGAGTTGAGGTATATTGAAGTTAAAGCCAATTCCTTTGGCTAGACTTGATATAGTGCATGGATTATTGATAATCTATTCATCTATTATCAAAGGTGGTTATCTTTTGTCAACTACTTGATATGGTTTTCAAAAAAAGACTTAATGTTAAAAAAATGTTTTATCGGTAAAACGACAAGCACGTGAGATTGCCAAATGATTAAACGTACATACGTTTAATGGATGTAGTGTTGATCAACATAGAGTACAATAGGCTGATCACCTAGAAGTGCTCGTAAGTAATATCGGGCTTACAAACTTAGTTCCGGGTTGTCCTTTTCCAAGAAAGAATGAATACTCGAGGTCTTTGACCGGAGTGAATGTTTTCCTAAATATTGTTATTATTGTAAAACATTTTTAAAGAAAGATGAAGTGCTATTTTGAATTATCAATAGTACTTCATAACTATTATTCAGGTATTGAAGATATAAGATTCGTATGTGTCAAGCATGTTGTTATTGAATTGTTATACTTGCTGAGCTAGTTATGCTCACTCTTGCTTGAACCATATGAATGCAGCTAAGACTGAACGTCCCGAAGGATCGAAAAAGGATAAAGGAAAAGCTAAGGCAGATTATTAAGATGTCTTGTAATAGTATAGGTCTATTGTTGTAACGTAATCGATATTATGACAAAGAACCTTTGTAATGGGTATAGAACCTGGGAAATATAAATATTACTTTAAATATATAGAAGTTATGTCCGTTCTTTGAGACTTTTCAATTGAATGAATGTATGAATGTTTGTACAGTATAGCACCATCTGTCGGGTTGGAAGATACCCGGATTTGGGGGCGCTACATTTATGCAGACCGTCTTGCGGGAGTTCCACGTAAGTTAAACATATTATATTAATTACTACATAGTTGTATTAGAATGACGAAATCAATTGTTCCTAATTTTAAAACTTTTGTTATAGGTTTATTATAGATTTGACCCGAGCATCTCTCAGTCAGCTGATGACGAATAGCTTGAGCATCATGTCTCTATGAATTACTCCAGCTGGTTGTATGAGACGCGACAGAGGGCAGCTCGGGCAGTTGAGGACCAGCCCGGGACCACCATCAGAGATCATCAGCCCCACATAGTCTCCGATTTAGCTTGGGAGGCTATGTGTGTGCACTGGGAGGCAGATGACTTCAAGAAAAAGGCTGAGCAGGCAAAGAAGAACTGTAGTCATCTCTGAATAGTACACACCACTGGTTCTTAGTCGTTCAAGGAGGCGAAGACGGTAAGTGCATTGTATTTAGTTATTTAGTTATCAAGTTCTCACACAAATACTTAATACCTATTTTATGAATGTTTTTATTAGGCCTTGAGGAGGACCTTGGACTGAGATCCTATCATTTTAGAGTTTTGGGATCGAGCCTACATGCCTAAGGCCGAGCGTGCTTTGTCTTAGGCAGCTTTAGCTATACGGGTAAAACTCATCTTACTATTTAGCTTTTAGTAATATTTAATAATAAATAAAATGATATAATTAACATATGTATACAAAATAAATTACAGGACTAATTTCAGAGGCTTTGGGACGAGCGTATAGCTGAGCTGGAGGCTGTTAGGAGGGGTTCTGAGCCGTTAGATTTCGCCACCCCTCTTCCCGATATTGTATTAGATCGGGATGAGGAGCTGAGACTATGGGTCGTATCTTAGGATACCCCTACTAGCAGTACCGGTAGATATCGAGTGTTGAGTCTGCCAAGGATACCCGCACATACACTTCTTGGAGGTAATATTTTTTATGTTTCATGAAATTATCCAAATTTATCACATTATATAAATTATTATTAGTAATCGAATTTGTGTCTTTTTATAGGCTCCAGTCAGTGCCAGCATCCGAGAGCACATGTCAGACAGACCATTTCATACGGGCGCTGGCTTGGATGATGATATCTTCTGGCGGTTGATAGTGGCCGTGTCGGATAGGTTCTGTACCGATCCGGTCTTTCGGCATCAGCAGTTGCCTTCCAGTTATCGTCTTCACCAAATTGCTCAGGATATTATAGCAAGGGCCTCCGCAGAGAGTACGGGATTACCGCGGGAGCAATTCGACGCTTAGAGCGCCAAGATGCTCCGGATGGTGATTACCCTCTTGGAGGAGGATTTTCGTCCGCCCCTGGCTACTCAGGTATTCTTATTGTTTATGTTTAAATCAATTAAGGCATGCTTGTTAATTCTCTCTCTCTCTCTCTCTCTCACACACACACACACACACACACACACACACACACACACACACACACATATATATATATATATATATATATATATATACTGACTAATGATTTATATTTTTAATTTTATCAACAGGGTGGCGATGACGAGCAGACTGGTGATGACGAGCAGGCGGACAACACTGATTTCCATACACCAGAGCAACATCGTTCACCTCCGCCCGATGATGATACTTTTACTAATTTATAGTTCATTTGTATTCATGTTATTGTAGAACATTTGTATATATTGTAGTGTCTAATTGCATCTGTATAAGTATTGTAAAACATTTATATATATTGTAGTGTCTAATTGCATCTGTATAAGTATTGTAAATTATATTTTTTATCATTTGTGGAACATTAACTTATATTTGTAATTGTTAGCTCAATAGTGTTGATGATAATCAGTTAGTAGATTACGTTTTGCTGGATGTGTTGTTATCATTTTTAGCGCTACGTTGAATATTTGAATGTGAGATACATGTTTATATTACTGTGTATTGGATTGTGACAGGTTACAGGTACATAAATGGGTTTAAACACTTGGAAACTGCACTGTTCAAATATGTATTAAAAAAAGTTAATTCCAACGAAATAAGGTATTTCAGACAGAAATTCCATCGGATTTAATAATTACCCAATTTTTAATAAATACTAGTATATTTAATTTTCAGTCGGAAATAGGTTAATTTCTAGGGAATATGTCCGTCGGACATAAGGTATCTCCGACGAAAATTTCGTCGAAGTTAATAATTAGCCATTTTTAATAAATACCGGTTTATTTTAATTTTCTGTTGGAAATAGGTTAATTCCGAGAGAATCTTTCCGTCAGAAATAAGGTATATTATACTCGATGGAAAGTTTTGTCCTATTTATTCAGTCGCAAATAGCTTATTTTCAACGAAATTCTGTCGAAGATAAATTCGTCGAAGATAAGATAAGTACGACAGAATTTATGACAGATGTTATTTTCGACACGTATATATACGACAGACTTCCCGACGGAATATTCCGTTGGAAATACACTATTTTTGACGGAATAGGCTTAATTCCGAAGGAAAATTCCGTCGGAATTATGCTTTTTTCTTGTAGTGAATGAGATTTATTATTTGAGCTAAATTATGTTTATTTAATAGTAGCAAAAGGTGTTTTTTTTCCTAGCGTGACAGACATGTGATTGATTTTAACTTTGCAGAGAATTTCATTCTGAATTTCAAGCTTAAAGAAAAAGAGGGATTTGAGGATATTATCCATTGTGTGAGTGTTCATGCTTTTTGGGTGATTTTGTGTCTTCATATTACAAAGACATTAAAGCCCTCTAGAATAGCCAAAACTTTTTTGCTGAATTTAAGGGCAGAAAATAGGGATTAACAGTTACCGTTGTTCATCACCGAAATTCAACAAAACCCAACTATAACTAGGTGTAAGGGAGAAATTGTTACATTCATCTTCTTAGTCCCAAATTTGGTCTTCATATTTAATTTGTCATTATTTTTCTTCTGTGTTTTGTTATTTACAATTTTCGAGCTATTATCTTTGGTAAACAAAGACATAATGGGCACTTCATCGACTTTAATTGAATTATTTTATAAAGAAAAACTTCCCCTGTAATTTGCTCTGTTTTTTTCCCTTTTTCTTTTTCTTTTTATTTTTTTGGATTATCTGGAGAAGATTCGTCGAGTTTTACCTTTTCAGGTACATTTGATTTTGTTGATTTCTTTAATTTCAACATCAGAATGTAAAATTTGGTGGATTTTATGACAGATTTTAATAAGAGAACCATGCTTGGAATTAGGTTCGGATAGAGGAACAAGCTGACCCATGAGGAACGTATCATCGGAGGGAGAAAGAGAAACGTTCAGATCAACGTCATCGCCGTTAGAAGCAGATGAAAACGTGAATTCCACCCCTGTATCATTGTCACCGTCGGATTGATCATCATCAGACTCTTTCTTATTGTGTTCTCTGATTACAGAACGTGACAATGGTTTTCCCTATTTTGTTCTCCTTCAATGCATCGTCAGTAAAATAAGCCCATGTGTTAGGTACGTTTGTCTAAGTGGCAGATCCGTTAACGGGAGGGGCACGGTTGACCCAAAAGTTGTAACGTCAAGTGTACTTTTGGGAAAAAAATTCTGGGTGGAATTGGGATTTCGGGGAAAACATCAGGAGCATTTTTAATTTGGACCTTTGCCGAAAATATATTAGTATGGATAAGTTTTGTACAGTCCTTCAATGAGATATTTATGTACAATGACTTAGAATAGTGTGATCAACCTTGTTAGGTTGATCTTAATTATCGTATCTGCATGTGTAGTAGATAGAATCATTATAAAGAGACTACTCTGCATGATAGAGGTATTGACAACAGAGTAATCTATATGTGTTTAAAGTGAAATCTGATTAATGTATATTTGTACAAGTAAGTTTTGTAAAGTCTTTCAAAAGAATTGATGTACAAGTACTTAGATTAGAAAGATCAAATAATGTTAGGTTGATATTGTGGAAATTGATATGATGTATAGATAATAGGAAATCGTGATCATAAAGTTACTCTGCCAATTCAAAGTATGGAGATACTTCGCAGAGTCAACAGTGTTCATACGTCATTAGAAGATCGCAGAGTTCATTTCATCTTACAGACAGAGAATCAGCTTGTAAAGTGAACAAATGATCTCAAAGTTACAAGGGTATCATATAGCTGCAAAAGGAGTTGAAAAAACTGTTAAATATCATCTGACAAAGTCAATCAATCTGCTAAGTGATCAATGGATCATAAAAATAAAGATTACTCAGCAAAGTATGATTGTAGAATACTCCAAACAGACACTGAATAAAAGCAATATCGACACATGACTACAAGATCATTAAGTAAAGATGAAGATCGTAAAGTCAACCTCAAAACAATATAGCAAAATGTGAACCACTGATCACACGAGTTAGTGGAGATCACCAAGCTCAGTTATGTGCCACGGATATAAAATGAAGATTACTCAAGAAGAAATATATATTCCCTGATGATATCTTGGTATATTTCTCACAAAGATATCCAAAAGAAATCTAAAGGTCACAACTGCAAGGATGTTCTATCTAATCATAGAACTCAGAACAGATCATAAAACAATCACGACTTCATATAGAAGCAACCAGTACTTGAGAACAAAGAAGAACAACTCACTCAGAAAGATGTTATCGACTTCGCAAGACAACTAAGATTATCAAGAGAGCTAAAAAGAGTATGCTAAGCGTAAACCCAAGCAATCAAAAAGCAGAACAAAAGATAAGACCATAGTAGTAGTGAGGAGAAAAAATATAAGACTACAACATCCCTCACTCTACTATCAACACTCATTAGAATACGTGATCATAAAAGCTCAAGAATAACGTAAGGCTCGATCCTATAATTTTTGCAACAATAGATCGTAGAGTCTGTGTCAGGACTGACAATGAGACTGACAATTAGAACGTTTTATGAAGATGATCTCAAGATACCAGAAGATATATTTCTGCAAGAAAACAAAGATTAATGTACTGACTAGTTTGTCGAAAGCAAGCTATCAGAAAAGATACTGATTGATGTGATAAGTCCTAAGTCAAAAAGAACGCTGACATACAACCTCAAAAAGTCAACATCAGAGATATCAAAGTATATATGCATTAAATGGCCCAACAGATACTTCTCAATGGAAAGATTTCAAATAAGTATCAAAGACAATATCATTCAAAAAGAAATGAGAGATGATGAGTAATGAACGCCAATGCTAAAGGAGAAACATCATTAGAGATGAATATCGAGTTGAACAAGAGATAACGTAGAGTATAATATCAACTCTACGAACTGAGAAATGTTCAAAAGTTGCCAATTCCATTATAGAAGGAGATTAAAGTTAATCTTGGCAACATCTCATTAGATTACAAGAAGCTGATGAGTACATGCAATGGTCAGAGGCGCAGAGCCAACGATAAAAGAGCTAGAAAGCTCTCGAGCAAATGAGCCAGAGCTATAGAGCCAAGAAAGTGGAGGACATGGAAGAACTGAAGGTCCAAACACGAAGAAGTCATTCAGTTGATGCTGATGACGTGAGAGTGGCAGATTAGAAGGCAAACCTCAAGGCACCACTATACGTTTCATCAGGAACACTCAGAATCAACCAACTGAAGACGTAGAGCACAAGTTTACTATCTTGAGAGTGTTCAATGCCGCTAAGCACAAAAGTTAAAGAGCTTAAGTGAATAGCTCTGCAACACATCAGCATTGATCATGAGTAGTTGCTGATAATCAAAAGAAATCAAGTTTCAACAACAGAGTTCAACAAGCACCAAGAAGATCAACAATGCTGCTAAATACCATAAGATGAAGTGCATTCAAGCAATCTTAGTAGCACCTCAAACACTTCTACAAAATAAGGAGAATGGTCGATGGATCCTGGTCATTAGTGACCGAATTATCGAGTATGAAGAACTCGATGTCGAGACTTTGTGACTCGAAGGAATCCTAGGGATTCAGATGTAAAATGGTTTATTGGGCCTATATGTAAGACCTCAACTTTTTATGAATAAATATTTAATTTTCTCTAAAAATTATTCTAAATAGTAACGTGATATTTTAATAAATGCTATAGTTATGGGTGATATGTGTAAATTTTACAAAGTAAGCAAGTTGTCATAAAATATTCGTTTTGTCGGGAAATATTCTTTTTGTCGAGGAATATTCGTACGACGACGCAATTATTGGCAGACCCCACAATGGAATAACTGTCGGATATAGAAAATGACATAAATAACCTTTTTATAAAAATAAAAGAAAAATTTTTATCGTTAAACTGTTGAAATATCAGGTGATAAAAATACAGTAATACGCGTTGTTGCACAGTAGCACGCGGTATTACACATTATCTCTGATTATTAATTCTTATGTAAGAAGTCACTCAGTATTTCATTTAATAATTGCTACAGTAGTTGTTACATAGTATCTCATATTATTAATTTAATAATTGTTGCAGTAACATCTACACAATATTTTATATTATTAAATCAATAATTAACACGACACAGTTACTCATATTATTATTAGCATTATTGGTAATGTCTAAAAAGTTCTGTCGAGAAAAGGGGTTAGGTTTTTTAATTGCACGCCAGTAAGGAGAAATCCTTATCGAAAACCCTCCTCTTTCTTGGGAACGATCTGGTTGTCAATATTGTGAGTTATAATATTAATGATGAATAATTGTTGAAAGATTAAAAATGTGTTAATTGAAGATAAGTGATTTATGGTAAATATTTATTCAATTTTTGATATAAATAGAGGGATTTGTCATGAGGAGTTTGTTGTAAGTTTGACTTATTATTCCATAAGGAGATGTGCTAATTTTTTCAGACCATCGGTTGAAGTTTTAATAGTAAATCAATATGGACCGTCAATTGAAGTTATAATAATAAGTCAATATGAATCGTCCATGAATCAGTTACTATTTAGTCCATTCTCCTATAAATAGAAGCTCATTTCTTACTTCTTTCTCACCAATTCACTAAAGCTATTAAGAGAGAAACTATAAAGAGAGAATAAAAGAGAAAGAAGAAGAGTATTCTGCTACAACACTATTACAGTATCCAATCTCCTACTAAAGTAAATGATGTTATTTTCTTCATACTTATAAGGGTTATCATTCTATTCCTTATTAATTTGTGGGAATAGCCTGTCTACGCGGATTACTGCATACCTGATGAATAACCATTTGTATTCATTCTTCATTAAGTTGTGAAAATAATTTGTCTACACGGATTACCACATGACGGGTGAAAATTCATTTGCAGTTTTGTATATTCTTTCATACTCGTATGTGATATCATTTCTTTTGTACTCGTCAAGGGATATCGTTTTCTTTCATATTTCTCCATTTATGGTACGAAATTATTGTTTGTTTTCATAGCTTTATTATTAAATGGTGAAAATTCCTTAAATTAGTAGAATATCCTTAATAGTTTGCGCTTCATCTAGTATCACTTCTCTGGAATATTGATCTGAACTTTTTTATTAAATTTTAATCTATTCATTTGGGGTACTATTCATGTCGGGGTACTATTCATTCGGGGTACTATTCATGCTGGAGTACTATTCATGATAGAATTTAGTTTCTTTTCTTTGTCCAAATTATCTTTGAAATTTGAATCTTAAATATCATTCTTGAATTTTACTCCATAATTGGTGATCGTGTTGACAATTTGGATATTCTTAAACTCTGGATAAATTAAAATTATAAATCTCTAATATTTATCATTTATCTCACTTAATTCATTCTTTATATAATTGTCATCATCCTGATCATGCTTATATTGTAGTGAAAGTCATCTTTGGCCCGTAGTGCAAAGATGGACTGTTGATTGGTATGATTATGACTAGAAATTGTGTATTGATATAATCATTACCTTTAATGTTACAGATAAATATTTGTGGTGAAATTTCTCTTTGGCCCGTAGTGCATAGATGGACATGTGTTTGACATGATCATGACCACTAGCTAGTGATACAAACGAATATCTTTAGCTCGTAATGCATAGATAATTCGTTGGTTTGAAACAATTATTGATTGGTGTTACAGGTATAAAATATTGATGATGGACTTTTAAATCATAGAAGATAGTAGACATCATACTTTACTTGACTTTTCTAATAGATTATTTGTTCCGCTGCAGTTGTTAATCTAAAACTCGTTGTCCATTATATTTTATCTGATTTATCATTGTTGAAGGCTAAAGATAATTTATCCCTTCATTATCTTAGTCGTACTATTCTTTACTTGGCTAGTTGAGCTCACCCTGTGACGCCCCCAAAATTAGGTATACATCACCCATCTTGGGTCGTCAGATACAAAGTACAGAATACAAATACAACTGATTAATACATCTGTCGTGTACAATACGACAAAACATAAACTGTGAGTTTGAATACAAATATTATCTTCTAGAGAGTATTCATACTCAAAAGGAGTCCTCATTACATTTATTAACACACCATTACATAGAATAGTGAGGACTACTAACTAATACTATCATTCGGACCATCACTCCGTACCCCGACTTGTCCCAGCTACGTTCTCATTTCCTGAAGAGAACAGTGAAAGAAAGGGTGAGCTCAACTAGCCCAGTAAGAAATATTATGACTAAGATAATGCAGAATAAATTATCATTAGCCTTCAACAATGTTAAACTGATAAAATATAATAGACATCAAGTTTAACTGCAGCGGAACAAGCAATCCATTAAAAGAGTCAAGTAGAAAATAAACTCTACTATCTTTTATGATTTAAAAGGTTTTTCAACACTGCGATCGCTGAGACTCAGCTTAATAAAATAATCCACATCATCGAATCACCCCTGCACTACGGCCAAGGATATTCGTGTATTCATTAATGGTCATGATCATGCCAACAACTGTCCATCAATGCACTACGGGCCAATGAGGACTTTTACCACATCATTTGTAACATTACGGTCATGATTATACCGAATAATCCCTGGTCATAATCATACCAAGTCCATCTATGCACTACATGCCACAGATGACTTTCAACATTTTATAAACATGAGGATGATGACAATGATATAAGAATTCAATAAAACAAGTTCAAGAATTAATTTATCCAGGAATTAACAACGTCCAAATTGTCAACATGATACTGCATTGTGGAGTAAAATTCAAGAATGCTTAGAAGAATATTTTCTTGAAAAGATACTGGATGAAACGCAACTATCAAGGATATTCCACAAATTTCATGGAGTATAGAAGTCAAAACTTAACCAACTGAGTACAATAAAGAATGGAATAACAAAAGAAATCACCATGCATGCGATAGACCGCACAGACAGGTTATTCCAATAGAATAATAAATAATGGAACCAGGTCCGGCGTAAACGCACAGACAGGATATTCCGACAGAATAATAAATAATGGAACCAGGTCCGGTGTAAAACACACAGACAGGATATTCCAACAGAATAATAATAAAACGGAACCAGGTCCGGTGTAAAACACACAGACAGGATGTTCCAACAGAATAATAAACGGAACCAGGTCCGGTGTAAAACACACAGACAGGATGTTCCAACAGAATAATAAACGGAACCAGGTCCGGTGTAAAACACACAGACAGGATGTTCCAACAGAATAATAGAAGAATGTCACCAAGTATAGGGTAGACCGCGTATACTGGTTATTCCAACAGAATAATAAGAATGGAATAACAGAAGTTCTCTTCATGAATATAAAAGAAATAATATTCCCTACCGTTTTAAAGAAGAGCTGAAATAAGGAAGTAGTTAAGTAGCAGAATACTCTTCTTCTCTCTCTCTATAGTTTCTCTCTATAGTTTCTCTCTCTAGAGTTCAGTGAATTCGTAAGAAATAATGAAGGAATGAGCTGCTATTTATAGAAAAATAGAATGCATAGTAACTAATCCATGAACGGTCCAGATTGATTACTTTAATCTGACGGTCCATATTTAAAGAAAAATCTTTTAAATAAAATAAAATATATTCTATTTATAGAATAACTTTAATAAAGTATTTTGTTTTATATAAAAAGATGTTTCTGTTTTATTACGTTAATAATACGAATAAAACAAAACGTCATTATCGCTAAATAATTCATATTATTAACTGACAATAATTGAATCAAACTGAGTGACTTCTCACATAAGCATTAATAATCAATACCGTGTGCTACTATGCAACCACACGTATTACTGTACTTTTACTACCGAGTAGTTCAACAGTAACAATGGTAAAATTTCCGCCGTTATTTTTAATAAAATATTTTTGTCGTTTTCTCAATCCGACAATAATTCCGTTGTGGGGTCCACCAATGATTGTGTCGTTGTACGAATATTCCCTGTTAAAACGAATATTCCCCGACCAATCGAATATTATATAACAACTTGCGTACTTTGCAAAATTTATAAATATTACCCACAACTATAACATTATATCAAATTAACTCCATAATATTCAAAAATGATATTTATAAAAAATTCATCTTTATTTATAAAAGTTGGGGTCTTACAACCTCCCCTTCTTATGAAATTTCGCCCTCGAAATTAGGGTACGTACCTGGTATGTCGAAGAGGTAAGGATACCTTGATTTCATTTCTGATTCTAACTCCCAAGTCATTTCCTCAACATCGTGGTTTCTCCACAAAACTTTGACTTGAGGTATAACCTTGGAGCGTAGAATATGTTCCTTCTTATCCAAGATTTGAACAGGAACTTCTTCATACGTCAAATCCTCCGCTATTTCGTCCGGTTCTAACTCAATAATGTGGTTCGGGTCTTCCACATATTTGCGTAACATGGATATGTGGAAAACGTTATGAACACGAGACATACTTGGCGGTAAAGCGAGTCTATAAGCCACAGTTCCTACTCGATCGAGGATTAAAAATGGACCGATGAATCGAGGATTTAGCTTTCCTCTCTTTCCAAATCTCGTAACTCCTTTCCATGGAGCAACACGTAAGAACACATGATCTCCTACATCAAATTCCACGTCCTTTCGATGAAGATCAGCATAACTCTTTTGTCGATCTTGTGAGGTTTTTATACGTTGTCGGATCGTTTGAATCTTTTCTGTAGTCATACGTACCAACTCCGGTCCCAACAACGTTGCTTCGCCCACCTCATCCCAGCATACTGGAGAACGACATTTTCTTCCATACAATGCTTCGAATGGAGCCATGCCAATACTTGCTTGATAACTGTTGTTGTAGGAAAACTCCACCAATGGTAAGAACTTGTCCCAACTTCCTTTGAAGTCAAAGACACAGAGTCTTAATAGATCTTCAAGAGTTTGAATAGTCCTCTCTGATTGTCCGTCCGTCTGAGGATGATATGCTGAACTAAATCGTAACTCCGTGCCCATAGCTTTTTGTAAACTAACCCAAAATCGTGAAGTGAATCTTGGGTCTCGATCAGAAACTATGGATACTGGCATACCATGCAGTCTTACAATCTCGTTTATGTACATACGAGCAAGACGTTCAAGTGTATAAGTTTCTCGTATCGGTAAGAAATGAGCAGACTTGGTCAATCTATCAACAATGACCCAAATCGCATCAATACCTTGAGAAACCCTAGGAAGACCGGTAACGAAATCCATGGTAATGTGCTCCCACTTCCATTCTGGAATTTCAAGTGGTTGCAATGGACCTTTTGGTACTTGATGCTCCGCTTTGACTCGTTGACAAGTTAGACACCTTGAGATAAACAACGCTATCTCTCTCTTCATATTGCTCCACCAAAATGTATGACGAAGATCATGATACATTTTGGTACTTCCAGGATGGATTGCAAACGGTGTGTTGTGCGCCTCCATCATGATTTCATACTTTAAATCAGGGTTGTTAGGAACACAAAGTCTGGAGTTGACTCGAAGTATTCCTTCTTCATCGATTCTTGCTTCCGGCATAGAACCTTCTTGCACTTTCTTCCTCATACGCATCAGCTCCAGGTCTGTAGCTTGAGCAGCTTTAACTTTATCGATTAAAGTCGGTTCTACTCGTATATTCGCCATCATCACATGGGTCCCTGGAGTCTTTAACTCTATCTCCATCCTTTGCAAGTCACACAAAATGGGCCTTTGCGTTGTTAATATTGCACTTGTACCCGCATATGATCTTCTACTCAATGCGTCAGCTACCACGTTCGCTTTTCCAGGATGGTATTGAATGGTATGATCATAATCTTTCAACAGTTCAAGCCAACGTCGTTGTCGCATGTTGAGTTCCTTTTGAGTGAAGAAATATTTGAGGCTTTTATGATCCGTAAAGATCTCCACTTTCTCCCCATACAAGTAATGCCTCCAAATTTTAAGTGCAAAGACAACAGCTGCCAACTCTAGATCATGAGTAGGATAATTCCTCTCATATTCCTTGAGTTGTCTTGATGCATAGGCTATGACTTTTCCATGTTGCATGAGAACGCATCCCAACCCTTTGCTCGAAGCATCACTGTAGATGACAAATCCCTCCGAGCCAGATGGTATTGTTAGAACAGGTGCTGAAATGAGTCTCCTCTTGAGTTCTTGAAAACTCTGCTCACATTCTTCGCTCCAACCAAACTTTGTATCTTTCCGAGTCAGCTGAGTTAATGGAGTAGCGATTCGAGAAAATCCTTCCACGAATCTCCGATAATAACCAGCTAAACCAAGAAAGCTACGTACCTCGGTCACTGATTTAGGTTGCTCCCAGCTTTGAATAGCTTCAATCTTTGCCGGGTCAACAGATATTCCACGACTTGATACTACGTGCCCAAGGAATGCTACCTCTTCCAGCCAGAACTCGCATTTCTTCAACTTGGCATAAAGCTTGTATTCACGAAGCTTTTGGAGTACCAGCCTCAAGTGTTGCTCATGATCTTCACGGCTTTTGGAATAAATAAGGATGTCATCAATAAAGACGACCACAAAGTGATCCAAATATTCCTTGAATACCCGGTTCATCATATCCATGAAGGCAGCAGGAGCATTAGTCAATCCAAAGGACATGACTAGGAATTCATAATGCCCGTACCGAGTTCTAAAAGCCGTCTTTGGAATATCCTCAGTTCTAACCTTCAGCTGATGATATCCAGAACGAAGATCGATCTTTGAAAAGAATTGTGCTCCTTGCAACTGGTCAAACAGGTCATCAATACGTGGCAATGGGTACCTATTTTTGATGGTGACATGATTCAACTCCCGATAATCAATACAAAGTCGCATACTCCCATCTTTCTTCTTCACGAACAGAACAGGAGCACCCCAAGGAGAAGTACTAGGACGAATAAAACCAATGTCTAACAATTCCTGCAGTTGGATCTTTAACTCCTGAAGTTCAATAGGAGCCATTCGATATGGGGCTTTGGAAATGGGTTTTGTACCGGGTTCAAGGTCGATACAAAATTCAATTTCACGCTCTGGGGGTAGGCCAGGAAGTTCTTCAGGGAATACGTCAGGGAATTTATTAACAATAGAAATATCATTCAAAACTGACGTATTTTTGTTTAGATCTGTGACATGAGCTAAGAAAGCTTGACATCCGTTTTTCAATAAACGAATAGCTTTATGGCTTGAGATGACAGCGATTGATTTTAATGGTTTGGTTGCTTGAATTCGCATAATAGGTCGATTAGGAATATGAAAGCTAACAACCTTACGAAAACAATCAATTTTTGCATAATGAGTAGTTAACCAATCAATCCCTAGAATCACGTCAAATGCAAGTATTTTTAATGAAATAAGATCGACAGGTAATGTGTGGGTACCAACTTGAACCAAACAAGACTTATAAACCGTGGATGTAATGAAGGTTTCTCCCAATGGAGTTTCAACTGCTAAGTCAAAGTCTAATTTCTCCGGAATCAAATTTAATCGATGAGCGCAAGTAGGAGAAATAAAAGAATGGGTTGAACCGGTATCAAATAAAGTATAGACTTCGTTAGAGTTTATGATAAGCTTACCCGTGATGACCTCATTCGGGTTCCTTGCTTCTGGGAGGTCACAACAAACGCTCTCCCTTGCACAACCGGTTTTGACTTTTCTGGGACGGCCTTTGGTGCCTCCATCCTAGCTGAATTTGTCTTCGGTAAACGACAAAATCGGGCTAAATGACCTTCTCTTCCACAATTATAACATGCTTTGGACGGCATCGCGCAGTTTGGACTGATGTGCCCCTCCCCTCCGCATTTGAAACATATGATAGGTGGTCGTTCTCCTTCCTTAACGACAGGTGCTGGTGCTGACGTCTTTCCATCATTGTTGAATCTCCTCTTCTTGAAATGTCCATTCTTATTGTTTTGGCCCTGATTACCACCGAAGTGGTTACCATTTCTGGCCTGTTGATTCCCTCCACGCTTGTTGTCACCGCTTCGATGACTGCTCTCACTGGTATTATCATTTTGCCGGCTGCTCTCTTTTGGTTGCGTTATCTCGTTATCGCGCTCCACCAACTGAGCCCTATTTACAACATCTGAATACAAACACAGTTTATGAGAAACAAGATGTTGACGTATCTCCGGCTTCAAACCTCTTAAAAACATCCGCGTCATTCTTTCTTCATTATCCACCAGGTGGGACGCAAACCGGGATAACTCCGCAAATTTTGCCTCGTACTGCGACACGGTCATATTATTCTGCTCCAATTTGATGAACTCCACCTCCTTCATGTGACGAATACTCTCGGGAAAGTATTTGTCGTTAAACAGCTCTTGGAACTTCTCCCAAGACATCTTCAGTGCGGCAGGTTGAGTACGCTTTATCGATTCCCACCAGTAATCTGCCTCTCCTCGCAACATAAAGGCGGCAAAGGGAACCTTTTGCTCCTCGGAGCAACCCAAGACATCAAATATCTTGGTGATCTGCTTTATCCATGTTTCAGCTACAAGTGGTTTGGGTTCTCCCTTAAACTCCGGTGGTCCCAGCTCCTTAAACTGTTTAGCGGTGACCGCCTGAGAGTTTCCAGTATTTCCACCTACGTTGTGGACAGGAGCCGCTTTCACCTGTTGTTGCATGAATTGCATAAAGCCTCTGAACATTTGATCATTCATCATTTGGTCAGTGTTGTTGTTTGCATGAGGATTGACACCTTCCTGATGCACATTATCCTGATTATTGATATGTGGTGAATCAACAGTCGTCTGTGCTCCATTGCTATTCTCAACATTCTCAGATGCCATTTTCAGATACTGCCACAAAATAAAAATTAATTGATATGTCATATATTATCCTTATATTATGACCGACCAATTAAATACCATGCAAATAAACTTAGGTATGTCATACTAGCGAAGGAATTCCCCGTCTCTCCCCTCCTAGTTCTATTCTCACATCTTAGCCAGGGATCATATCCCTAAGCTCTGATACCAACTGTGACGCCCCCAAAATTAGGTATACATCACCCATCTTGGGTCGTCAGATACATAGTACAGAATACAAATACAACTTATTAATACAACTGTCGTGTACAATACGACAAAACATAAACTGTGAGTTTGAATACAAATATTATCTTCTAGAGAGTATTCATACTCAAAAGGAGTCCTCATTACATTTATTAACACACCATTACATAGAATAGTGAGGACTACTAACTAATACTATCATTCGGACCATCACTCCGTACCCCGACTTGTCCCAGCTACGTTCTCATTTCCTGAAGAGAACAGTGAAAGAAAGGGTGAGCTCAACTAGCCCAGTAAGAAATATTATGACTAAGATAATGCAGAATAAATTATCATTAGCCTTCAACAATGTTAAACTGATAAAATATAATAGACATCAAGTTTAACTGCAGCGGAACAAGCAATCCATTAAAAGAGTCAAGTAGAAAATAAACTCTACTATCTTTTATGATTTAAAAGGTTTTTCAACACTGTGATCGCTGAGACTCAGCTTAATAAAATAATCCACATCATCGAATCACCCCTGCACTACGGCCAAGGATATTCGTGTATTCATTAATGGTCATGATCATGCCAACAACTGTCCATCAATGCACTACGGGCCAATGAGGACTTTTACCACATCATTTGTAACATTACGGTCATGATTATACCGAATAATCCCTGGTCATAATCATACCAAGTCCATCTATGCACTACATGCCACAGATGACTTTCAACATTTTATAAACATGAGGATGATGACAATGATATAAGAATTCAATAAAACAAGTTCAAGAATTAATTTATCCAGGAATTAACAACGTCCAAATTGTCAACATGATACTGCATTGTGGAGTAAAATTCAAGAATGCTTAGAAGAATATTTTCTTGAAAAGATACTGGATGAAACGCAACTATCAAGGATATTCCACAAATTTCATGGAGTATAGAAGTCAAAACTTAACCAACTGAGTACAATAAAGAATGGAATAACAAAAGAAATCACCATGCATGCGATAGACCGCACAGACAGGTTATTCCAATAGAATAATAAATAATGGAACCAGGTCCGGCGTAAACGCACAGACAGGATATTCCGACAGAATAATAAATAATGGAACCAGGTCCGGTGTAAAACACACAGACAGGATATTCCAACAGAATAATAATAAAACGGAACCAGGTCCGGTGTAAAACACACAGACAGGATGTTCCAACAGAATAATAAACGGAACCAGGTCCGGTGTAAAACACACAGACAGGATGTTCCAACAGAATAATAAACGGAACCAGGTCCAGTGTAAAACACACAGACAGGATGTTCCAACAGAATAATAGAAGAATGTCACCAAGTATAGGGTAGACCGCGTATACTGGTTATTCCAACAGAATAATAACGAATGGAATAACAGAAGTTCTCTTCATGAATATAAAAGAAATAATATTCCCTACCGTTTTAAAGAAGAGCTGAAGTAAGGAAGTAGTTAAGTAGCAGAATACTCTTCTTCTCTCTCTCTATAGTTTCTCTCTATAGTTTCTCTCTCTAGAGTTCAGTGAATTCGTAAGAAATAATGAAGGAATGAGCTGCTATTTATAGAAAAATAGAATGCATAGTAACTAATCCATGAACGGTCCAGATTGATTACTTTAATCTGACGGTCCATATTTAAAGAAAAATCTTTTAAATAAAATAAAATATATTCTATTTATAGAATAACTTTAATAAAGTATTTTGTTTTATATAAAAAGATGTTTCTGTTTTATTACGTTAATAATACGAATAAAACAAAACGTCATTATCGCTAAATAATTCATATTATTAACTGACAATAATAAAATCAAACTGAGTGACTTCTCACATAAGCATTAATAATCAATACCGTGTGCTACTATGCAACCACACGTATTACTGTACTTTTACTACCGAGTAGTTCAACAGCAACAATGGTAAAATTTCCGCCGTTATTTTTAATAAAATATTTTTGTCGTTTTCTCAATCCGACAATAATTCCGTTGTGGGGTCCACCAATGATTGTGTCGTTGTACGAATATTCCCTGTTAAAACGAATATTCCCCGACCAATCGAATATTATATAACAACTTGCGTACTTTGCAAAATTTATAAATATTACCCACAACTATAACATTATATCAAATTAACTCCATAATATTCAAAAATGATATTTATAAAAAATTTATCTTTATTTATAAAAGTTGGGGTCTTACACACCCATTTCCTTTTTGTTCCATTGTTCTTCTCAGAAAATGAAAGTGTAACTGGGACTAGTCGGGGGGTGCAGTAATGGTCTAAGATAGTTACTACAGAAGTCTTCACTATGTTGTGAAATAGTGTGATAATAATTGTAATAAAGACTTAATTTGAGTTTGGATATTGTCGTATTATGTACGATGCAATATTTGTATTCAAATTCATAGCTTATATGTTGTCGTATTTTACACGACAATTTAATAGTTGTATATAGGAAGATTTGTATTTGGATTCTATAACATGTATTTTAGCGACTCAAAATGAGTTGTGTGGACCTATTTTGGGGGCATCACACTATATCCTTAGTGGATATCCTATTCGTTGAATAGAAGAGTGGAGTAAATGTTGTTCAGTCTC
Organism: Panax notoginseng; assembly: GCA_016801055.1. Taxonomy (NCBI): domain Eukaryota; kingdom Viridiplantae; phylum Streptophyta; class Magnoliopsida; order Apiales; family Araliaceae; genus Panax; species Panax notoginseng. Next base: position 147,931,219 of record CM029012.1, on the reverse strand, counting down.
CGAACCACTTAAAAACTTCTCGTGCAATTTACATTCTACAATCTATAACTGCTTTATCTGCTATGTGTTTGATCATTCATATAACTTGTTTTATGAACTAAGATTTCTAAGTATATCTTCAATGGAAGTTTTCAAACTTATATTTCGCTGAATATAGATCTTCTTGATTAAGTGTTTATTGAGTAAATCTAATTAAGCAAAGAAAGATTTTAAAGAACTATTCAACCCCACCTTCTAGATCCATATTGTACCTTTGGAAAATAACATATATATATATATATATATATATATATGTATAGCCAACGTTGTCAACCCCACGTTCTAGATCCATAGCCAACGTTTTCAACTTAAGGATGGCCTTACAACACATCCTGAGCGTCCATCCGATTATCTAATTGTTTAATAGATGTCCCGTTCGCAGTTTAGTTTCCAGTATTCTGCAGTTTAATACTGCAGACGGAACAAATGTCCAAAATACTCTCCTTGTAAACGCAGTATAAAACTACGAACGCTAAGTATTTTTGGTCAAATATTGGGAAACGACATCGTTTTTTAATAAGTATCGTTTGCAGTATTAAACTGCGGACGCTAAGTCTTACTCCTATCATTCACCTTATGAAAACCAAAACCACTTGAATATGATGAACATAATATATATATTTTAATAGAGGATTCATCCAAATCAGAAAGTTTTCAATAAAATAGAAGTCGAACTATATTTAGTCACATGAGATTTGTTCAGAAGGGGTTCATACAACTCGGGTTCTACATCCATTACTAATTTAAACTTTCTTGTCACAATGATCCTATTAGATCATTTAATGGACAAAATAAAAAGAAGAATTGGTAATGGAAAAATTACAATTAAAATTATATCAAACCTGATTCGGATTCTGTTTTTGATTCTCTCTCCAATATCAAGCCTAAGCCTTCCTTAGATAAATCTCATAAATTGTTTGTTTTTCAGCTTTGGATTCTGTTTCTGATTTGGAATTATTACTGAAAGGCCTTTTATTTGGCATCCGCAGTTTAATACTACAGAGCCTAGAAAACTAAAGAATATTTGAATTTGGTTTAAAAATGGTATTATTTTTTAATTGGTCAGCACCCACAGTTTAATACTGCAGACGAGAAAACTAAAGAAAATTTGAATTTGGCTTAAAAATGACGTCGATTCTCAATTGGCCAGCGTCCGCAGTTTAATACTGCGAACGAGAGATTTTTACAATAAGGGTATTTTGGATATTTGTCTCGCCTGCCGTACTAAAGACGAGAGCTATATTAGTCGCTAGATATTCGGATAAACGATTAGAATTTGTTATAAGGCTAAACTCTTTTTTACAACATTAATTATGTATCGGTCGCCATATATATCAGTCTTTATATATGCACATAGAGTAGCAATGTAAAAGTTTTCGATCAAATTTATAACTGTTTTGAGTTGCTAGATCTACTATAATAACTACTAACTTTTTGAGAAACTAAATTCATTCCACATGTAATTTTACCACGAACTTCATTGTAAATGTTGGAATATGGATATCCAATTGGGGCGCCCATGGAGGGTCTGGCCCATTTTGGTTAATTAACCGTTCTCTAATTGACAAGGTCAGTAGAGACGTTCGTGATTTTGAACGTGGGAGTGACTAGACGTGAGAAGAAAGTTGGGAAGTGGCTCAACCACTTCCTTGTTAAATAGTCACCCTCTATCGATCAATACGTACAAGATATCACTTCAGTTGCAAAACACTGCTCCCAATATCGAGTCCAAAACCCTAATTGTTATGTACTGTGAATTAGTGCTCTGTTCTCGATCGTAGTTCGGAGACGCTGTTGGGTTAAAGGAACGGCAGGAGTTTTTTCGATTAAAGGCTTAATCACGCTTCAAGAGGTATACCTTTGATTCTCCAAATTATGTGTAAATATGAATAGCATACGTATTAAAAACCCTTCATTGGTATCAGAGCAAGGATTAATGATCTCATGTATGCTATGTATGGAATATTTACATTTTATACCATGATTGTATGCTTCAAGAGCTTAAAAACATCATTAATTGCAATCTTAGATACACTAAATGTTAGGGGCTAATATTGTAGTATATTGTAGCCTAAACACAGTGTATATGATTTGCATAATTTGGGTTTAATTGGATAATTAATTTAAAATTAATTTGAAACCCTAGTTTACAAACAGTCTTCTTTAAACAGTCATAACTTTTTCTGTGATTGTCTGATTTGGTAGGTTTTTGTATGTATGCGTAGTACTCGTTGTAAGCTTTCCAACGATATATTATGGACCTAAATCGGAGTTATATAGAGTGAGATATGGCTTCTCAAAGTTTTAGTCTCGAAATAGTATTTCTTTAAATTTTGTTGTCTAGAGGTTAAAGATGACCCGCGGCCAGACCTGCGCTTCTGACCCGCGCGGATGACCCACTGTCCTGACCCGTTTTGACAGATTTTTTATATTTAATTTCTAGAAAATGATTTATTAATTGTTTTTAATATGGAAATTAATTTTCAAATAGTAACAATGATTGTTAAATTCTGAAAAAATTAATAGAAATTAATTATTGGCATATAATTACTTATTATATTGGAATTTGGATATATTAACAGTTTTTTTATATTTTTGGTTAATTTTCTACCTAATAATTAATGGTTTATTAATTATGAAAATTAGCAAACATATCACGAAAATTCTAGAAACGTTACAGTGACTATATGATGATGTTAAGTTACTGTTATGAATTTTTCAGACGGAAAATAACTGTATTGTATAGTTTTGGCTAATTTCCAATTAATTGTGCAATAGCTTATTAATTATGATAATTAGCATGATTATCAGAAAATTCCAGAGAATTAAAGTTATCCTTTTATGATGATAAGCTACTGTTATAAAAAATTTTGGAAGAAATTAACATATTTGGATATCTTTGGTTAATTTTCATCTTTTTATGTATGATTAATTAATTGTGATAATTAGCAAAATTATCAAAATAATTTCCAGAAAATTACAGTAATGTTTTGTGATGTTAATATACTGTAGAAAAAATTTTTGGATGCATTTTAAAGTTTTTATAGCATACTTGGTATATTAATCGAGTAATAATGCCTATTATTTAATTCTATTTGTTAATATTTTTGGGATATTAATTGTTGGTGCTTGGAATTAAATTATCATGCTATAATTACTTGTATACCCCTGTTCCTAGTGGGAGTGATTTAGATTGTAGTAATTTAATTAAATTATTCCCTAAATTATACGTCTTGTGCGCTGAAAAATTAAATTTAAATAATTAGACATTTATACGTATTATGATTCCTAAGCCTGGCGAAGTCTCCCTTCTATATTTATGTCATATTATTTTTATGTTAATTTGGTTCATGCGGCAAAGATGATTTATATACTGTGGTGAACTGCTCGAATATCTCTAATAAGATTCTCCCTCTTTCTTTTCCTAAAAGAAAATGGACATGGCTAGGTTGCATCTTTTAACTACCAAATTCAATAGTTATACAAAGAAAGATGAACACACATTTAGAGAACATCTTTAGGTTATGTCGAATATGATTGAAGCGTTAGGAGCTGCTGCCAACCCTTTGTCAGATGAACAGAAAATTCGGGTAGTGATTCGTTCATTTCCCATCAATTGGAATAATCTCAAGATTAACATATCTCAAGATGAAACTATTAAATCTTTGGAGGATATTTTCCATCACCTTGAGCGCTTAGAAGCTGAGCAGCTAGAGGTTGAGAGTCTAAAGACTGAACGACTAAAGAATGAACGCCTAAAGGCTCGACTAATGGAGATTGCCAATGCTAATGCACCTCAGAAGGTTGCAGAGGTTGGTACTTCCAAGAATAATAGAAGTAAACGTAGTTCTGGCAAGAAAGACAAGGCCAAATTGATTTGTTACAACTGTAGCACGGCAGGGCACTTCGCTCGTGAGTGCACTGAGCCGAAGCAGGTACTCACTTGTCTTGATCAAGCTATATAGTTAGTGTCTTCCACTGTATTCGTTGCTCATTCTCTCCATATGAGGATTGTAGACTCCGTAGCAACAGACCACATAGCTAGAGATCGGAGTGGATACGTGGAATACCGCCGAGTTTCGGCTGGCAGAAAAGTATTCATGGGGAACGATTCCAGTGTGGATGTGATAGGCATTGGCACTTATAAACTGGAAATGCGAGGATGCTCAGCATTGATCCTTTATGATGTACTTTATGCGCCGGATGTCCGGCAGAATTTAGTTTCTGTTTTATCAGTACTTCGTTTAGGCTATTCAGTTAGTTTTGAGAACAATTCTGTAATAATTTCGCATGGGACAAATGTTTTTGGACATGGTTTTATGTTGAATGGTTTTATGATTTTGGATACTATTGATTCTAGCAATAATAGTAGTGATTATTATTCCTTACCTGTTGAAAATGATCATGATAGTTCAATTCAATGGCACGCTAGATTAAGCCATATTGGACAAGATAGAATGGCCAGGTTAGCTCGAGCAGGTCTTTTAGGCCCACTCGCTAAGGTCAATCTACCCATATGTGAACATTGTTTGGCAGGAAAATCAACTAGAAAACCATTTGGTAAAGCCACTAGGGCAGAAACACCATTACAACTTATTCACTCAGATATATGTGGCCCTATGAATGTAAAAGAAAGGCATGGACGTTCCTACTTTCTCATAATGATAGATGACTATACGCGCTTCGGGTACACTTTCTTGATCTCGCATAAGTCTGAGGCATTAGATTGCTTTAAACATTATTTGATTGAGGTCGAGAATCAGTTAGATAAAAGTGTTAAGGCACTTCGAACTGACCGAGGCCGAGAGTATCTGTAGTTTAAAGAACTTTGTGAGGAAAAAGGGATAATCAGGCAACTGACAATCCCTAGAACTCCGCAACAAAACGATGTGGCAGAGAGGAGGAACCAAACATTATTAGACATGGTTAGGTCTATGATGGCGTAAACAAATTTGCCTATCTCATATTGGGGATATGCATTATTGACTGCGACATATATACTTAATCGTGTGCCTTCAAAATCAGTTCAGTCCACCCCATATGAAATGTGGACAAGCAGAAAGTCCGAATTGGGAGGAATGCGGCCTTGGGGATCGGTAGCTTACGTGCACAACACTTCTCATCAGCATGGGAAATTAGGCCCGAGGGGTAAGAAGTGTATTTTTATAAGATATTCTGAACACTCTAAAGGCTATATGTTTGTAGGAGAACAGCCTGATGGGACTGTATCTGAGATAGAGTCACGAGATGCGGATTTCCTTGAGATGGATTTCCCTAATAGAGGTGATGTGAGCAAGGAGATGAACCTTTATGAGATGGAGGAAGATTTAGGCGCCCCAACTCATACAGTAGATACCGAAGAGGTTATTCCTCAGGCTCCTGTAGAAAGTGGGAGTGACATGCCTTCGAGCAGTTCTCATCCATCAAATGAAGAGTCTCATGTTCCTCAAATGCGTAGAAGTCAAATGGGTAACATTCCACATCGTCTTTTTGAGATTGAGGGGAATGCCTTTATAGCTGATGCGCAAGACGATGAGGAACCTCGATCTTATCGAGATGCTCTATCATCTGCTATGAGAGATAAGTGGATGATTGCAATGGAAGAAGAGATGGAGTCCATGAGGACTAATCAAGTCTGGGACTTGGTTGACCTTCCACTAGGGCGAAAGGCTATTGGGAACAAGTGGGTTCTTAAAGTTAAACGTAAGGCAGATGGTTCCATTGAAAGGTACAAAGCTCGTCTTGTAGCCAAGGGCTACACCCAGCAAGAGGGAATTGATTACGAGGAAACCTTCTCACCAGTTGTGAGGTTTGCCTCAATTCGCCTCATCCTAGCGATTGTCACGTATTTAGATTTGGAGTTATATCAAATGGACGTTAAGACTGCTTTTCTCAATGGAGATTTAGCTGAAGAGATATACATGGATCATCCAGAGGGTTTCGTCATGGAAGGACAAGAGCGCAAAGTATGCAAGCTCAAACGTTCTATCTATGGTTTGAAATAGGCGTCCAGACAATGGTATCTGAGATTCCATCGAGCCGTCATTAGTGATGGGTTTACGATGATCGAGGAAGACCATTGTGTATATATCAAATGGTCCAAAGATAAATTACTTATCTTATCTAAGTATGTCGATGACATCCTTCTAGCTGGGAACGATAAGGAGATGATTGTCGCCACCAAAGGGTGGTTGTCCTCTAACTTTGAGATGAAGGACATGGGGGAAGCAACTTATGTTCTCGGAGTTAAGATCTACAGAGATTGTTCAAGAAAACTTCTTGGTTTGTCTCAAGAGACTTACCTTAAAAAGATTCTTGAGCAATTCCAGATGAACAACTGCAAACTAATAGACACTCATATCGCTAAAGGCGATGCCATTGGACCCGAGCAATGCCCTACTTCTCCCGAGGAAATTAAGAAGATGTCCCATTATTCGTATGCCAATCCTATAGGAAAGCTAATGTATGCAGTTGTGTGTACTCGGCCTGATATAGCATATGCAGTCGGTTATCTCGGTCGGTATCAGTCAAACCCTAGGATTGTTCATTGGAAGGCAATCAAGAGGATCTTGCGATATTTGAAATGTGACGCCCCCAAAATAGGTATACATCACCTATTTTGAGTTGTCAATAACATGGTACAGAAACAACTACAACTTTATTAATACAACACATAAACTGTGAGTTTAAATACAAATATTGTCATCTAGACAATATTCACACCCAAATAAGTCCTCATTATAATTATTGATACATTATTTTATAAAAATGGTGAGGACTACTAAATAACTTTCTAGAACCATCATTCCATACCCCGACTAGTACTTGCTATATTCTCGCCTCCTGAGAAGAAAAATGTAACAAAAAAGAAAAGTGTGAGCTCAACTAGCCCAGTAAAGAATATTATGACTAAGATAATATAGAACAAATTATCATTAGTCTTCAACAGGGAAAAAATCTGATAGAATACAATAGACAACAAGTTTTAAATCAATATTCGCAGCGAAAATAATAATTCATTAGAAGAGTTAAGTAGAGAATGAAATCTACTATCATCTATGAATTTAAAAGTCCATCATTGATATTTTATCCCTGTAACATCAATCATATATATATATATATATATATATATATATATATATATATATATATATCTGAAATCAAATGTTCATCTTTGCACTATAGACCAAAGATATTCATCAGTTGGTCATGTTCATCTAAACACCTATTCATCTTTGCACTGCGGGCCAAAGATATTCATCAAAAAATCATTCATCTTTGCACTACCAAAGATATTCAGTTATATCATCATTTAGGAATGAGGATGATGAAAAATATTTAAAAAAAACGAATCCAGTGAAACAAAAGAATAAATATTAAGGATTCGTACTTTAAACAATCCGAGTTCAAAAATACTTCATAAATAATCATAGCGAAGTAAAATTCAAGAATGATCAAAACATGGATAAAATCAAAGCTAGTATCCATAATAGATATCTTGAAAAAAAATGAAAATTTAAATTTTTCGGTGAACAGTGCCGTATTCGTGAATAGTGTCGTATACGTGAATAGTAACCCCGACACAAAAAGTTCCAAATTTGATAAAAAGTTCAGACTAATATTTTGGCATAATGATATTGAAAGAAATAATATCATTTTAAAAAATAATATCCCTTACCTCAGAAAAGACAGTACTTCTAGCTGGAATACTGGATATAGTGCTGAAGGGAACTTGCATCGTATAGCAATACTCAAAGTATTAAAATACTCACAAGAATACGCTCGATAATATAGAGAGAGAAAATTTCAGTTTCTGGTGTGATTTTCAATTCTAACCTAAGCACCCTATTTATAGGAAAATGCTTAGAACATCAAAGTAGAAAATTTAATAAAATAATTTTATTTATTAAATTTTTCCTACGCCCACTTTTGAAGATCTGAATTCAGCCATTAACATGTGCAAGTGGGGCCCACCAAAGTGTAAAAAATGTTTTTATAAAAAAAATATTTAAAACTTCAAAAATCAATTATTCTGGAACTTCAGAACTTCAATAATTCATAATAAATAGCCCTTTTATCAGAAAAATTCAAACATTATGTCTTTTTTATAGGAAATTGCATTCTCTACAACTTTGTAAGTTTAAGTTTTTCTAAATTCTAAACAGAAATTGACCGAAATCCATAAACGGACGATTTTACAGGCTATAATCAAATTTCAGTCAAGAAATGGGGTCCACAGACATGTTTAACATGTTTTAAATAACTTTTGCAACAAAAATACTCTTCCTCCTCATATATTCATATATCTCACATTCATTGTAAAAATATCACCATTATTATATTATTAAAATATAATAATATATTTAAATGAATTATTTTATCAAAAAAAATAAAATATCAATTTTTCAACAATTGTCACTTTAAAATTTTCTCCATCTATATCCACATAAAATAAATATTTTATTTATCATATAAATCAATAATTAATTATTCACAAATAATATTACAGAATCACAATATCGACAACCAGGCCGTTCCTAGGAAAGAGGGGGCTTTCTAATAAGGATTTTTCCTTACTGTCGCGCAATTAGATGACCAAATCTCTCCTTAGACAGAGTTTTCTAGACATTACCAATAATGTTATCTAATAATATTATTCAGATAATATAAATTATTGCTCCGATAATGGAAAATATTGTGTAGTGACAATTATTGAATAACAGTAATATAAAATATCAATGCAACAATTATTGAATCAATAAAATAAAATATTGTACAGTAATTATTGTGACAATTATTGAGTAGTGCCTTCTTACGTAAGAATCAATAATTGGTGCAATACCGTGTGCTACTGTGTTTTAACCACCGGATATTCCAACAGTATTAACGGTAACAACTACGCCGTTACTTATAAACAACTTATACTTGTCATTTTTTTCATCCAATCACTTTCCGTTATGGGGCCCACACATGGCTGCGCCGTCGTACGAATATTCCCCGACAACAATGAATATTTTATAACCACTTGCTTATTTAAAAATATTTGCGCATTTGTACCCATAACTAATCACATTAATCAAATCAACCCTTACTATTTTAAAATAATAAATAGAGGAAATTCAATTTCATTTATAATAAGTTGGGGTCTTACATGAAAGGTACTTTGGACTACATGTTATGTTATAGAGGACCGGACCGGCGATTAATTGGTTACTCCGATGCTAGTTGGGGAGGTAACCAAGGGATGCGGAAGTCGACCTCAGGATATGCATTCTTGTTACATGGTGGTGCCATCACTTGGTGTAGCAAGAAACAGACTTGCGTTGCTTTTTCTACGATGGAGTCGTAGTTTATGGCTTGTATGTCAGTTGTTCAAGAAGCCATGTGGCTGAGGAGATTCTTTGAGGATCTTGGTGTCGTCTCTCATACTTCAGATCCTGTGATTGTTTACTGTGATAGCATGGCGGCCCTAAATTACACTAAGGACCCCAAGTATCACGGCAGGATGAAGCACATCGAGTTGAGGATGAACTTCATCAGAGATATCATAGCAAATAATGAGGTAATATTAGAGTACATGCCCATTGGCCTTATGGTAGCTGATCCTTTGACGAAGCCAATTGCTAAAGATGTTTTTTTTAGGCATGTTAGTTCATTAGGGCTTCGTAGGATTTGATGTACTTTCTATTATTTCCTTGTATATCACTCATTATTTTGCTTGTATTAGAGATATTCATTGTTATTTCGAGAAATTTATCATTTATGCGAGTTCCATTTATTTCCACTTGTGTTTGGTTATTTTAGCGCATATGATAAATTTTAGATGTTTACACAGCTTATTATGCATATTGGATATGCACATACATTAAATATATGTCAATAGGTTGATTGGCTCACTCACACGAGTAATCACCCTTAGCGCTTTAAAAACCGAGTAAGGTTGAGACAATTCATTTATTGGCACTTTGAATAGCGAGCTGTTGATGCTTTTAATAGCAATCAATTGGCGCTTAGTAGCGAGCAAAATGAACATGATGTCGCCTTGGCATGAGCCAAGATGAGGTTAACTTGGATTAACCAAATATAGTATGTCCCACCATCTATATTAACCTGTACTGATAGCCAGTTACGAAATTTTAGGTTTGGCACTTGGAAAGCTAGTAATCTAAAAAATTCGAGTTAGGCGCTTATAAAGCGACTGAACTAAGAACCATACGGCACGACCATAGGACATATGCTCATGTAAACGAGATTGTCTGTCGTAACATGATAACCGGATGCGAAGTTTTAAATATGGCGCTTAGATAAACGAGTAATTTGAAATGTTCTAAGGTCCGCACAACAAGGCTATAGAATAGCATGTTGTGAGATAGTTACATGTGCTTAGCGACCATGTAAAAGAGGTGAGAGAATGAATCCCTACTTCCTCACCGTGTGAGTCTTGTAGGACAAGTTTTGTTCCTACGTCAAGTGCTCTTTGTGATCTTTGACTATACTGCAAAGACATGGATTAATGTTGCTACTTTAGTTTCGATTCCTAAGGTCAGGATTGATGAGACTATAAGGACCGATTCTGGGAAAACAGTTAATTCCTTTCTAAGTAGTATTAGGGCAAAGGGAAGAGAATTTGATTTCACCTCGTTCTGCACTTATTGTCGACAACTATAGTGTTTTGATAATGATATAGTAATAAGTGAGATACGAAATGGACTTGGGCCCAAAGGTGGTTAAGTAAGGCTCTCTGAGGGGTTAGAGATACTTAACATAAAGAAAATTCAAATGTGTCTGGGGTACTCTGAGTTTGTGGGTTGTAGCCTCTACGTGAACTAATTAAGTTCGATTTGAGAGCTCCCGTATTATTTCTTTGAAAGGGTAGATATCTCTATGTTGGCCCTAACAGGTTTGATATAGAGCTCCCGCATTGCAGGTGAACTCAGCGGTCGCACGGTTCGGCAGTTAGAGGTTTACATGTTTTGGTTTGAGCTAGTTTTGGCAGATATGAGGATTACATCGTCCCCACCATAGGCGAGTGGGAGATGTTGGAATATGGATATCCAATTGGGGCGCCCATAGAGGGTCCGACCCATTTGGGTTAATTAACCGTTCTCTAATTGACAAGGTCAGTAAAGACGTTTGTGATTTTGAACGTGGGAGTGACTAGACGTGGGAAGAAAGTTGGGAAGTGGCTCAACCACTTCCTTGTTAAATAGTCATCGTCTATCGATCAATACGTACAAGATATCACTTCAGTTGCAAAACACCGCTCTCAATATCGAGTCCAAAACCCTAATTGTTACGTAATGTGAATTAGTGTTCCGTTCTCGATCGTAGTTCAAAAACGCTGTTGGGTTGAGGGAACGATAGGAGTTTTTCCCATCAAAAGTTCAATCACGCTTCAAGAGGTATACCTTTGATTCTCCAAATTATGTGTAAATATGAATAACATACGTATTAAAAACCCTTCAGTATATATAAGGACTTGATTAAATTTCATAAGATAAGATTGTCTAGACTTTTGCAAACAAGGGAGGATTTAGTATCAGCTGGGGCTGACTTTTCAAAAAAATATTTTTTAGGAGTAATTTCAATATATATATATATATATATAGGAGTATTATTTAGATTAAAGTTTTTTTTAAATAATTTGATAAGGTTTTGGATAGAATAGAATATAATAAAAAAACTTAAATTAGGATGGAAAGAAAATAATAGGAAACTTATAACTCTTCTTTTTAGTTGTTTGTGAGTACTTTATTAAAAAGAAATCTAACTTTTAAATATAGATTACTATTTTATCTTTATATTAAATCTTCTTCTATTAATCCATATAAAGAGTAATGTAGAATATAAAAGATTAACTAAAGTCTTTTCCTTTTTCTTCCAAATCTATTCATTTTGGGGGACAGGAAACTTCTGTACGAGAAATGGCCAAATTTTCTATCTAATTCGTATTTTCCGTCCCTTAAAAAACTCACAAACAAGATATATGAATACAAAACTTGAACCATTTTTCATACATTTCTTTCCTTTTCCGGTCCGTTTTAAAAATCACAAACACCATGGGCGGCAAAATATAATTTACCATCACTTCTAGCATCACCCCTCCACTATTAAATTCTTAATTAATATTAATATTACATTAGAGAACATAAAATTATTTTTAAAATTTCTCATTTTAAAAGTAAATGTCAAACTTTGGAATGGAGGGAGTATATTGTATTTTAATTATATTTTCCTTTAATCCAATTTATATAATTGAAAAATTATAAATAAAAAAATTATTTATATAAATATTTTTACCCTACATTGAAGTGTAATACTAGATTCGTCACTGATTGCAAATATATCTACGAGGAAAGATAATATATAAGTAAGAAAAAATTATCTTATGATTGCTAGCTCAAAATATATTTGAAGCTCTTCATGTCTTTTAAACTAGGTATACTATATAATTATGTTTTGGACCTGAACTAATTGAGTACTATAGGAAAAGAAAGATGTCTACGGTCTTCTTTTGTGTACATATTTTTTTTCCCATCAAAGCATGTATATAAACTTTATAATTTATACTCCTTTCATTCCACATTAATTCCGACATTTCTTTTAGTTAATTTTGTTACCAAAAATATACTTTAAATATTTACTCAAGGCAGTAGTATAAACTAGTCGAACCGAAACGCACAGAAAGTTGCTCGAATATTCGACTCGAAACATTAAATTCATACTTGAATTTGACTCGAATTCAAATTGTAATTAAAAAATTCTACTCATATTCGACTTGACTCAAATATTTATTATTCGATTTCGATCCGACTCGGATCGAATTATATTCAAATTACTCGCGATCTTCAAATTCAAGCTCGAATTCGAGTCTCTACATAATAATTGGCTTTATAATAAATATAATTATAAATTGAATTTATTATTTTACTTAGAAATAAGAAATATATTACTATTATACTTTATAGATATAAAATCACAATTAAAATTTAAAATAAAATAAAATAATAATTAATTATCCTAATTTTATTTAATTTTGTATATTTTATAAGAAAATGTATCGAGTATATATCTTATCGAATCTGTATCAATCGAGTATGTATTGAATCACAATCGAGAATTCGAGTAGTTTGAATATTAAATGAGTCAACCTTGCTCAGATTCTACTCATATTTTTATTCAAACTATTTTTTATGCTCAGATTTAGAATCATATTATTAACCAATTCGAGTCTCGCTAATATTTTTTTGAGTCAATTCTGAATTGAGCCCGAACTATTTAATTCGTTTACGGCTTTTAGCAGTATCGCATTGGCTTCTGTTATGCTGTTGTTGGTTGTTGGGAACTTGGGATAGGGAATATCATTTGAATATTATGTACTCCCTCCGTTTTTTAATATAGGTCGTTTTAGAGAAATATTTTTGTTCATAAATATAAGTCGTTTTAGAATTTCAAGTAAGCATTAATTGTTTAGTTTTCAATATTACCTCAAGTAATAAATATAACTTTAGTTCTCTCACTATTTTTTGTCCAATAAATAGCACTCTCTTTTTCCAATACAAGGGCAATATAGACAATTGATAGTATATTTAATGTTTTACGATTATTTCCTTAATACTTGTGCACAACTCTAAAACGACCTATATTAAGGAACGGAGGGAGTATATTACATTATTTTCGAATATACTTTTGAATAATTTCTAAAATTTGTGTCGCGCAATCTAAAAAAAAGTTTCAGTTAATGTGGGACAGGCAGGGGTGGGCAAATAAACCGATTTTTTCGATTTTTGGATAAACCGGACCGGTTCAATCCGGTCGATTCAGTATAAATATAAATCGGTCCGGTTCGGTACAAAAAATCGATATATATCGATTTTTCGGTATCGGTTTCGGTCCGATGCTTTTATAGTTCGGTATAAATCCAACCGAACCGGTATATATCGGTTTTCTAATTTTTTATTATGATTAATAATTTATTAATAATAATAATAATAAAATATCGATTATAATAATAAAAATATTAATAATAATAATAATAATAATTAAATAATTAAAAAAATAATAATTATATTAATTTTTGGTAAAAACTGGTACCGTCGGTTCGGTATATCGATCCAATCGATACCGGTTCGAGTCGGGTCGGTTTTTGCCGGTTGCCCACTACTTATACTTATTTATAATTTTAATCTTTTATTATTATTAATTGTAAGAGGGTCACTGTATATATTTAATTATTTTTATAAAATAATATTAGAAATTTCAAAATTTTTATCTCAAATAATTTAACATTGAATATTTTTTCAAGTTCAGGCCCATTTAATAAAAGACTTCCTACCCATACTACTGTGCTACTGTTATGTTGGAGTAAACGAGTACTCTCTCTCCACGGTTAGTTTGAACAATTATAATGTTTATTTTACCCTTTTATATTTTACTAAATTTCATCTCTACCCCCTCTCTAACCTAAAATGCCTGATCATTTGATTCACGTAAACAAAGTACACAACTGCTGATCTCTGTTCTCTCTCTGCGCTCGATCCATCAATTTCTTGGCTTCTCCCTCCTTCCCTCCGCGGCTGCTGCTACTCCTTCGATTCCTGCTACTCCTTCGATTTGCCGTTTGGTACAAAACTCTAGACCAAATATTTGATATGTAACTATATGTGCGTATTATGTTATGTTTGAATTTTGGCATGTGATTTTTCGTCTTCTTCACCTCTTTAATTTTGATTTCGATTCAATTCCATTTTTTGTTAATTTATGTGGTTCAAATGTTTGATTGATTGAATGAATGAATTGTTGTATACTGGGTTGGGTTGTGCTTAATTAGAAATATGTGAGCAGCTTAATTTTAGTAATTTTCAGTAACTTGGGTTCTGTTTATATAGATAATGATGTTTTTGTGTATTACTTTTGTTGTTCACTTTAGATATAAAAATATCATTTTAGTATTTGAACCAAACTCTGTTTGAAATTTAATGTTTCGACTATCATTTGTTTGCATGGTTGATTAAGATTTTTCTTGTTCAAATTCGATTTAACTATGAATGTTTCGACTATCATTTGTTTGCATGGTTGATTAAGATTTTTCTTGTTCAAATTCGATTTAACTAATGCATATCATGTATGAGCTATGTGGATTTTTTTTTAAACTAATTCTAAAAATCAGATCAAGGATTATAAGAGGTCAATCTAAAAAGTAAATGTTAGTTCTTTATCTGAGTTTATGGATGGGATTGCATGTCATAATTCTGCCAAATCATCCAAAGGTATGAAATTATTAATTTTGTTAACTTCTCTTATTATAATATCTGGTTTGGTTGTTAATTCCATGTTTCGATTAAATGAGGATAATTAATGAATTTGTATAGTTTTTCTAAAATTCTGAATTCTGATTTGTTTATAATGGAAGCCAACAATCTTTTGCTTTCTGTTTACAATGCAACTGACTTTAATTCTGCCTTGCATCTTCACAGGTCCATTTCCATTGTGCATTACAGCAGTTTCAAGTCGAGAGTCTAAACTCTTAGCTGGAAATCACAGCATTGCACAGGTTATTGCCCTTTCATATTCTCTATTAGCAAGTGGGTTAAGAAGATCATTTTAATCTTTTGCATCTTTCTTTCTCTCATTCTTGGCGGGAGTTTTGGTTTAATGAAGCTTTAAATAGTGTGAAATTATTTACGCTGCCTAAAATTTGTTTGGAGTTGCCTAATCTTCTGTGAGTCTAACAACAACAACAAGTCTTTCTCCATTGATGAATCAAATAATTAGCCTTTTGTTCCTTTTATATAGGTTAGTAATTCAGAATTTTCATTGATTTGAATTTTAGTTACTATCCATATGCAGTCATTTCTTTACTACATTATTTTTATGTGATTTAGTGTTACTCAGTTGCAGTTAGTATAAAATGAAAAACTGATGTGATCTAAAAGGTTATGTGAATTAGCATATTTGACAAGATTATATAATGTAGAATGAAGACAATTATTCTAGTTGTTATTGGTGATTTATGCTATCCCACAACAAAAATAGTTTATTCTGTTATAGAATTGCTGGACTAATTCTTTTGTATTGCTCTTGTGCTACTTGAACTGCTCCTACATAGCGAACATTAGTTTTGCATATTAACTATTGGAAATTTGTTTTAAGAATCATCAGTTATGTTATGTACTGTGTTATTTGCGTAACACAATGTAATGACTGATCTATGTGATATGTGTTTGTATTGGGTATGGTTTATAGTTTCAACATAGATTTGTGATAACCACCTTATATGTTTTTAGGTAGAAAGAAATTTATTAGAGGAGTCTTGCATTTGATTCATAACGATCCACTTCTCTTACTCTTGCTCTCATCCCAAAAATCCCTAATATATGATATTGACTCAATGTGTTTTATTTAATGAAATTGTGGATGATTATTATGATATGATATTGAATCAATGTATTTTTTTATTAATGTCATTTTTAGTTATCTTTACATTTGATTTGAACTTACAAGTCATTATTAGCCGATCACCTTCATAATTTGTTTTAACTTAATTTTTGACTTATAAGTCAAATTGATGTCGAACGCTTTTACTTATAAGTCACAACTTAAAATAACTTATAAGTCAACTTATATTTTAACTTTAAGTCATTTTAAAATAAGTCGTTGCCGAACAGACCCTAATATTGAAGATATATATTTTATCTGTTTTATTTGTATTGCTTCATCAGTTCCACACAATAAGATTCCCACTTTTTGAAGTGATTTTTGCGAAATCCTTATTTAAAATTGATGGGATTCATGAGATATTTGAAAACAACAAAATTTGTAATTAATAATTCTTTTAGTTAGTTTACAATGGTTATAGTTATATTAATTATAAATTATAATCAAATGAATTCATATCAATTTTGAATATTAAGATGTCATAAAATAACTTTAAAATGTCTAAATGAATAGGTTTTGGAATAATTATTGTTGTTGTTAGTTTTTCAATGCATTAGGTTGTGTTTTCTTTTTAATTTTGTTACATATTACTGTTTGTCATTTCTGTGTTTTTTAAGCTGGGATATATATGTGTGTGTGTGTGTGTGAGCGCACGCGCGTGCAGTGTCTGTGAAAAATATGGTGTTGTCGCTAATTATGTCCCCAAAACTAGGTTGTTTTTTGGTTGGTTGTCATGGCTAGGCAACCACAACCAAGTTGTCCCCTATATATATATACGCACGCATTTTTTTTTCCTAATTTGAGAGGAGGTGGGAATCGAACCTAGGACCTCTTTCTTGGCAAGAGACCTAGAATATCACTCAAACCAAAAGCTCTCGGTTGTGGCATAGATTAGTGAGATAGATCAAAAAGTGGTTCATGGTTACTACCTTTTGTCCCAAATTTAGAGCCTCCAGTATGAAGGACAAACTTTATAGATTTTTATTTCCAAATTCAATGTGGTAAAGAATGAACTTTGAGTTATCATCAAATTTTGTGGTTTTATTTTCAAGTAGAACTCTAATTTCAAAACAACTATTGAACGATTGTCTGTCTGGATTTTGGTCATACGGGTGCAAGATATTGGTTAACTGTCTATTGGGTGAAATATATAGTTGTTGATAGTTTAGTACAATGCTTTCATCAAAACCTCTATTATATTGCACCCAAAAAAAAACTCTATTATATGCCTTCACACCTATTATAGTTGTCTTAACAACTTGTTTATTGATCTGCTACTTATGTTTCTCATTATTACCATTTTATTTTTGTTTTTATTCTGGTTGATGTTAGAAGTGTGCTTCTGTTGAGTGATGGCCTCTGCCTCTGCTAGCAAAGTGGGATATGAACCTTCTCCTGAGTTTGAGCAGAACGCCAAGGATTCACTTATTGAATTAGATCTAACAGATTCTTCTGAACTCTGGCTCATCCAATGGCCAATTAATCAAGTATAGTCTCTTTTCCTCGTGGACTCTCTTTTATATTCTCCAATGACAACTTGAGATGGTCAAGTAATGTTTCAAAAATATTCAATCCATGTTTACAACAAAGATCAACATACGCAGAAGTACATTCATGTGGCGAGCTATTACTTTTTCTTGTTATGAGGTGAAAAGAAATTGGCCATCGTAACTTACTTTTTCCGGTTGTTACTTTTTCTTTGCGTCTCTTCTTTGACCAACTGGAGGGCTTGGAGTTATTTATTTATTTTGTAGTGTCAACTCAGTTGATTCTTGATATTGTTCTAATTAGTGTTCACTAGTTTTAACTTGGTGGCATTAAGTTTCTTACCTTTTTTTTTTGCATGTGGGTATTGCAGCCTCCTGATTTTGACGGGCAAGAAGTGACACTGAAGCTTCATCATGAAGGACACTTGGGCAGTTTTGAGGGCTCTTCTGGCAAGTGTAAATTTCAATGATTTCTACATCTAAACTGATCATATCATTGTACTAACTTGTTTTTTTTAAGTATATAAATCACTGTAAGCATCATAAAGGGGGGGGGACCCATGTACAAGCTATGTATACAAAGTAGTATGATGATATGGTTATTCTTGAGCAGAATGTCTTAAAATGTTCATAATTCTTGAGCAGAAAGTCTTATCATGGCGAAATCTTACTCATGTGACAGGAAAATCATATGATGTTGTGAGTTTCGCATCCCAGCATCCAGATGCAACAGTTTTCTCATCTTCTGCTTCAAAATCAAAATTTGGTAAATTGCTTATACTCTCAGAGTTAATACTTACTCTTTAATGTATGTAGCATATATTTTAAAGGCTCAAAAAGGAGCACCTAGGAACAAGGTGAGGTGGGGCGCACCTATAGGACCTTGTCTTGGCTAAGGCAAAGCGCATTCAAATAGTCATACCTTATCGAAGTCTTCTAAAATAAGGATTCTTTTCTTACCCTGTTTTCTTTTTATTTATCCCCTTTTTCTTCACCTTCTTTTCTTTCCATTTTTCTTCATCTCTTTTCTTTTATCTTCATTTCTTCCCTGTTTTAAGGCATGCCTTGTTGAAGTCTTCTAAAATGTGGCATCTTTTCTTCCCCTGTTTTCGTTTTTCTTGTACCCCCATTTTCTTCATCTCTTTTCTTTTCTCTTCATTTCTTTCCTGTTTTTTTCTCCATTGTTTTTTCTTATCTTTTTCTTTTTCTATTCTTACTAAGTTTTTGCTCTGAACCATTTTTCTTCCTATATCTTTTTTGTTCTTAATTCGACTCCTCTTTTTCTTTCTCTATTTTTCGTCTTTCTTCCATTTGTATTTATCCATATATTGTCAATTTATATCACAAATACTTTATTACAAATATAATAACACCATAATATATAGTTTTTTTATAAAAAAAAATTGTGGGCCTCACATCGTTGAGGCATGCGCCTTGCGTTGCTCCTTGTGCCTAAGCTCTTGGGAGACCTTTTCACCTTTGTTCACCTTTTGCCTTTAATTACTATGGTCTATAGTTAGAAATATTATAAACTTACCTTACTCTATTTGCAATTTGAAGTTGCTTTGTTATATTTTTGGCACTGATTGTTGCAAATTACAATTGCCATGTGAATTTTATTATTGATCTGGCTCGTATGATTGCACTTAGAGACTTAGAGTGTAACTTGGTTCAGGTAGACTTTAAAATTGAATAAGTAGAAAAACATCCATTATCACATTGGAGTCGTGTCAAATGAAATTTTATGGCTAAAAAATTAACAAGGCAATAGAAATCATATGTTTTAGTTATCTATATATTGATGAAGGATGGATAACTATAAAAAAATCTGTATTTTGTTGTTAATGCTGTCATAGTATATTAGTGATCATAAGTTGGTATATGTTATATCTGAAATAGATTGTCATGCAACAACAAATGTTCTCTGCAGAAACTACGCATACATAGAAATTTTACCAATTTATAAAAGATTATAGGCATTAATCTTCTATGTACACGTCATCACATTAATTTTTGTTTCATTTTTCATTTGTGTCATCACATTTATTAATTTACTTGCATGTGGCTTTCCTTTGTTTGTCTGTTGTACCCATGTCATACTCTTCTTATATAGTCTAACTAGGTGGTTACATGTCATTATATTAGCAATGAAATTAATTAGATAAAAAATGAAGAAGAAAGTATATTATCACATATGAAGATTGAAATCAAGTTGGAAGTAACCTCTGTATAAACTACAGTCATATGTAATATATGCACTGACATGAGGAACGAGGAATATTATAGATTAATATATGTAGTGACATTATCTTTTTCACATTGTTGACAGTTGGTAAGATCTCACGGCGTGTTTCCCTCATCCATTACCCAGAGCCTGATGAACTGCAGAAACTCAATCCTAACAATCTGAAACAGATGTATGAGAGGCATTCTGCAACTTTGACAAATTCATCGCACCGATTCGCAACTCCTACTCAAAGTACTAGGTCAAGACATTTCCAATCAGGAAGTGGTTTAGCCACCTCCAGTCGAGGCAGTGGACGTAGGAGTTTTTTGTTTGCTTCGGAGGACCCATCAAAAGAGCCAAATCGGAGACGGTCAGAAGAGCAGCTGGCTCAAGCCTCAGATCAAGGTCATAATGTAGTTGCGTCTTCAGGTTCATTGGGTCATTCTCAAGAGAAGAAATCAAAGAAGAAAAGGAAAACTGAGAGTTGAGATTTATTGCTGTTAGTTTATCTGTTATCTTTTTAAGCATAAGCTAATATTTGAGGTGTTAAAATAACTCTCGAGTGCCGTTGCTGCTGCTGTTAATGATCCCTAAATTGTTATTGATATACTTGTTATCCAACTAGTTGAGCCAAAAATATTTTTGTAAAGTTGTTGAATTTGTTGTTTGATTTTATCTGTTTCCTTGATGCATGTTATTTGATATGTGCTGCTACGGGCATGACCTCCCCTAAGTTTCCTCTGCACAAGGCGGTTCAACTTTCTCTAGCAGCATTATTTGTGAACTGGTGCGTTTTTGTAAGCGAGTATGCCGGCATGGTTGGTGCTTTCTGGGCTAACATTCTCTACCCGAATTTCAGAAATAATCGTCGGAGACATGTCACATCTGATGCAATCCGAATACGAGAGAGAACAAATATCACTAGAGGAAGAAACAAACAACTGAGTAATAGATATAATAATGATAACAAAAAGATCTAGGGGGGAGTCTTCTCAAAAGAGAAGAGAAACCCTCTCTGTATCTAAATATGATTTTTTGAAGGCTAGAAAAGAGAAAATAGATATATAATTTATGTATATCAAGTTACGTGCTTTCAGAAGTTTAACGAACCTCACAGGTTGTGAAGCAATTTTGAAGAAATTTAGGCGGTTACAAGTTGGACATATTAATGATCTCACAATTAATCTATTTTTAGCAAAATTGAAAAAAAAAATAAAAAAATAAGAGGTTGTTAATAACGGGGTGAGTCTTATTTTTTTAGTCACATTCGTCCTTAAAAATTGATAATTTACGGGATAAATGTGTCAATAATTCAATTAGCATTCAAGAGTATAGTTATAGATATATAAAATATTTATAAAAAAAAACTCTTACAAAAAGTAACTTATAAAATAATAGGTTAAAAATGGATTAATTGATAATTTTAAAATTAATATGTTAAAATCACCAAAAACAATATTGTAAAATCTATGCTATAGACATCAAGGATACCGTTAATGGGTCCCGCACTAACCGTTTGTCTTGCCTGACTGACTCTCTCTCTCCTCCGGCCTTCCCTTTTCACTCGCAGCACAGAAAATCTCTAAATAAAACCATGCCAATTTCCTTTTCTCTCTCATCCTCCCGTACAACCCAACCCAAACCCTAACCCTAACCCCTAACCTTTTCTTCTCTCGTTCGAATTAGATTTTACCCGAATATAAACCAAATTACGTTAGATTTTATCAATTCTTCTGATCTTTTAAGACATTGAAGATTGGAGATCATTTTCTTTGATCTCTTAAGACATTGAAACCAAATTGCCCTTAGATTTTTATCTGAAATTTAAGACAATGAAGATTGGAGACACATTTATTCTCTCAACATGATGCGTTAAACAAAATTTTCTTTCTTTCGAGTTTATATACTCAAATATTTGAGATACAGTCATTGGGATTGATAGGGGTATTGTGAGAATAATGTCGAATTTGTATGGAGATTTTAATGCAAAGATTGATTATGTATTCAAAATTGTATTGATTGGAGACTCGGCAGTTGGGAAATCTCAGCTCCTAGCACGTTTTGCTAGGAATGAATTTAGTGTAGATTCAAAAGCTACGATTGGGGTTGAATTCCAGACTAAGACGCTCGTTATCGATCATAAAACCGTCAAGGCCCAGATTTGGGACACTGCTGGTCAAGAAAGGTGTGTCATTGCCATTATGATATTTGGCTTTCAATTTGCAATAATTAATATAATTGCAGTTTTTATATTTTAGTTTTAATTTAATTAATGGTCTTATCTTTTTGCAAATTCTGGGTTAGTTAACACTGTTTACATGAGAAGAAGAGAAATTCCTTTTTCGGTTAATAGTTTCAAAGCTCCTACATGATATAATATCCATTATGAATTTGGTGTACATTTTCTTTTATCATTCTCTCCGCATTCTTTTGCTAGAACATTTTTAAAGTGTTTCTTTTTGTAGAATTATCATATGAGATATTGAGACCCCTTCTCTTCATTCTTCTTCTTTTCTCTTTGTTACTATACAGGTCGAGCTTCTAAGAAGCCTACCTTAACTCATAAATTTATGATTCAATTTGTTAGGATTTGTTTTTGAACTAAGACTCTGACAGACGGGAACATACTGGATGATGTCTCCATACATTGTCAAATTCTATAAAGCATATTGCTTTTTTTGTTAATCTTATGTGTTCTGTTTTATGCCATGTGTTGTTTTACTTGAACATACATATAATGCAATTTTTTATTTTTTTGATAAGTAACATGCAATGCAATTCGTAAATGATTGATTACTTGTTCAATTTGAAATTCTAAAATTGCTTTTCTTTGTTTAGTTGTGCATGGTTCTTCTTCTTGGTTGAAGGACTCACTTGATCGGTTCTATATTTCTTCTACATCTAACTTTCCTCTTATTGTTGATAGAGTTATTTATTTTACCCCATCATTATTTTTCTTACGAGTGTACATATGTCTACAATTTAAGTTTAGGATCTCATATGAACTAGATGGAAGCTTATTATTTTTCGTAAGTGGCATCCTTTTTTCTTTTCCTCCCCCCCCCCCTTCTTCTTTTTGGATATGGTGTGCAGGGGCATCCTTTTCATTGTATATAGGCTTCTATGCTACATGTTACCTTTTCATTGTATATAGGCTTCTATGCTACATATTGCCTTTTCATTGTATATAGGCTTCTGTCCTTTTCATTTTTAAGCGAAGCTTGTACCGGATTGGATCGAGTCATGATTATACATTTACGGCTTCTATAAACGTGCTTTATAGAGGAAGCACACTCTGCCCATAATATTTGTCTGCCTAAGAAGAATAGCTTGAGCCATGTAGCCTATTGGCATCATATGGACTTCTGCTTCTCCAGTACTAAGTCACGGCTTTAATGGTCATGGTGTGAATCTATCTCATACATAAAGGCTAAAGCATTACTTGACGCAGTGAATAAATTTTCGTCA
Source organism: Panax notoginseng (assembly GCA_016801055.1). Lineage (NCBI taxonomy): Eukaryota > Viridiplantae > Streptophyta > Magnoliopsida > Apiales > Araliaceae > Panax > Panax notoginseng. Next base: position 147,907,561 of record CM029012.1, on the reverse strand, counting down.
AGTAGTTGTTACAAATCCTTGTATTAAGCCACAGAGAGGGACCTCTAAAAATCTAGCAGTGATCTTCCGCTTTTCATATTTGATTTGAGCAAATTGACTGATAGCAAAAGAGGCACATGCCGGTGATGTTTGATGGAAAGCCTAGAAGCATTTCTGAATAGTTAAGTTCTATAGATATCTATATAAACAATAGGATGACAGAATGAGGTCACTAGCTGGACTGAATGGTTGATCTCCATAACAAGGATGACAAAGTTTGTAGCAACCCGAGTTCGAATCAAATCATTAGTAAGGCTTATCTTAGCCCACCACATTTTGCCAAAAAAGTCATTACTTTAGGTATTAATGATAACAACTTGAGTCCTTATATACACATCAAAATATCCTATGATATGGGACTCGGGTGCAACTTGAAATACGTTTTCTCTGGGGCAAAATCTCAAAGCATGAATTCACAGCACTTGAGTCGGTCTCCTCTTTCTTGAAAATAAAAATAAAAATAAAAATTACTAAGGACATTATTGTATATGTTGATCAATCCTTCTTTGGGCGAGACAATTCATTGTTCACTTTCCTAATAGAAACTTAAACCTGTTTAAAATGGTTTCGTTCACAATTCGACAGTATCAGATGTCTCAGCCCAATCAATTTTTAGATCATGCCTTCTAGACACTTCCTGTGATAGTTTGAGGAGTTACGGTGATAGGAGGAACCCGTTCCTTATGTTTATTGAATATACATCATAATCAACTATCAATTTGTTTTCCTGGGAATGAGGCTGGAGAACATTTATGTACCTCTTATTACTCTTGATGAAGTAAAATACACCATTACGTACTGAAGGGATTACTAATTTTGTTTGTTTTATAAAAAGTTAGAACTTGTTGAATTATTCAACCAAGTCTGCAATAATTACATTTATCTTCCTGCTGTTTACCATCAAATGTCTGGTACATCAATTTCTACTGTTTCTTATTGTTTTATTGCATAGTCCTCTTACCTTTTTAATTGTTCCCTTTAATTCCCATAATTTACATTGTACATGTTCCTCTATTCGTATACAGTTGTCTTTGGTGATAGTAGAGATGAAATCCAAACAGCATTTTTTCCCGCCACATATGCATAATTTATCCCCAGATATGTCATAAATGGCCAACAAAATTCAAAGTTAAACCGCTCGCTGCAATTTAGCTGTTGGTGTTTGTTAAAATGGAATATAGGCAACTAAATTTCTTGTACTATTTGTTATCTCAGGTACAGAGCGGTGACAAGTGCATATTACCGAGGTGCAGTTGGGGCAATGTTAGTCTACGACATGACGAAGCGTCAATCATTTGACCACATGGCTAGGTGGCTTGAAGAACTAAGGGGGCATGCTGACAAGAACATTGTGGTAATGCTCATTGGCAATAAGTGCGACTTGGGAAGTCTTAGAGCAGTACCAACCGAAGATGCCCAGGAGTTTGCTGAAAGAGAAAACCTATGCTTTATGGAGACATCAGCCCTTGAGGCTACCAATGTTGAAACTGCATTTCTGACAGTTCTAACAGAAATTTATCGGCTCATAAGCAAGAAGTCCCTCAGCGTCAATGATGTATCAGGTTATGCAAAGTCTGCGTCTCTCAAGGGAACTAGGATAATTGTTCCTGGCCATGATTCAGATCTTGGTGGCAGGCATGGTGGCTGTTGCTCCTAGTAATATTTGTTTTCTGCATTTTACATTCTTTTGTTTCATTTCTTCTACATGGGAATATATATACATTTTTCAGCTTAGGATATTGTTGTTTAAACAGAAGAATATTGTGTATAAAGAGAAGATTGTTGTATTAGGAAAAACTGTGCATTGGAAAGGTGCTATGAGTTGCTATTTATTGAAGCTCCTGCAAATAAGATGAATAACAACAATCCCAGTTTTGCAGTTTCTGCAAAGTGCAAACCCATCTTTATAAGTAAAAATGGAGGTAGAGGATAGTATTACTCCTTGTCTGAAGGGAGTAATTTTTCTAAATGAAATTTTGGTCCCTGCACCAATGCCCTCAATATCAAAGGAGCAATAAGAGTTGGAAGAATAAATTTTCCCAATTTTTTGCCTTTACATTGTTAGCTTCCACCTACCCAAACATAAAAACATTTGTTTTTGGACTGAATTTTGTTTTCCATACTAGAAAATAGTTTATCTTCCGACAAAAAATGTTGATTTTGTGCACGTAAATTTGGGAGGAATAAGAATGGATCAATCCATTCCAATCGCAACCAAATACAATTTTTTTTTTATTTCATAGGAATTAGTCATTCCATATTTTCATTTCCACCTTCATTACTCCAATCCAAACATAACATTAGAGCTTACATCGTTTGCAGCGTTTAAACTTTAAAGTTTAAACACGCAACATCATTTTTAAAGTGTTACATATGGAGCTTAAAACGAATTAAATAAGTTACTTACAAAATAAATTAAATTATATCGAATCTATCATTTAGAGGTAAATGGTTAAATCATTTTAAGAAATATTTTTTTTATTAGAATATGAATCAAACCGAAAGACCCCTTAACTATTTAAGATTACTACAACGAATCACACTTTTATCACTAAATTATATCCGCTACAATTTGATTATTATATACAAAAGGGCCTTTTGTTGAACAGAGAAATTAAGAGTAATCAACATATGATCATAAAAAAAGGATCCTTAACACTAATATACAACAATTAAAAAGTATTTACAAAAATAATACATACACAAAATAATTACAAAAATAACGCAATTCATATTAATAAGGAAACCTAAAATTAAGGAGAAATAACTGCCATAATTAATCATTCAAATTCAAATATCTGGGATCTAACCACAAAAACAAATTCAAATTCAAATATTCAAATTCGAATTTCATATGAAAGACTGTACAAATTTTGTACTTTGGAGGAGGTGGCGGAAGCAACTTCAGAGGAGGTGGTAGTGGTGGCTTCGGAAGCGGTGGTGAAGGCTATGGAGGAGGTAGCAATGGCAGTGGAGACGGTGGCGGTGGCGGCGGCGGCGGCGGCGGTGGTGGCTCATGTGGTGGTTACAGAGACGATGGAGGTGGAGGCTGGGGCGGTGGTGACGGGAGCAACCATTTTCGGGTAATAAAAAGAAATTCTCGAGATACTGCAGAGGAGAATATCATTAGTAATGTCATGGCACCAGAGAGAAATTAGAGTTCATGATATGGGCAGAGATAAAGACATAATTGATGTCATCATGTAATAAGCTAGCTAGCTACTTAATAATAGCTCTGGAACACCTTCAGTTCTAGTTTCATAAACAAATTTTGTTTTCTGAATAGGAAAGAGAAAGATAAGAGAGTGATGTGTAATATAATGTTGATAACCAAACCTGCGTATCAAGGTAACCAAACTTTTATACCAAGGTAACCAATCTTTTATACTGAGATAACCAAACTTTCATACTAAGGTAACCAAACTTTTATACCAAGGTTACCTTGGAATGAATGTTTGATTACATTGGTGTGAAGGTTTGGTTACTAACTGCACTAAGAAAAAACTGATGGTGTGAAGGTGAATTAGTTATCAGGGTATAACAGTTTAGTTACCTTGGTATGAAAGTTTGGTAACCAACTGCAATATGAAAAAACTGCAGGTGTGGAGGTGAATTTGTAACCTTGGTATGCAAGTTTGGTAACCTTGGTATGAAAGTTTGGTTACCAATTGCACTATGAAAAAACTGCAGATGTGGATTGGTTATTTTGGTATGAAGGTTTGGTTACCTTGGTATGAAGGTTTGGTTACCAACTACACTATGAAAAAAGAGTGGACAAAACACCAATAAAAAATTCACATCACACACTAACCTCTTTGCAATGTAATTAATAGATCAATAAACACCAATTAACAAAGAAAGTGATCATAAATTCATAATCAAACGCACATTTTGCATAAAATCAAGATCATAAACCCTAAATGAATGAAATTAAAGAGAAAATCTTAAAAGCTGGTGCTCGAGAGAGAGAGAAAATAGAAGTACTTATAAAAACATAGTACAAAGAAATATGAAGAACAATTAGAAGAATGAAAGAGAGAAAATATGGTGATAGATACCAGACTATATATAGATATATGGAGAGAGAGAGGGAAGAAAATGTATGGGAAGATGACTTGTAGGCTGAGAGTTTGAACTTCAACTAACTCTTTGCTTTTGTCTGTAAATATGAAATATGTTCTTATTTTACACCCATTGCTGCGGCTAAGAGGAGGAGAAGTCCGACGAATTGGAGAGAAGATATAGAATGGTTTAGAAGAGAAGATATAGTAGCGTCTTTATTTTCTCTCTTCACTCTCCAACCCGCACTTACCAAAACTAATTCCCTTAAATTAAGGACTCTTAATTGTATTAGTATTGTAAATATATATGATAAAGTGTCATATATTTGTAATTATTTTATGGATGTATGATTTTTGTAAGACGGCTTATTTAGTTGAATAAAAAAGAAAAGACGGCTTATTTAAATAACTAAATAATAAGCTCTATCTTTTCTTTGAAAGAGTTTTGATAATTACGATTTTTCAAAAACACTGAAATCATAACAAAAAAAAAGTTCATACTTTCTTTTTAATTCGGGTAAGAATTTGGTTGTCAAGGAAATAAAAAAGGAATAAAAAATAATAAAAAATAATACTTTGATTTTATATAATAAATTTGATTTTATATAATAAGAATGAAAATATTCTACGTCTTTTTGTTGTTTTTAAAATTGCCCAACAAATTTCTTTGCTATATTTTTTTTCTGGAATTATAAAAAATCTATAAATGTGACTGCAAATTTAAAAGTTGAAAATTTATTGCTTAAAAAAAAATGAAAATTTCCGACGAAGTTCGCACACGTGCAAAAAAATAAATAAAAAAAACCGCCCAAATTTCACTTTGAAATTTGCCATTTCGTCTATGTTAAAGCTTTCTCTTTCTTCTCCAACAACTAAAACATCTGCAGAGAGCAGCCACCCCATATCACCAGTCGCCGTCACCAAACCCTAACATTTGAAGGTTAGTTAACTACTTTTTTCGATTATCTATATCCTAGATCTTCTTACATTAGAAACTAACTAGAAGTTCTGACATCTGCTCCCCGGAAAATGAAATCTATCTTATGTTTGTCGGAAAACCCCCCATTTCTAGACTAAAATCGTCTCCGGGTCGCAGGAAAGTGTCATCCCCGCAAGAACAAACAATAAACTATAAGGGAACTTATCAATTTTCTTTTCTGATCTAATAAATTGACGAGTTCTTATTTTTTTTAATCATATATTGAAGCAGCTCAATACGATGCCAGAAGCAAGATATCGACTATCGAGGCCGGATGACGTTACAGAAATGTTCAGTCGTCGCCGAAGGTCGATCGGTAGAGTAGAAATTCTAGCTGATGAACAGGAGGTCAATACCGGAACTCCTATCCGGTGGGGTGCGACGGCGATGACGGGCGCGCATGGAGCAACGGGAGTGTCAGCTACTCGCGGTCGTGGTTTTGGGAGGGGTAGTTTTGGGTCATCGAGAATTGGGATTGGGCGTGGACGAAGTTTGTACGGATCGCCTGGGCCGTCTGGTCGTCAGAACACGCCATTGGGAAGCGGCCGGCGAACAAGAGGAAGCCGTAGTGTGTTACCTTCTTGGTTCCCAAGAAAGCCTCTCCAAGACATCACTACTATTGTGCAGGTATCTGCGTGTATCATTCTGTCACGTCTTTTCTATTAGTTTCTGTTTATCCTTAGGTATTTTTATATCTGAATTCCTCACTGGCCTTTCTATGTTTTCGATATTTATTTTGCTTACTTTTTTAAGGTTGTATTATGGATTTTTCATTGCCTTTAATTTTTGGGCCCATAGTTAGCATTGTTTCATTGATGGGTTGTTGTGATAAATTTTTGGGTATAAAGTGTTTCTTGGTGTAATGTATAGAATAATTTTAATTAGATGAAACTCTAATGCTGAATATCTGCAGGGATTTGGGCCAGAACTAGTTGTATAACTTGTATGATTCTTAGGTTCGGCATTCATTTTTTCTATTTTTTTGGGTTCTCTACTTAAATATTTTGCGTTCACATTTGACATTCATAATTTGGTAGTTTAGTATGCATCTTGTTCTAGATTTTGAAATATATAATTGTTGTCAATTAATCAGTAAGTGCATATTCTTTTCTCTATGGTGTCACATTGTCTGATTTCTTGTCATGAAAACCACTCAATTGTGCCTTTACAAATGCTGAATTGCATTCATTTAGTATGGATGCACAATGCCGTAGGAGTCCATTACGGATCTTGGACATCTCACAATTTACTTTGACTATGAATCATGAATGTTTTTAATTTCAATCTACACCCTGGAACAATGGCAAGAACAAAACATGTATTAATAACAGAATCCATTTCAACCACCCATGGGGCTATATAATTCACCAGGTCCTTTTGAGTGCTCTTAATGATGTGAGGGTGTGAGAAATGTATATCCCCCCCCTCGCCCCCCCGCCCCCGTGTTGGGACATTTCTTATATTCAAATATGAACGAAACCATTGAGGTTTACTTTTACTTTCCATTATCTATGTCATACACGAGTCGTCTGGAGTTATCATAGAAAAATGAATATAGTAACTATGTTTGTTATTACTTTTCTCCATACATGAGCTGAGTTCCACCAGATATAGGTGATTTTGACATTTATGAGTCTTAGCTTCACATTTTAATTAATATGACAAAATGGTACAGGTCTTCCTTTATAAGTGGTTTGACCTTCAAGTTTCTTAGTTAAATTGTTCTCCTCACTAGATATTTTCTATTTCTACTAGTCATTTTTACACTAATAAAGCAGGTAGAAACACCATAGTTCTTGTCTGTTGTTTCAGTCCTAATTTACGTATGTTCTTATTTTCATATTTGAATGGCAATGCTTTTGTGATATAATATACTTCTACTTGTCTGTCTGAACTAAGTTCAGTTTATTTCAACTATATAGGCGGTTTAGCAGGAGTTCTGAATTTGTACCTTAAACCAGATTCCCCTTGAATATTTTACATGCTATCTTAATTGCTGGTTTAATCGTTACATATGCTCCACATGAGCATGAATGCTTATTTGGAAAAACAATAATCAACTTTCTGAAGGTGAAGAGGCTAATAATATTTAGCCTGCTGCATCATATCATTTATGCGAGTAATTGAGCTCTTGAAACGTAGCACTTTGTTACCACTGCATTGAATTTGAATTTGAATTTGAATTTGAGTAGATGTTGATTCTTAATGGATTCCTTCAACAGACCATTGAAAGAAGAAAAGCTTGCTGGAGAGAAATTAAAGGCCAGCAACTTGAGTGTCCATTAACCCAGGGCCAAAGTGTTCATGATCCTTCTGTTTCTGTATTTGGTGCTCCACTCGAGCACGACCTTTCTGTGATCTCTTCAAGTCCGACAGTTCGAATTAGGCATTGCCCACCTTATGTTGGTAAAGTGACGAAGATATTGCTTGATATCACTGATCAGAATGCTGGAGAATCAGATTTCCTTACACCCGAAAAGAAGCTACTGAACTCAATTGACACAGTTGAGAAAGTGGTGATGGAGGAACTGCACAGATTGAAGAAAACTCCCACTGCTAAGAAGGTGGAGAGGGGGAAAAAGGTCCGCACTCTGATGTCAATGCGCTGATTGACACACTTTTCTAATTTGATATTGATATCAACTATCGTTGAGCAAAGAAATTAAGGATTTGGGAGAAAGGAGATGGGTAACAAGGACACCTGTGACCTGTGTGGTAAAACTGATCATCTATTTTTCCCTGTTTACTGTTGATTGTTGAATGTTAACCTCCAGCCGAAAGTCTTAGTTTAGAATTTTTAGCTTGTTATACCAATTCTTTATAGAATATTTCTCAGTATTCTGTTTCTTGTGATGTTTTTTGGTGCCATACTCAGCAGTCAGCAGATTGCAAGCTTTTGTAACATTTCTCCTTCAGTGTGCCAAGGAAGTACCGATTTTAATTTTTACTGAAGCTGAAATTTCTACTTGTTGGTTCTTGCACTGTTCATATGCTTAAAATTGTTCTTGTTTTTTCTTAATATTAGTATCCTCATTAGCTAGGCAAGAGCTGTGGCAATCCTTATTTTGGTTATTGGATGATTTTCCAGTCAATGACACCTGCTAGACTTGCCAAAAATTGAGAATAGTAGCGGAGTATGGTTCTATTGAGCGTGATACCCGTCCTCTACAAAGTGGTCTTTGAACGACTCTTCGTCTAAAGGTGTAATGAATGGCTTTATTCCCTGCCCACCACCCATGAAAAGAAAGACTAGATAGGGATAGGGCCGGGCTTGAGATTTAAGTATTTCATTAATAATGAGGTTTGTGTGTATAGTGAGTGACTTTAATTCAGTAAAAAATTGTTGCAACTTACCTAGAAAATATGCTAATTATACTCCACAAACAATTCGATTCTGCTCAATGACAAATACTACTATTTAGGGCTGAAGCATCGTGGAAAAGAAAACTTAAAGATTCCATTGTTGTCAAAGAAATTTTTCCATACTGTTGGAGTTTTAAGTTTTTAAATGAACTCAATGCCTGCTTTAAGTACTACTGCTATACCTATATTGAGAAACTCCAAATGAAAGGCCTTAAACATTGATCAAATCGTAACAAGAATAATCCTGCAAACATAATACTGAAATTTACGGACCTTAAGATATAAGACAAAGAAAATTTTGTAACAAACAGAAACTTGGAACTAATCTAGGAATTTATCCTGAACTGTTTTGTACTAATCTAGGAACTTGGAAGCTCGAAGGCATTTTTTAGGCCACTTGGTATATTTTAGAGCATTACCCTCGAGATTCTCAATTTCTCCTTTCATATCTTTTAAGTGTCACATTGCTTCCAAAGAAATTCTCTGCCGCTAGATCAGAAACATGTTGATACATATGTATATTGTATATAAATATTAGCTAAAGTAGAAGCTCTTCTTAAATTTAATAGTGGCTAGAAGCTATTCTTAAATTTAATAGTAACTAGAAGCCATGACCATCATAGATACTTACTACTCCCTCTTCCTCATATGGTTCATTTCCACTCTGCTTGTGTACTTTTTAACAACTAAACTCCTGAAATCAAATAGAAAAATGATCCGTCACCCACCAAGCCCACCAGCATTACCTGTCATTGGCCATATCCATTTACTAAGTAACATCTTGCCCAACTCCCTCCAGACCCTAGCTTCTCACTATGGCCCCCTCATGAGGATCTCCATTGGTTCATCTACTTCACTAATTGTATCTAATGCTATCATTGCCGGAGAAGTCATGAAAACCCATGACCTCAATTTTGCCTATAGGCCAGAATTTGGAGCCTCAGATTACATATTATACAAAGATTCTGCATTTTTTGGCGCCGAGTATGGCACATATTGGCGTTTCTTGAAGAAAATATGCATGACAGAGCTGCTGTCGACCGCACAGCTTAATCGGTCCATTGATATTCGAAGGCAAGAAATAATGAAGTTGTTGGAAGTTGTTTTGAAATGCTCAGGCCGAAGAGAGGCGTGTAATCTAGGTGCGGAGTTAATGAACATGACTAACAACATTGTATGCAGATTGACGATGAGCACAAGATGCTCTGGAAGTGCCAATGAAAGTCAAAAGATTAGGGAGTTCGTGAATGGGATTGGAGAACTTAGTGCTAGGTTAAGTTTGGGAGAAGTGTTTGGTCCTTTGAAGAAATTTGATCTGTTTGGATATGGCCGAAGGCTTCGATCCTTGTTAATGAAGTATGATAAGTTGGTGGAAGGGATTTTGAAGGACCATGAGAAGGAGAGGCATGGGGGTGAAGGAGAAAGGAAGGATATGATGGATATTCTCTTGCGCATTAGTAAGGATGAAACTGCTGAAGTGAAGCTTACCAGAGATGATATCAAGTCTTTTTTCCTTGTTTGTCCCTTTTTACTGTTTATTTCAAAAAAGTTAATTTACGAGGAAAAAACAAATTCTCACCATCTCAAAAAATCCTAATTTTAGTCTGGCTGCCAAGTATGAATATATGGTAATACTAATATCAATCCAATTATTGTTGCAGGAAATGTTCTTGGCAGGCACTGATACGACGAGTGCAGCCTTGCAGTGGATATTAGCTGAGATCATTAACCATCCCAATGCATTCAAAAAGCTCAGAGATGAAATCATGGCGGTTGTGGGGCCTAACAGGCCGGTCGAAGAATCAGACATTCCAAATTTACCTTATCTGCAAGCAATTGTCAAAGAAGGCCTGAGGTTGCACCCTCCGTTGCCATTGATATTAAGGAAATGTAAGGAAGATTGTAAAATCAATGGCTATGATGTGTTGGGAAATTCCAGGCTGATGATCAATGTTCATGCCATTATGCGTGATCCAGACTCATGGAAAAATCCGATGGATTTTGTGCCAGATAGGTTTCTTGCTAGCACCATAGAGAACTCTACTCAGCATGATCAGGCAAATTCAAAGGGTCAAAATCTCCATTATTTGCCATTTGGGAGTGGTAGGAGAGCATGCCCTGGTGCCGGACTTGCATCAACTGTGATACATGTTACGATCGCAAAGCTGGTTCAATGCTTTGATTTGGAAACTAAGGATGGGGAAAAGGTTGATATGGAAGTAGGGTCAGGAATTTCCGCGGGCATGGCTCATCCACTTGTTTGTTATCCTGTTGTCCTTTGCCGCTCGCTCATTAATCTTGCCAAATGATTTGTTCAAGACTCCCCAAACATTTGGTATGTTGGGACTAAGGTTGAAATGAGTTTTTGCTATGTTATCTCTGCACTGAGATAGATGCTACCTTGTTAATAACTTTATGGTTTTCATGCGGGAATTTATGTACTGTCATGGTTATGCCTGTTTTAAATTTCATATTTTCTTTTTCTATGGTTGAGTCTGAATAGCCAAATGTAACAACATGCCCCAGATAAGTAGAACAAAGTCTTCATCTCCTGAGACCTACCCCTAAAAAGATGGTCCTTGCAACCTTAGAGGATAGGTAAAGAATTATTTTTTGGGTTATTTAGGTAAAGAAGAGGCTGGCTGGGTAAATAAACAGCAGAAAAATAAATATTGCATAAATATACACATTAACTGCCCAACAGTCCCTAAGGAAAGATGCAACAGTGGCTCCAAAGCTAGTCCAAAATTCGGACAGCAACACATGACCATTATATATATATATATATATGCCTATCAAAATTGTTGGATAGACTGTATATTTCTTCTCCCTTTCATCACTCCTTCCACTTGTGCATTACAACACACTCTTGATCAACTTTAAGCATGCGAGAGTGAGTAGAAGTATCAAAAAATACTTGTTAAAATAACAATCCCTTGGACAAACCGTTCCCAATTTATTTCCTTAATTGAAAAAAAGATAAACCCTATATATCAAGCAAAAAAAATAAAATCTATGCATATATAAATTACAATAAAATGAGAGTGAGGGCCAACAATCTGGAGAAGAGAGACAATTAAATTTAGATGACTCAGATAACAGAAGACCGACCTTAGAGTTGTTTGAATCCAGCTCCCTAAACATGATCAGATGAATTGAAATGTAGAGGGATATAGAAATTTAATGAGGCAAGAAAAATAAACTAATGTATAGCCTCTGCCCATCCTAAATCAAGGTTCAAGTAATTTCTAGTTTAAATCTCAACTCTCAAAGCCAGTCTGATAAGTTTTCAGTCGGGAAAGTTATTAATATATATGCAAAATTGGGAATTATCTCTTGATAAATTGAGTAGTGCATGATTAAATCTTGTTCTCTAATTTTCACTAAATTTTGTGAGAAATAGAGAAAACCTGCAAATTTTGTTACAATTTTAATTAAGCCATATAAGTAACAAAGTTTCCCCTGCTGATCATAGTTCATAAGCATATCAAGTACTCAAAATAATCGGGTTTAGGGAATCAAAGATTCATGAATCATCAACAAATTAGGGAATTAAAGACCAGATCAAGATTCATAAAAAACAAAGAAGAAATTGTGAAAGGTGGTATTATTAGTAGAATATTGTTGATAATAAGAATGGGTATTTAGGCCAGCTGAACTATAGTCTATAGATAACAACGACATTAAGACAAACAAGACAATAAAAAAAATGCAAGTGTCATTATATTATTACCCCAGTTGTTGACCAAAATAATATGGTGGGTGTCATTTGGTGGTGCCGGCATCATATATCTCATTAAAACTGCAGTCTGCAAACAATACAAGTACAAAACTGCATAAAAAATCAACTCTTTGTCTTCAATATAATTCTAGTATATGTCCGTCCGAATCATGGCAACTTATTCACTAATTTGAGAGCAATGTTTGGAATTATAAGAAACTAGGAATTGTGACATGTTAAACTAATACAACCAATACTCTGTTTTTATGCATATATACTGCACCCTGTGGAGTAAACACCAAAACTCTCATCTTTTCTAAGTTCTAACCATGGCTGATTTTCAAGGTTACATCATTCTCTTCTTCATTTGGCTCATCTCCGCCATTATACTTCGAGCCATATTCAAAAGTCGAACCACATCTCGCCTTCCACCGAGCCCTTTTAAGCTTCCAATCATCGGTCATCTCCACCTTCTTGCTCCAATACCACACCAGGCTCTTCACAAACTATCGAACCGTCATGGACCCTTAATCCACATCTTCCTTGGTTCCTACCCTTGTGTTGTCGCGTCCTCTCCTGAGATGGCTAAAGAGTTTCTCAAAACACATGAAACTTCCTGGTCTGACCGGCCCCAAACAGAGGCCACGGATTACATAACATATGGCTCACAAGACTTCTCTTTTGCTCCTTATGGATCATACTGGAAGTTCGTGAAGAAACTATGCATGTCTGAACTTTTAGGCGGTCGAACGCTAGACCTTCTCCGTCCTGTTAGATGCCACGAGATAGAGAGTTTTGTGAATGTAATATCTGAAAAGGCCAAAGCTGGAGAGGCAGTTGATGTTGGAGGAGAGCTTATAAGGCTAACCAACAATGTAATTTCAAGGATGATAATGAGGGAGAGGTGCTCAGAAAATGAAGATGAAGCCGGGGAAGTTAGGAAGATGATTAAAGAGGTAGCTGAAATTACAGGGAAGTTCAATCTCTCAGATTATATATGGTTTTGCAAGAATTTGGATTTGCAGGGAATAAAGAAGAGGCTAGTGGACCTCCGGAAAAGATTTGACATAATGATGGAGAGGATTATAGAGGAGCACAGAGAAGTGAGGAGGAAGTTAAAAAAGAATGGCGATGGAGGGGATGCAACAAAGGACCTGCTTGATATATTACTTGATATATCAGAAGATGAAAGCATGGAGATTAGACTGAGTAGAGAGAACATCAAGGCCTTCATACTGGTAAATTTGATTCCTAACTAGTGCACATCATTTAAAATACCATATTCCTCGATATCATAGCAAAGTTCGAACTGATTCTCAATTGAATTTGTTTGATGATTTAGTCTACAATCAGCTGAAGTCATTACCATGATTTCAGATCTTTGTAAGCACATAAAAGGCCAAAGCCAGCAGTTAACTTCTTGAGCCTATGATATTTAGGAATAATCATTTGTTTATTAGCAATTGCTACTATTTGAAGGCACTACGGAAAGAGGTAACTGAAAATGTACATAAAACTATGCATCTTTAAAATTAGACTTGTATTTTTTGTCTTTTACCATATGAATGGGATTTCAATACCAGAAAATTGTACATATTTGACAGCGAAAACATAATTAGTGCATAATGTGTCCTGGTTTAAACTTGCAGGATATTTTTGCTGCTGGAACAGACACATCTGCCATAACAACAGAATGGGCACTGGCAGAGCTAATCAACCATCCAAACATTATGAACAAAGCTGTACAAGAAATAGATTCTGTTGTAGGAAAGAATAGATTAGTGGAAGAATCCGATATAGCCAATCTTCCCTACCTCCAGGCCATTGTAAAGGAAACTCTAAGACTTCACCCCACTGGTCCGCTAATAGTCAGAGAATCAAGTGAAGATTGCACCATTGCAGATTACCACATACCAGCAAAGACTAGACTGTTTGTTAATGTTTGGGCTCTTGGCCGAGACGCAAAGCATTGGGATAGTCCCCTCGAGTTTAAACCAGAAAGGTTTGTTACGAGTAGTGAAGATCAGCAGCAGGGGAGTGGAAATAGGCAGTTGGATGTGAGGGGACAACATTTTCATCTGCTGCCGTTTGGAAGTGGACGAAGAGGTTGTCCAGGAACTTCACTAGCATTGCAGGTTGTCCAAACAAGCCTTGCTGCTATGATTCAGTGTTTTGAATGGAAAGTAGGAGGTGAAGGAAACAATGGGACTAGTGTTAAAGTGGACATGGAAGAGGGAGTAGGGCTAACACTTCCCAGGGCTCATCCTTTGGTTTGTGCCCCAGTGGTTAGGCTCAATCCCTTTCCATCAATGTAATCCTTTAACACTTCCTGGAAAAAATGAGTCCGACTTTATTTGTAATTTTCATTTTCAGGACGGACCAGGATCCTCTCTATTTTAAATAAATGGAGACTCCCGATCATTTCTCTCCTGTCAGCATGATATCACATTCTAACACATTTTAAATCTGGACCATAAAATGAAGAGTCTGCATTTATTTGAAACGGTTACGGTGTATATTGTTAACTGACAAAATAACATGGAAGAAGGGAGAGTTAATTAATAGGAAGCGGTTAGCATGAAGAAGGGACAGGGTGTATATTTTCGTTATTCTCAAAATAACCAAGTGATCAGTAGAAGAAACTCGACTCTTCACCACGTATTACTAAAAAAACACTCAAATATGTTGATATATATAGTATCCATTTCTGCAAGAGTCTGAAAGATTTTAAAGAAAATTAATACATCAACTATTATGGGACCCAGTTTTTATGTTTGAGGCTTACATGTGGAGTATAAATTAAGAAACTCAATTTATTTAACAAGCTTACAAGTAACTGCATGAAATGTATGAAGTTTAGCCAAAAATATAATTAATTTATCAAAGGATGATTACTAGACCTTGCAAACGAGCGGGTCGGGTCGGGCCGAGAGCGGGCCAGACCAAAAAGGTCCGGACGTTGGTGGGCTAGAAATATGAGACCTGTGGCGGGTCGGCTCGGCCCACGGGTTTCTGCCTTTACTTTTTTTTTTGCAAACTCTTTGCTACACCAGAAATAGTAATAATAATAAATATTAAAAATAATAAAATAATTAATAATAAATAATAATACAAACAACCACGATTAATTAATTACATACATTAACTACATAGCTCAATCAAATAAAATTTTAATAGTATTATAAATTATTATTAATTAATTACCTACATTAACTACATATCTTAATTATAGTTTTCAATTATAGTTAAAATATATTGAAGATTGCATTAAAAACAAATAGTTGTTATAGCTTAGTTGGTTTGAACTCTTATTTATTTCCTTATAAGTCTTGTGTTCAAGCCTCACAACCCACAAGTAGTAACATTTTATTTTAAAAAAAAAAGTCCATGGGCCATGTGGGCGGGCCGGGTCAAAAAGGCCCAAGTTTTGGTGGGTTGAAAAAATGCGGCCCAAAGCCCAATTTTTGGTGGGCAGGCCTTGGGCCCGTTTGTCAGGTCTGATGATTACTTAGAATAAAAGTATATTCTCTAGTTTAGAAAGCTCCATTTATTTTTTTTTGAAATTATACTCCTATTTTGAAATTAAAATCAAATATTATTTTTTAAAGTTAAATTAATGGGACTAGTATTGTGGACCAATGTTTTCGCACCCCGACCGATCATCGAATTGAAAAAGTTATCGGTTTGAACCGTTATTAAACCGGTGACATCATAAATATATAAAAATATATTATTACTAATTAATAAAATTTTAAAAAATCTTATTTTTATGAACTAAAACATAATAAAATTGAATTACAATATTATTAAAAGTGGTTAATTTTAATATTAAAAAAACTTTGGTAAAAAAATAATTAAAAATCGGTTCACTAGTTTAACTTAACCAACCACTATTCGACCGGTGGTCAACTATTTCAACTGAGTTTTGATCAAAATTGGGTAATTGGTCTAACTCGAACCAAAATATCGATCGATTCTGATTTTAATCAGTTGAACCTCCGATTCAATCAGGACACCGAAGAGGGAGTTGGGTTAACACTTACTAGGGCTCATCTTTTGATTTGCGTTTCAGTGTTTAGGCTCAATCCACTTCTATCAATGCAATTAGCAATACTTTACGAAAAACGATATACAAATGATCAACTACTCCTTCCGTTTCTTAATACTATAAGTTATTTTAGGGTTATTCACAAATATTAAGGTAATGAATGTATAACATTAACTATAATATCAATTGTCTATATTGACCTTGTATTGGAATAAGAGATAGTTATTTATTAGATAGAAAATAGTGAGAGAACCAAAGTTACATTTAATACTTGAGACAATATTAGAAACTAAGCAATTAATGTTTACTTGAAATTCTAAAATGACTTATATTAAGGAACAAAAATATTTTTCTAAAATGATTTATATTAAAGAATAGAGAGAGTATATAATAAAATTAAATTAAATTATAGTGAGATATTTTTAATTTCAATATATCGTATGGTCAAACACGTACATCACAATTTAATTTAATTGAAAACTTCCGTAATAAATAACCACATGACTCATACTTTATCACTCCCTCTTGAAAACATGAGTACTACTTTATTTGTAATATTTTTTAATTTATTAAAAATGATATTCCTTTTTTGGGACAAAAGTTAAATATTGTTAAATGATAAATAATAAGGAAAAAGAAAGAGTTAATTCTGGTTCAATATAATCTAGCAGCAATAATAGAACAATAAAAAGGATAAAAATTAGGGAAATATTATTTTTATATAAATTTTTTATATTTTGACATGGTTCTCTCATAACATGAAGGTGAGACTCACTTAAAATGACTATGTGACCGCGTGACCGCATGTCCGCATGGTATTTGGCCTGACTCGAAGGGTACGTGTGGTGTGTGTTAATATAACAAAAAAAATATCAAAATATCAAAATCACATATAAAATATTAATTTCCTAAAAATTATCGTCCAATATTAATATCAAAATCAATTATTAAAACCTCAAATGAGGTTGAAAAAGGAAGCAAGTACCATATGCTTTTAAGAATTTATTTTATACTAATGAAGTAATGATAACTAGATCGATTGCAACTTATAAGTTGATCAAATTAATTTATAAATTATTTTTATTATTTATCAAATTTATAAGTCATTTTTAAGAAGTAATTATTTTTTATTTCTTAAAAAAATAATTTATAAGTTATTTTAAAATAAGTAGATTTGATCAAATGTTAAAATATTTTTGCTTTTATTTTAATAGTATTTACATCTTATTTTAACTTATAAGTCATTTTAATCAAACATATTTACATTTTATTTTAACTTAATTTCTGACTTTTAAGTTAAAATGTTGTCAAACACTTTTATTTATAAATCACCACTTAAAATGACATATAAGTCATTTTAAATTTAACTTATAAGTCATTTTAAAACAAGTCATTCTCGAACAAACCTCGTCATCCAATCATTTTATATTTTTTAAAGTTTTTTTTTCCTTATAAAAGCCTTTATTTTTATTTATTTTAAGGTTTATGATTATGATTGATATATATATATATATATATATATAGTTTCCTATTCGGGCAATCCGTATGTGGACCACTTTTAACGACGGACAAAATCGTCGATAAAACCGTTGACATAGTTCAGAACCGTCGTTATAGTCCTTTTCAGACTCTATAACGACGGGTTTAGCGACGATTTTATCCGTCGCTAAAGGTGCGCATAAGAAGCACAGTATATATATATATACATAATGGATCAGGTCCGGACTCTTGGACCTGACTAAAATCCGGATTTTTTTTTTAAAATTAATTTTTTTTAATATTTTATGAAACTCAAATTTTTACATAATACAGTATTTTTGGTGTGATTTGGATATATATAACATGACTGTACAGTCTGTACAAACATATTTTGTTATATGTATCCAAATTACACCCAAAACATAATATTATATAAAAATTCTAATTACATAAAATATTAAATTTATTTTTTTAATTGTTTTAAAAAAAAAATAAAAAAAAATAAAGGTCCGTATTTTTATAAAATCTGGGATCCCGGACTCTCTCTCTCTCTATATATATATATACACCCAGCTCAGTCTTATCCTTTCAATTTTCCGGTCCACCTTTATTATCTTAAACAATGGGAAAAGAAAGAACTTAAGGGATAAATAAACAAAAGCAGATAGCTTATCGTATTTGTGGCACGTCGGATCGCACCTATTCCACCGCGTCACAGCAATTTCTTCCCCGCCCGTAGTTTTTGTTTAGGAGATCTAACTTCTCTCTCTATCTATCTCATTTATAGACACCCCTTGATTATCACATCAGCTCTTCTATCTTTCTTTATCTTAATTAATCTCATTTATATAACATCCAATTGCTAAATGGTCAGCATTCATCAACATTTTTCTTGGTTTTAAACTTTGTTTATCGGGTGTAATTCGGCTGGTAGATCTAATTCCTATTGCGAGATTATTATATACTTCTGTCTAATCTTTTTCCCAGCTGTTGAATTGGATTGAATTTTTCTAATTCTGTAGCTGGAATTGTGGGTTCTTTTTGTTTGTTTGTTTGTTTGTTTGTTCTGTATTTCATGTACTTTTTTGGTGCCAGAAAGGACTTTTGAGGAAATATTCGTGAATTCCAATCCTTTTTGAAGGTTTTATCGATTTCTTTTTTATCTGGGTTCCATTCAATTGATGAAATTTGATTAAAAATTCAATCTTTTGGGGATTTGGGGGTGTTTGAATTGGTGGGTTTATCTCAAATATGGTGACCGTGAATATTGGAATGCTCCATTATGTTTTGGACCATATATATGGTGCATTTATGCACAGAACAAAGTTTAGTCCACCATTTTTTTCCAGAGGATGGGGTGGTACAAAGCTTGAGCTTCTTGAGAGAATGATCAAGCAACTATTCCCTGAGGTTGAAGGTCAGAACTGGCCTCCTCCTTTGATCCAACCCATTTGGAGCACGGTTTGGGAAACTAAGACTGCTTGTTTAAGAGAAGGGGTTTTCAGGACTCCTTGTGATGAGCAACTTCTTAGTGCATTGCCTCCAGAAAGTCATAATGCAAGGGTTGCTTTTCTTGCCCCAAAATTTGTGCCGCCTCAAAAGATGGCCTGTGTGGTTCATCTCGCAGGTAATACTGTAAATTTATACCTTTTTTCTTTACCCATAGTGAGATTTTATACTTTTATTTACTGCAAGAATTGACTGTTGTAATTTTATTGTTTGACAGCTGAAATTTGGTTTTATCTGTAGTGGCAATATTTATTGTATCACTTTACTTATTTCCAGAGTTTAGATTTCAAAATTGGCTAGACTGTCATTCCATTGGTAGCAGTTCAAAGTCTAAGATTAGTCTCCACCTGCACCTGCCCTTTTTCATACAAGAATTTAGAAAAAGGTGTCTTTGTATTGCTTGCATATTTGCCGCAAAAGGATGCTACTTTTTTGAAGAGTAATATGGCATATTGTTAGCTTCTACCTGGATACAGATTTAGTTTCAGCCTTTTAGGATTGTGGATTGTCATCCGACTTGTAGAACCTTGATGTTTGGCTCAAGGACATTGAAACTCAATTCCCCAGTTGTTTCAATATGAAATTTGGACAAGGTTTCCGAATTGTAAAATTAACTAGATATTGTACTTTGATAAATATTTTGTTAGGGATTTCCATAGCTTGTAGTTCATACTGTTTTTCATTTAAAATATTAGACTTTTAATGGTCTTTATTAAGTATTCAATTATGCTGAAAAAGTGCAGTCTTGATGGTTACATAGTAGAATAATTACTTTCTACGTATTGCTTAGAATGATGACGCTTATGATGATGTTGCACATAGTATCTTGTGGTTTAACCAAGGAAACTTTACAAGAAACTTATTAAACAAGGTTTAATTCGTAAGATTAAATTATTGAACAATTTATTTACTTTATTCCAGCGAGACAATATAAGGTAGCTGTTACCCAGTGTAAACAAAATGATGGAATCATATATATGATGCAGCAGTAGCTGAATAACATACATGGATTGATGAATATAAAATTGGTGTTTCTTCTAAGTTAGAGCCATGGGCATCTACTCTAGAGTCTAAAAGGTTTTTGCCAAGCAAGACTAAGATATAATATTTAAGTTCTGTGAAACTAGAGGATAATTAAAGGTTCCAAATTATCTAACACAGCCGGCGAAATAATAGTAATCCAGGAAAATATACTTTAATTTACAATGAATTATGATTTCCAGAGGATGCCGAAAACAATTTTCTCCAATTTCAGTTAATGCCATATAATAGAAGACAAAGGAGGACATTGCCTATGACATCAGATTAAGATTAGGATCGTAATGTAGGTGTGCTTGCTACTGTTCTCAAGTTTAGATAGGTACTCAATTATCTGTATCGTATGTGGAATTTATACAAGATATACCTATTCTCCTTAAAGTATAGCAGTACTCGTTGTAGCAAGAAAATAGTCTTCCATAAACATACATTTACAAATTGGTGTGGCAACAAATATTAGTAGCATTCACGGTGACCCTGATGGCTGGTAGTCTATCTGAAGACTGGCTGAAATAGAGGGGTGCATAATTATGAGACAAATAATGGTTCTACAGTTCCATAAGGACTGCTGCTTCATAATTTGTTTTTTAGGTTCTTAAATTTGTACTGCATATTTTTAATTTTGTTTAACTGTTCAGCAGAGAGGAAGATCCAACATCAGAAGTTTTGCATAGAAATTTAGTTTTGATGCAGACCTGTTTTTTATCCTTATTCCCTTTTTTAATATGGGAAATTAAAACGATAAAAGTTAACAGTCTATTACTAGTTATGCGCTTTCTTTTGCAGGTACTGGAGACCATACTTTTGAGCGGAGATTACGTCTTGGTGGACCACTATTAAAGGAAAACATAGCAACTATAGTACTTGAGAGGTGAGAATCAAACTTTCTCGAGTATTCCATGTGATCTAGTGGTTCCTGATTCAACGTGAATTTGTTTTCCAGCCCTTTTTATGGACAAAGGCGACCATTGTTGCAGCGTGGTGCAAAACTATTGTGTGTGAGTGACTTGCTGTTATTAGGAAAAGTTACCATTGAAGAGGCACGCAGTCTTTTATATTGGTTAGACTCTGAAGCAGGGTTTGGAAAAATGGGGGTTTGTGGACTTAGTATGGGTAAAACTTCAACCCTGTTTTTGATCACAAATTGAAATTTTAGAAATAACGATCTGCCTCTGGATACTTTGTGACAAATTTGGGCTTTACTTTATCACTTGGAAAGAGTGACTTTAGTTACTGAAAACCATTTGATTATTGTTGTGATAGATCATGTCAATCTAAAAAAAGAACTAGAGGTTTTTTCCGTTTACGGTCTTTATGGACTTGCACGTTCTTTCCCGTACCTTTAATTGCTGGGACAATAGTATTAGTTTAGAAGATAAGCCATTGTTTGCAACTTTGCATACATACATTTTTGTTCACACTGTCTTTACCTTTTCTTTATCTCTTTATCTTAAAGTCAATTTTATGGAACCCATGAAAGTCTAGGATTGTGTTAACATAAATGAAGCTCATGTATGGAAACTGTATTTAAGCATTATGAATAGAGATGTTCGTGTTTAGGACCTTTAGGTGAGTCCTCTGGATAACTTTAGTAGAGTCCTCCTTTTATAATCGGACTTTATGTCTCTTAAGAGGTTTAGTGCACATTGTATAGCATTATGAAATCCTTTTTCTGAATAAGTAATACGTTTGGATAGTTCCAGGCTTCCAGCTGCTTTATATTGCCTTTTATTTTCTCTTCACATGGTCAATTTTTTTTTCCTTTTCTCAATTAGGGAAAGATAATAGGAAACTGAGATTATAGTATAGATCATCTTGGTATACGTACTAACATATCTGCATGTAATACAAACTCTTGCCTCTTTTTTTCTTTTACAAAAAATTGATTCTTCCATGATATATAGGTGGAGTACATGCTGCTATGGTTGGAGCATTGCACCCTGCACCTATTGCTACACTCCCATTTCTCTCTCCACATTCTGCTGTTGTGGCATTCTGTGAAGGGATATTAAAACACGCCACTGCATGGGAGGCTTTAAGGGAGGATCTTTCCGTGCAGAAGGCTGGAATGACACTCGAGGAAGTGAGAGAGAGGATGCGAAACGTATTATCTCTAACAGATGTCACACGCTTTCCGATTCCCAAAAATCCTAATTCTGTCATATTCGTTTCAGCTACAGTAAGTGACAGATCTGACTGTTAGCATGCTGGTGCTTATTTTAAATACTGGAAGAACCCCTGGATGATTATGATAAAGACTTTATAAATTATGAAAAGACCTATTATTTTCTGTATAACTCACTGTAATACAACTTTTCCAACTCAATTTTGATTCTCTTCATTTCTCTCCTAGTTACACTCTCTTTTTAATCCTCCTACTATGTTTTAATAATAATTTAATACTGGGGGTTTTAAAAACACTACTAGAATGTAAAATATCATTGCCTTATTAGGAAACACCTACTAAATTTTTCTCTAGTAACTCGGTCCTGTTAAGTGTTATTCATGTTCAAGCTTAGGTTTCCAAGTTAGGTCATGCGCGTCAACTGTTATGGGATCATAATATTGCTAGTGTAGTATGTCAGGTCCTGTTTTTTTGGAAGACTTGTGATTCTCTATTGGAGTTGTTATATGCTTATTTTGTGGTATTGAAACTGGAATCTTGATATTTTTATTGGGTTACTTATTGCAGGATGATGGTTACATCCCAAAGCATTCAGTCTTGGAGCTCCAAAAAGCTTGGCCAGGCTCAGAAGTGAGATGGGTTACAGGTGGGCATGTCTCATCCTTTCTTCTCCACAACGGCGAGTTCCGCAGGGCAATCGTGGATGGACTTAACAGATTACAGTGGAAGGAGTCTCCCTTGTGACGATGACACTGCATGTGAAGAGACTGTATAATCCATCTGGTATACATCTAACTCTCACTTAACCTGTAAACTGCATTGTATAACTGAAAAGTGAAGGCACACAGATTAAATGAGAAAAAGCAGGCTTCAGTTCGAAATACTAATAAAATGGAGTTTATTACGAATTTTTAAGTTGGAGTTCATTTGTTACAAGAATTATAATAATATAGTATTTTGTTAGTTATTTATGTTTGTATGAGATAATTAATAAGGGCTTTCTACGAGTCTACACATGCGGGTTGAAGATTTGTTTTTTTTTATGCCTGCCTTTAGTTTGAGGCGTCTCCTGTTTAGCCTGCCTGTAATGCAAAATCATGCCGAAGGCTGGGCCGCCTGGCCTGGGTGGTGAACGGGTGAAGGTGTGTAATGTATAAATAGAAAAGAGAAACAGATGTGCTCAAGAGTTGGTTATAACAGTTTACTACCGTAATAAGCTTAAGCTGCTTAAAATTAGCTAGTAAATAAGTTAGAAACTGAATATTATTAGCTTTGAGCGTAAAAAATTACTTTTATTTTAATATGCTTGGAAAAAGAATTTGAAATCCACACAAAAATACTTCTCAATTGTCGTCTTTTTCCTGGAAAAAAAAGAAGAGAGTTTATTGTTCTTGAATTTTTTTCTTTAACGAAATCGTTATCATGTCGTTGCTACTTAACTACAATACCTAATCAATAAATAAATTTAGAGATAAATACGAAATAAAAATACGATTCTAAAGTTTGTAAATTACAAATGAGAACGTATTTGAAAACTTCGGAATTTAAATAAAATAAAAGTAACTTTGCAACTCAATATATCTCGATAACTTTTATGAAAACATGCTTAATAAGGGGGGCAATTATAAATTAACATAAATTTATCGCAATATATAACATAACTCACCTAATCAACATAAATTTATCACAATATAAAACACGAGTCACCTATTTATTCCTAAGAAATAGAAGTTAAGTTTCTTTATCCATTAATGGTATATACCTTTTGAATATGCACGTATAAGAGGGTTCTTGCTATATGCAGGAGGTCCACTATCGGTGTATTTTAAATATAAGATTAATATTGATTTTTAAAAATAAATTATAAATACTTTTAAATTTAAAATTAATAGGAATTGAATATTTTTAAACAATTCAATTATGAAAATTATAACTTTTTAAATGATACTAATATTTACAAAATGTTGTTTTCAAAAGTTAAATAAATTACATGAATTTTAAGTTTGAAAATATTTCAAATTAAGTTTAAAAGGTCAAACTTAATCCTAAAATAATTTTAGAACTGATGAAGTAATTAACTCAACAACAAGGGTAGAACTGAAAATTTTATAATGTCTCCTTGGTTTGCATAAAAATTATATTATAATCCTTTGCCTTGAGATGAAAATATTCTTATTTAATGATTTTAGCTATCACATATATAATGAAATCCCACCAAGTAAAAAGCAAGTAATGAGAGAAGAAAATGAGGTCAAGCAGATGACTGATTGGGAATAAAGGACAAGAGCATCTTTTATATAAATAAAGGGACCTTGGGATTTTTGCTTTTTCTTTTACCTCTAACTGCTTTTCAACATTGCTGGCTGCTGAAATTTAAAAGGACTCCCACGTATGATGCAGTTTCAGTAGAATGAAAAAAATAAATAATCTCATTTATCAATTTTATTATTTCAAGAAGTCGGTCCCATTTTAACCAATGGCCGTATAGAATAAGTCAAATTTATCATCAGTGTTCTGAACCCACCCTAGCCAGCCTAGCTTCGAATTCTTGGAAAGTATATAAATGAGGGAATAATTTTCAGGTCTAAAAGAACATCTTTGACATCAAACATCTTTTCCTAAAGAATGGACAATGTAAACTAATCCACTTGTAGGAGTATATTTTTAAGACTAAGATCACTAAAGGTAGCATTTTTCTAGTAGTGCGTTTAAAGAACGCAAAAACCTTTATACTGGTTCTCCCTGCAGGATGCTATTAAGCTGATAGCAATAATAATAATCACAGCTTCTCAACTAACAACCTTAGCTAGCTAGCTAGCTATTCCTCATCCTTTTAGTTTCGGATCTGCAAAGTATTTTTCACACTTGCAGCATCAAATTTCACCTTCACAATGCCAGCAATAAAAATTGCAGACATAAAGAGTCGGCTTTAGGAACCTTCACAAAAACCTCAACAACATTTAGCAAGCCAGAGCCTCCAAGGTTGTGACGCAAAATTTACACCTCAAATTCATAAAAGGAGATGAAGCTTATCAGCAAGAAAGAATCTTCTTCTTTCTTTCAAAAGGTATAAAAGAAACTACTTTTTGGTCCTGCCAAAAGTGAGAACGCTAAGTTTTCCTAAATTCCAAGCACATATTTTTTCCCATCATATTCATGCTTCCTTCATTCCAGTTCCAAAACTTGTGTTTTTCTGACTCCCTATTGCATTAGTAGCTGCCGCAGCCAAGCATTTCTAAGTCCTAGAATAGCTGAAAAACAACGAGTTCATTTCAACCATTCACCAATGAGCTCACAAACAAATCCTCACCAAGACGACTATAAACTCAAGGATACGAAACCTCAGCTTGGGGAACGATGGCCACATGGAGGCGTGCGTGGAGGAGGAGGTTGGATAAGCAGCGAGAGAATCACAAGCACTTATGATCTCGTTGAGCAGATGTACTACCTTTATGTTCGAGTTGTGAAAGCAAGAGATCTTCCTACTAACCAGGTAACGGGCAGCTCTGATCCATACGTAGAGGTGAAACTCGGGAATTATAAAGGGAAAACACAGCACTTTGAGAAAAAAACAAACCCCGAGTGGAAACAAGTCTTTGCATTCTCTAAAGAAAAGATTCAGTCTTCAGTTCTTGAAGTCTTTGTGAGAGACAAAGAAATGGTAGCAAGAGATGATTATCTCGGAAAAGTGATCTTTGACATGAATGAGGTGCCTACCAGGGTTCCGCCAGATAGCCCTTTGGCACCTCAATGGTATAGACTCGAGGACAGACGAGGAGACAACAAGGTAAAAGGGGAGGTAATGCTTGCAGTTTGGATGGGAACGCAAGCTGATGAAGCTTTCCCTGAAGCATGGCATTCGGATGCTGCTACGGTTCATGGAGAGGGCGTTTTCAGCGTCCGGTCCAAGGTGTATGTTTCCCCTAAACTTTGGTATCTCAGAGTGAATGTGATCGAAGCTCAGGATGTAGAATCCCTTGACAAAAGCCAACTTCCTCAGGTTTTTGTCAAGGCTCAAGTTGGGAACCAGATACTCAAGACCAAGACATGTCCAACACGAACAACGAATCCGTTATGGAATGAGGACCTGATCTTTGTAGCCGCTGAGCCTTTTGAAGAACAGTTGGTGCTAACAATTGAAAATAAGACTCCTTCAAGAGATGAACTTGTGGGAAAGATACAATTGCCACTCAACATCTTTGAGAGGCGATTGGATCACCGACCTATTCACTCTCGCTGGTTCAACCTCGAAAAATTTGGGTTTGGTGTCTTAGAGGGTGACAGGAGAATGGAGCTCAAGTTTTCAACTAGAATTCACCTCAGAGCCTGTCTTGAGGGTGCATATCATGTGCTAGATGAATCAACTATGTACATTAGTGACCAGCGGCCTACCGATAGGCAACTATGGAAGCAGCCAATCGGTATCCTCGAATTGGGCATTTTAAGTGCTCAAGGGCTCCTCCCAATGAAGACAAGAGATGGCCGGGGAACCACGGATGCTTATTGTGTGGCCAAATATGGTCAAAAATGGGTGAGAACCAGAACCATAGTCGATAGCTCCAGTCCAAAATGGAATGAGCAATACACATGGGAGGTTTATGATCCTTGCACAGTGATTACTCTTGGAGCGTTTGACAATTGCCACTTGGGGGGAAACGAGAAACCAGGCGGTGCACCTGGCAGGGACTCGAGAATAGGAAAGGTAAGAATCCGATTATCAACGCTTGAAACAGATAGGATATATTCACATTCATACCCACTTCTTGTTCTGCAACCTTCTGGAGTGAAGAAGATGGGCGAACTTCAACTCGCCTTTCGATTCACTTGCTTGTCTTGGGCAAATATTATCTATCTTTACGGTCACCCCTTGCTGCCAAAAATGCATTACCTGCATCCATTCACAGTAAGCCAGTTAGATAGTTTGAGGTATCAGGCCATGAACATTGTAGCAGTGAGGCTTGCGCGAGCCGAGCCTCCACTGAGAAAAGAAGTTGTGGAATACATGCTTGATGTAGATTCCCACATGTGGAGCATGAGAAGGAGCAAGGCTAATTTCTTCAGGATCGTTTCTCTGTTTTCGGGT
Source organism: Panax notoginseng (assembly GCA_016801055.1). Taxonomy (NCBI): domain Eukaryota; kingdom Viridiplantae; phylum Streptophyta; class Magnoliopsida; order Apiales; family Araliaceae; genus Panax; species Panax notoginseng. The sequence continues at coordinate 147,880,116 of CM029012.1, read as the reverse complement.
GTCATCTCTATGAGCAAGTGGCTCGGAGAAGTTTGTTACTGGAAGAACCCGATCACTTCGGTTTTAGTTCATGTCCTGTTTTTCATATTGATCTGCTTCCCGGAGCTGATACTTCCGACCATTTTCCTTTACATGTTTCTTATCGGAATATGGAATTTTAGATACCGGCCAAGGCATCCACCACATATGGATACTAAACTTTCTTGGGCAGAAGCAGTTCACCCCGACGAGCTAGACGAAGAGTTCGACACTTTCCCTACGTCCAAGGCTCAAGACGTCACGAGGATGCGGTATGACAGGCTTCGAAGCGTGGCAGGACGAATCCAAACAGTAGTTGGCGACATGGCAACACAGGGGGAGAGATTTCAGGCGTTGCTCAGCTGGAGAGATCCCAGAGCAACTAGCCTCTTCATAGTTTTCTGCCTTGTTGCTGCAGTGGTTCTTTATGTAACTCCCTTCAGAATTGTTATTTTGGTGGCGGGGTTGTTTATACTACGACATCCAAGATTCAGAAGCAAGCAGCCTTCAATACCCAGCAATTTCTTCAGGAGATTGCCAGCTCGAGCAGACAGCATGCTCTAAGAATGGGGGATTCAGTTCAGAACAGTTTTTCTGATATCAAATGTAGATGTACTTCTGCATCCATCCTTTTACTGTCGTATTTGTATTCTTAATTTTGGTATTTTTAACATCATCTCAAATAAAGGTTAACAAGAAAGAATCCGACTCCAAGTTCATTCACAGTTTTTACCCAACATCCACATCCACAGCCACAAGAGGAAATTCATCTTCTTTCAAGCACCCTATAACCAACTAAATGAAGCCAAATTTCCAACAAAAATGGACAAATGAAGTGCATATCATCGTCATCAGTTAATTCATGAGATTAAGGAGTAAGAGGCAGCTAACATAAAGCAACAAACTCTTGGATACTCAAATCTACTGGTACAAGACAATAAAAATAACATACACAAATATCTCAGGTAAGAGTAAAATGACATTCTTGACCATCTCTCCTTGCACTACTACACATTTTCGTATTCCAATGCATCTCACACCATATATGTATGTAAAGAATCCAAAAAAAAATTACCCGACTTTTACTCCCCAAATAAAAAATCATACCGTATACCATAAATACTGCATTTACCCTTTTCAGCCTGCTGCTTAATTATATGAATGCAGCGGCTTCGACAAATGGTCGAGCCAAGCACAATCATAAACAAACAGATTTTTATTAAGATTCTTCATAGCTTTGACGACACATCAAATGTAAAATATATATTTTGTCCCAGATCATTATCAGAAATAATTGTAGCATATTACGACTTCATTTGAAATTGAATAAATTATTATTATCATTATTATTGCTCAAATATATGATTTTTAAAGTTTTTCCAACATATAATTTCTAAAAGTCTGCACAAACTAATCAAGAAGACATAATAAATGATCTCGAATAACTAGAAACTCAACTAGATGTAAAATATTATAGTACCGGGTAAGAAATATTACCAAATTAACAAACATGACAATAAAGCAGAATAATATCATTCATCAAAATTTTCAGTGATCATAACAGCTAACAAAACAAAATAAGACCAATCTAACTATTGCATTAACGAACACAGTTTGAATGAGAAATCCTCGTACATTGGGAAACTAGGAGGAAAAAAAAACTTGGTATTCAGGTTCTGCCAACTGGTGATGATTCAACCAAATCGATGTATAACCGGACCTTTTAGAAAACAAGCTCATGGGGTTTCATTCCAGACAAAAGGGAAAATCTCGCACTCAGGTAGGTCTTCAGGTCTGGAACTCCCTCAATAGACTTCAGCAAGATGGCATCTACAGCTTGCTGATCATCCTTCTTAATCTGTGGGAGTGCCTTCTTTTCCTACAATTTGCAAGGGGAAAAAGCAGAGAGCGTAATTTGATTAGTAACCTAAAGAACTAATTTCAGGTGGACGTATTGATTACGAGAATGATGAAACTTACATCTTTCTCAGCCTCAAAAAACTCTCCCTCTCCTTTCTTTTTCTTCTTTTCCACCACCTTGGCAAAGTATTTATCATCATACTTTTCAACATTAACCCCAGATACGTCAACCTTGGTGGAAGTAGCAATAACATATGATTGGTTTACACGCCTCAAAGGTACACCATTAATCTTGAATGGACCTATTGGGCAACCGATATCAAACACTATAGAAATCGGAATTGGAAGTGCCAAATGAGAAGGGCAAGCTTACAAATGATAATATTAATTGATGTCACTACTAATGTATAATAGGCACATAATAAGGAAATGTTATAAGAAATCATTAAATAGAACTACCCATAACTCCACAAAACTGCTAATCTCAAGCTTAAATCAGAACAATGTTCTAAAAGACGCAAGGCGGAGACGGGAGGCGGGAGGCCTAGCACCTGGGGGACCTAGACAGAATTTTTATTTTAAGATAATTTTAATATTTTATCTTACATTATTCTAACAAAACAATAATATAAAGTAAAATAATCTATAATAAAGATAATAATTAAATTATAGAATTAGTAATAATTACACTTAAGTAGTAAGATATATATTCATTGCTTGAAATAATTAAATTATAGAATTAGTGTTACTAGTAAGTAGTATCTTGATATCTTCATATATATAATTATATACGTACTTCTTCTCTCTCAAAAATTTAAATAAATGTTATTTTTAAAAATTAGTGTGAAGTTTATTGAATGAGACATTTGATATTATTAATTATGAAATTATTTTAATTTGAGTAATTTTCAAAATTGAGGACTTAAAGAAAATGACAAATACCATATACTAAATATGACTAACATATCTTTGATGTATTAGTTTTATTTATAAACAAAATTGATATTAAATAATAAAATTTAAAATTTTAAGAATTCAATTCAATATTAAAACTTAAGAAACTAAACATAAATTTAAAAATTATATTGAATTAAACTAAATATTATAAATGTATCATCATTTATATAATTTCAAGTTGGTACAAGTTCAAAAAATTACAACTATAATAAAATTATCTATTTTGACTTAATCTTGTTCACTTCTTGTTGTGATTTGATATGCTACAACTTGCATTAAGAATATGATAAATCATTAGAAAAATAAATATATCAAGATCTGCTTTTAGTAGTAATTTAAAAAAAAAAAAAATCTCCGCCTAGGCCCGCCTTCACGCCGCCTAGCCCGCCTAGGCGCCGACTAATTGGCTAGAGCCTTTTTTTGGCCTTAGGCGCGGCGCCAGGTCCCCCACCTAGCGCCTAGGCCGATTTTTAGAATACTGAACCAGAATGTTCCTTCTGCAATAGAACTACTCCGAAAATACTGGAATTTTAACTGAAGTCAATCACGCATCAAAACATCTATATAAACTGGATCAAACTATAAGAAAAATACAAGATATAGTTGCAAATCCAATTTTTTTTAAAACATGAATAGTTTTTTTTGGCTTATGGAACAAGATACGAATGTCATGATTAATTCCTGGTAACATACATGGCAAAGCTGCATGATATCTAAGGAGTTAGTTGGAACGATAAACAATATAGAAAAACTTGCACAACTTTTAAAAAATTCGAATTATAACATATGTAAAGCAGAATAATATCATTCATCAAAATTTTCAGTGATCGTAACAGCTAACAAAACAAAATAAGACCAATCTAACTATTGCATTAACGAACACAGTTTGAATGAGAAATCCTCGTACATTGGAAAACTAGGAGGAAAAAAAAACTTGGTATTCAGGTTCTGCCAACTGGTGATGATTCAACCAAATCGATGTATAACACTGGACCTTTTAGAAAACAAGCTCATGGGGTTTCATTCCAGACAAAAGGGAAAATCTCGCACTCAGGTAGGTCTTCAGGTCTGGAACTCCCACAATAGACTTCAGCAAGATGGCATCTACAGCTTGCTGATCATCCTTCTTAATCTGTGGGAGTGCCTTCTTTTCCTACAATTTGCAAGGGGAAAAAGCAGAGAGCATAATTTGATTAGTAACCTAAAGAACTAATTTCAGGTGGACGTATTGATTACGAGAATGATGAAACTTACATCTTTCTCAGCCTCAAAAAACTCTCCTTCTCCTTTCTTTTTCTTCTTTTCCACCTCCTTGGCAAAGTATTTATCATCATACTTTTCAACATTAACACCAGATACGTCAACCTTGGTGGAAGTAGCAATAACATATGATTGGTTTACACGCCTCAAAGGTACACCATTAATCTTGAATGGACCTATTGGGCAACCGATATCAAACACTTTAGAAATCGGAATTGGAAGTGCCAAATGAGAAGGGCAAGCTTACAAATGATAATATTAATTGATGTCACTACTATCGTATAATAGGCACATGACAAGGAAATGTTATAAGAAATCATTAAATGGAACTACCCATAACTCCACAAAACTGCTAATCTCAAACTTAAACCAGAACAATGTTCTAAAGGGAGGCGGGAGGCCTAGCGCCTGGGGGACCTAGACGGAATTTTTTATTTTAAGATAATTTTAATATTTTATCTTATATTATTCTAACAAAACAATAATATAAAAAAAAATAATCTATAATAAAGATAATAATTAAATTATAGAATTAGTAGTAATTACACTTAAGTAGTAAGATATATATTCATTGCTTCAAATAATTAAATTATAGAATTAGTGTTACTAGTAAGTAGTAACTAGTAAGTGAAGTAGTATCTTGATATCTTCATATATATAATTATATACGTACTTCTCTCTCAAAAATTTAAATAAATGTTATTTTTAAAAATTAGTGTGAAGTTTATTGAATGAGACATTTGATATTATTAATTATGAAATTATTTTAATTTGAGTAATTTTCAAAATTGAGGACATAAAGAAAATGACAAATATCATATACTAAATATGACTAACACATCTTTGATGTATTAGTTTTATTCATAAACAAAATTGATATTAAACAATAAAATTTAAAATTTTAAGAATTCAATTCAATATTAAAACTTAAGAAACTAAACATAAATTTAAGAATTATATTAAATTAAACTAAATATTATAAATGTATCATCATTTATATAATTTCAAGTTGGTACAAGTTCAAAAAATTACAACTATAATAAAATTATCTATTTTGACTTGATCTTGTTCATTCTTGTTGTGATTTGATATGCTACAACTTGCATTAAGAATATGGTAAATCATTAAAAAAATAATTATATCAAGATCTGATTTTGGTAGTAATTTTTAAAAAAAAAAATCTCCGCCTAGGCCCGCCTTCACGCCGCCTAGCCCGCCTAGGCGCCGCCTTCACGCCGCCTAGCCCGCCTAATTGACTGGAGCGTTTTTTTGGCCTTAGGCTTGGCGCCAGGCCCCCACCTAGCGCCTAGGCGCCACCTAGGCCAATTTTTAAAATACTGAACCAGAATGTTCCTTCTACAATAGAACAACTCCGAAAAAACTGGAATTTTAACTGAAGTCAATCACGCATCAAAACATCTATATAAACTGGATCAAACTACAAGAAAAATACAAGATATAGTTGCAATTCCAATTTTTTTTTAAAATATGAATACTTTTTTTTGGCTTATGGAACAAGATACAAATGTCATGATTAATTCCTGGTAACATACATGGCAAAGCTGCATGATATCTAAGGAGTTAGTTGGAATGATAAACAATATAGAAAAACTTGCACAACTTTAAAAAATTCAAATTATAACATATGTAATGATGCCCAACTTATCCCGAAAACCCTTCAGACTTCATTCCTCTAATTTTACAAAGATAGACGAAAGTAATTTTTCTTAACCAGAACAAATGTAAAACACCAAATTAAGAACATTATAAGCAACTAAAAACAGATAATGAAATGTAAATTTCTAAGATAACACAGAAACTATACAATCCAACATATATTCTGATTTGAAGCTGATTGTTTATAGCATTATATATGCTTATGTCTGCCTCCATTTTTTGTGTTTAGCATAGATTAGATATAAAACATAAAATGACACAAATATATAATAAATGACCAAAAATATATAAAATAACTAACAATATAGTGCATATACTAGTTTATACATTTACAATAGCACAATAATAGAGCCAAATCATAATAAGCTCACCAGTGATGAGAAGTAATCCTGATGTAAGCTGTTTGAGGAAAACAACTCTCTTCCCCTTGAACCTGCCTGCCAATATGATCAAAACTGTCCCAGGTGTAATACTTGCCCTACAAACAAAATATAAAAATGATTTTCTAAAATCAAAAACAAAAAGCAGAAAAACGATTCGAAAAATCACTTCTCCATTAAATCAAATAAACCTGAGCTTGGTGGGCTTTTCCTTGCGCTTGTTAACCAACGGCTTCTTGACATCGTCAGCTGGATAGAACTTGGGTGGCTTCACCGCAGCCTCCAGCGGCGCCGGCTTACTGTCGTGTCTAGGAAAAACGCCGCCGTTTTTGGCCTTGATTGCCCAAAGACCACGCTTGTGGTACATTTTGGATCTGGAGAACTTCCCGACACCGCGAATCAGGTCTGGGTTCCGGGTGGTTTTCGCTTTCACTGACTTGGGCGCCATAGATATGTTATCTTCGAAGCTCTCTCTCGATCGATCGATCGAAATGTAAGTTCGGCTTGTGTCTAACATATATACAAGTAAAACCCTAAATAACATTCTATATAATTTGAATTGGGCCGCAAGAGCCCAACCTAATATACAACTGCTGATGGATTGTCCTTTACACTAAAAAGTTAAAGTTAGGGTTAATTACATATTTTAGTATATTTTTAAAAGTAATTACAATAATCATATATCTATAAAATAATTATAAAAATATGACATTTCATCATATTTATTTACAATACTAATACAATTAGGAGTCCTTAAATTAAGGGATTAGTATTAATGGGTTGACATGGTAAATTAGTTTCTATCTTCCTCAAATATTTCTTTCTCGTTCGATCTCTCTCTCTCTGCCCTTAACTCTCGTTCAGTTTCTCTCTCTCCGCCCTTACTACTTCTCTCTCTCCTTTTGAAGCCACTCGTCCTGAATCTACTTATCTCTCCGCCCTTATTACTTCTCTCTCTCCTCTTGAAGCCACTCGTCTTCAGCGGACTGAATCTATTTCTTCAGACGATGGAGTTCTTGCTTTGGTATGTACATGGTTGAAGTGATGTTGTCATACTATGAGTCTGTACTTCTGGCCACATTCTGTTTATGTTAATTTTTTTATTGAATGAATTTTTCTTTATCTCCATGACTGGGTTATTTGTGATAGACATCATTTAACAACATAATATTTGCTAAAGTGGATAATTATTTTCAAATTGTTTAGGCTCTTAACATATATAGTCTGCTTTTGAATGATCATGATTGTCTCATCTTCATTTTGCCATTTTACTTCTGCATCATATATTGACACATGACCAATTTTTGGGAGCTTGATGTAATGCTTACGTTGTAGCTTCGTCAAGCAATAAAAAATAGATACTATCATATAACTGTTTGGTTATTTCTGTATTATGTTTTGGTTACTGTTAGATTATGATTCGGATACCATTTTTGTTACCTTAATTTGGTATTTTGGTTACTTTTTTATGTTGTTATGGTTACCATGTATTTGCTTAGTATACATGGTTGACTAAACTGACTTTGGTGTACATGTTGTTTATGTATTGGTTACCATTTTTACATGTTTTAGTTACTATCATATAAATATTTGGTTACTTCTTTAGTATGTTTTTTGTTACTGTTAGTTTCTCATTTGGATTCCATTTTTGTTTCCTTGAGTTGGGATTCTAGTTACTGTTTTTTGTTGTTCTGGTTACCATGTATTTACTTAATATATATGGGTTGACTAAACTGTGTTTGGTCTATATGTTGTTTATGTATTGGTTACCATTAATATATGTTTTGGTTACTAACATATAACTGTTTGGTTACTTCATAAGTATATTTTTTGTTACTTTTAGCTTATGATTTGGATACCATTCTTTTTCCTTTAATTGGATTTTTGGTTATTTTTATATGTTGTTTTGGTTACAATGTATTTGCTCAGTATACATTGGTTGACTAAACTGGGTTTGGTCTACATATTGTTTATGTGTTGGTTACCATTAAAACATGGTTTGGTTACTATCATATAAATGTTTGATTACTTCTTTAGTATATTTTTTAGTATACATATTTTTGTTTTGGTGACCTTTAAATTATGTTTTGGTTAATATTATATATAACTGTTTGTTTATTACATAAAATGGTTTGTACTAAATGTTGTTTATATTTTGGTTACAATTAGATTATATAATATAATTTTTTTGTCACTGCTTTATTATGGTATAGTTAATGTTATATTATGATATGATACATATGGTTAATGGATTTTTTATTCACTAATCCCAAGGTATTTCTCTTCCTCCCACAGGTTCATACATAATGCAGAAGTCTTTTCTAGAGAATGAGAGCAGTCATGAAGAAAAAGTAGCAGCAGCCAAAAAGCTAAAGTTTCAAGAAGATTTGTAACAGATTTTGATTAGTTCGGTTGTTGTTGTCTTGTCCTTCTGAATTGTATTTCGTACTTTGGTTTTTGTTGGATATTCATAACCATTTGTTATGGTTAGTAAATATGTAATGTTTATTGCAGCTTATGTAAATAGGATTACATATTTGATTATATTATCAATTATTTGACATTGTTTGTTGGTTCGTATTTGTTACTTTTAAGTTGTGTCTGATATATTATTTGAAAGGTGCAGTTGGTAACCAAACATGCATAGAAGGGTAATCATTTTATTTTTTGGTAGTAACCAGATAGTTACAAGCTTGTATCATGACATATATCAAATGTTAAATGTACAATTGAGAGTATATATAGGTTGCCTAAACTGGGTTTGATATACATGTTGTTTCTGTTTTGTTTACCATTAAAACATGTTCTGGTTACTTTTATATAACTATTTGGTTACTTCTTTATTATATTTTGGTTACTGTTATTTTATGGTTTGGCTACTATCATTGTTTTCTCAGTGTGAAATTTTGGTTATTTTTATTTTTTATTCTGGTTAATATGTAATTATTTAGTATACATGAATTGCCTAAACTGGGTTTCATTACATGATGTTTATGTTTTGGTTACCATTAAAACTTGTTCTGGTTACTATCATATAATTATGTGGTTACTGTTTATTATAATTATAAGTTTGTATGAGGACTGTTATAAAGTGTTAAATGTATATATTTTATTTATACCCTGTCATCATGATGGAATAAGAAACTCCAATTAAGAGTTCCCATTTATATATATGATAGTCATTTATAGATCTCATATTAAAATAAAAGTAGTTTGAGATGTAACAACTGAATAAACATTGTAAAGTAATCAAGTTAATATTAGACAGTAACCAAATTACATAATCTTAGTAACCAGAATATAAACTACATTTTTACATGCAATTTTGGAGGTCTAAATGATGGAATTTGACCAAAAAAAAACCCTGCAGTTCACCAGCAACGCTAGTGACTTTTGATCGTTGACCGTTTCTAATGAAATTAGGCTCTGAAAATGCCAAAATTCGACACTCCAAATTTGATAGAACAATGCATATCATGTTTTGCATTTCTCTAAACGAACAAGTTGATGGAACTAGTATGCCGGTAACTTTAAATTTGGTGTATTGGTTACTATCAGTCCATGTACCGTTGAAATAAAGTACAACAAGAATCAATTCCATTGTCTGATAACAGAATAAGTACTGTAAAGTAACCAAATCAATGTTAGCCAGTAACCAAACTACATAATGTTAGTAACCAGTACATAAAATATATTTGTACATTCATCTTACAATAGAAATAATCAGTATATTGATATTTATTACCAATTAAACTATAACACTTGTATGAAGGTAACAAATATAGCCAATAAGTAACCATCATAATAAAACAAACAAATATAAAACACCGTAATATTATATAGTAATAATCATAACAACATTATACAGTAATCAAATCCAATTTAAATTGTAACCAACATATATTTATTTAGTAGCCACAAGATAAACACATTCTCCATTGCATTTTTATAGTAAAAACCAACCAGTATAACTTGGTTGTTACCAATTAAAGGCTAAATATTGTAAGAATGTAACCAATGTAGCTAACAAGTAACCATTAATATAAAACATATAAGTATAAGTATAATTAGATTAATACAGTAACCAGGCCAGCACTAATGAGTAACTATTATAATTTTATATAGTAACCATGTCAGCATTAGCCAGTAACCAATATAATGTTAAACAGTAACCAAGTCAGCATTAGTCAGTAACCAAGTCATCATTTTTTAATAACCAAGTCAGCATTAGTAAGTAATATTATGCACTAACCATTACAATTATACACATCAATCAAATAAACAATAGTCAGTATGTGACGCCCCCAAAATAGGTATACAACACCCATTCTGAGTCGTCAAATACATGGTACAAAAAGCAAACTACAACTTCAATAATACAATTGTCGTACAAAATACGACAACACATACTGTGAGTTTAAATACAAATATTGTCTTCTGGACAATATCCACACTCAAATAAATTCTCATTACAATTATTCAAATACTATTTTACAGAAATAGTGAAGACTGCTAAAACATCTTTCTAGAACCATCACTCCATACCCCGACTAGATCCTGCTATGTTCTCACCTCCTGAGAAGAAAAATGGAACAAAAAGGAAAAGGGTGAGCTCAACTAGCCCAATAAAAAATATTATGACTAAGATAATATACAACAAATTATCGTTAGTCTTCAACAGGGAAAAATCTGATAGAATATAATCGACAACAAGTTTTAGATCAACAACTGCAGCGGAAACAGCAAACCATTAGAAGAGTCAAGTAGAGAAAGAATTCTACTATCTTCTAAGATTTAAAAGTCCATCATCAATATTTTATCCCTGTAACATCAATTAATAATCATCTTTATCCAAATATTCATCTTTGCACTACAGGCCAAAGATATTCATTTGTATCACCTGTCAGTCATGTTCATCTCAACACCTGCTCATCTTTGCACTACAGGCCAAAGATATTCATTAAGCAATCATACATCTTTGCACTACAGGCTAAAGATATTCAGTAATATCATCATTTAGGACTGAGGATGATGAAAAATATCTTAAAGAGAACGAATCCAGTGAGATAGAAGGACAAATATTAGGGATTCGTATAACAGTTTATCCAAGATCAATAATACTTCATAATAATCAATTGTGAAGCAGAATTCAAAAAAATAAAGATCAAAACATGGATACAATCAAAGATAGTAACCATAATAGACATCTTAGACAAAAAGGGAAAATTTTATTTTTCGGTGAATAGTACCGTATTCGTGAATAGTACCGTATACGTGAATAGTGCCGTATACGTGAATAGTAACCCCGACACAAAAAGTTCTAAATTTGATAAAAACTCATATCAATATTTCAGCATAATGATATTGAAGAAAATAATATCATTTAAGAAGAAAATAATATCCCTTACCTCAAGATATCAGTACTTTTGGTTGGAATACCGGTATAAGGCTGAAAGAAACTTTCTCTGATGAATAGAAACTCTCAAAGTATCTAAATACTCACAAAATACACTCAATAATCTAGAGAGAGAAAGAGAGAAAACTTGTTTCTGGTGTGATTTTTAATTCTAACTTAGCCCTCTATTTATAGGAAAATTTTAGTAGGCTTGACCTGCAACCTGATGGCTTTACCTGCTACTATTCCCACCCATTACATTTGAAATATAATTCAGCACATTTCTTCACCAACCAAGAGTGGGGCCCACCAATTCTAGAATTTTCTACCAAAATGATAAACTCCGAAAATTCAACAATTTCTGAACCAGTGATCTCGTAAAATTCATAATAAATCATACGTTCATTTTTAACGGTTCAAAATTTGTGGACATATACTCAACTTATATATGTATAATATATCCAAAAATTACCACGATCCAACGGTCGGATTAAAAATTATAACCCCCGTAAAATATCTCAAAAACCCAGATTTTTAATACCTCCATTCCGACAAAAATACGGATAAAAACCTCAACATTAACTCCTTCATTTTTAACCACAAAAATATATCCCTCATTTATATCCACATAAAATAAATATTTCCTTATCATATGAATCAATAATTAATTATTCACAAATAATATTACAGAATCACATTTATGACAACCAGGCCGTTCCCAGGAAAGAGGGGGCTTTCCAATAAGAATTTTTCCTTATTGGCGTGCAATTAGGTGACCAAACCTTTCCTTAGACAGAATTTTCTAGACATTGCCAATAATGTTATCTAATAATATTATTCAAATAATATGAATTATTGATCTGATAATGGAAAATACTATGCAGCAATAATTATTGAAACAACAATAATATAAAATATCAACGTAGCAATTATTGAATCAATAAAATAAAATATTAAATAATAACTACTGTAACAATTATTGAGTAGTGCCTTCTTACATAAGAATAAATAATTGGTGCAATACCGTGTGCTACTGTATTTTAACCACCGGGTATTCCAACAGTATTAACGGTAACAACTACGTCGTTATTTATAAACAACTTATACTTGTCGTTTTCTTCATCCAATCGCTTTCCGTTATGGGGCCCACACAAGGCTGCGCCGTCGTACGAATATTCTCCGACAGCAAGAATATTCCACGACCAAATGAATATTCCCCGACAAAATGAATATTTTATAACCACTTGCTTATTTTGCAAAATTTGCGCATTTCACCCATAACCAAAGTATTATATCAAATTAACCCCTTATTATTCACAATAATATTTAGAGAAAATTTGATTTTATTCATTAATAAGTTGGGGTCTTACAACCTCCCCTCCTTATGAAATTTCGTCCTCGAAATTGACGTACGTACCTGATGTTTCAAAAAGGTAAGGATACCTCGCTTTCATTTCTGATTCTAACTCCCATGTCATTTCTTCAATAGCATGGTTTCTCCACAAAATCTTAACTTGTGGTATAACCTTTGTGCGTAGGACATGCTCTTTCCTATCCAAGATCTTAACAGGTACCTCCTCATACGTTAAATCTTCAGCTATCTCGTCTGGTTCTAACTCAATAATGTGGTTCGGGTCTTTAACATATTTACGAAGCATAGATATGTAAAAAATATTATGAACACGAGACATGCTTGGAGGTAATGCGAGTCTATACGCCACATTTCCTATTCGCTCAAGAATCTTAAATGGACCAACAAATCTTGGATTGAGCTTTCCACTCTTCCCAAATCTTGTAACTCCCTTCCATGGTGCAACACGTAACAATACATGATCCCCAATATTAAATTCCACGTCCTTCCGTGAAGATCCGCATAACTCTTTTGTCGATCCTGTGCCGTTTGTATACGTTGTCGAATCGTTTGGATCTTCTCTGTAGTAATGCATACCAACTCTGGTCCCAACAATGTTGCTTCACCCACCTCGTCCCATCATACTGGAGAATGACATTTTCTTCCATACAACGCCTCGAATGGAGCCACACCTATGCTCGCCTGATAACTGTTGTTGTAGGAGAATTCTACCAATGGTAGGTACTTATCTCAACTCCCTTTGAGATCTAGGACACAAAGTTTTAATAGATCTTCAAGAGTTTGAATATTCCTCTCTGATTGTCCGTCCGTTTGAGGATGGTATGCCAAACTAAATCGTAAATCTGTGCCCATAGCTTTCTGCAAGCTAACCCAAAATCGTGAAGTGAATCTTGGGTCACGATCCGAAACTATGGATACTGGCATGCCATGCAATCTCACAATCTCGTTCACGTACATACTAGCAAGACGTTCAAGGGAATAAGTCTCACGTATCGGCAAGAAATGAGCGGACTTGGTTAATCTATCAACAATAATCCAAATCGCATCTATGCCTTGAGAAACCTTGGGAAGACCCGTAACAAAGTCCATAGTAATGTGTTCCCACTTCCATTTTGGAATCTCAAGTGGTTGCAATGGACCCTTTGGTACTTGATGCTCCGCTTTTACACGTTGACAAGTTAAACATCTCGAGATAAACTCCGCGATCTCTCTTTTCATATTGCTCCACCAAAATGTGTGTCGAAGATCGTGATACATTTTGGTACTCCCAGGATGGATTGTAAACGGTGTGTTGTGTGCCTCCATCATTATCTTGTACTTCAAATCAGGATCATTAGGAACACAAAGTCTGGAGTGGACTCGAAGTATTCCTTCTTCATCGATTCTTGCTTCTAGAATAGCACCTTCTTGCACTTTCTTCTTCATACGCATAAGCTCTATGTCCGTAGCTTGAGCAGCTTTAACTTTATCGATTAAAGTCGGTTCTACTCGTATATTTGATATCATTATGTGGGTACTTAGAGCCTTCATCTCTATCTCCATCCTTTGCAAGTCATACAAAATGGGCCTTTGTGTTAACAACATTGCACTCGTACCCGCATATGATCTTCTACTCAATGCGTCAGCTACTACGTTTGCTTTTCCAGGATGATATTGGATGGTATGATCGTAATCTTTCAACAGCTCAAGCCAACGTCGTTGCCGCATGTTGAGTTCCTTTTGGGTGAAGAAATATTTGAGGCTTTTATGATCCATATAGATCTCCACTTTCTCCCCATACAGGTAGTGTCTCCAAATCTTCAACGCGAAAACGACTGTTGCCAACTCCAAATCATGAGTAGGATAATTCCTCTCATATTCTTTGAGTTGTCGCGAGGCATAGGCTATGACTTTCCCATATTGCATGAGAACACATCCTAACCCTTTGCCTGAAGCATCGCTGTAGATAACAAATCCATCCGAACCAGATGATATTGTCAGAACAGGTGCCGAAACGAGTCTCCTCTTGAGTTCTTGGAAACTCTTCTCGCATTCCTCACTCCATACGAATTTTGTATCTTTCCAAGTCAGCTGAGTTAACGGAGTAGCGATTCGAGAAAATCCTTCCACAAATCTCCAATAATAACCAACTAAGCCTAGAAAGCTACGTATTTCGATTACTGACTTAGGTTGCTCTCAACTGTGACTCATATCCCAATCTTAGATATCACGTCACAATGGCACCTATCAGTTTACTACCGCACAAATATGACGCCCCCTACGGAGAGTCTGGCTTCGATGCATTTCACAAAGGAAGTCACCAGATAGAGGCTCGATTATCAACTTCTATAGTTGGATTTTTAACTCCTGAAGTTCAATAGGAGCCATTCGATATTAGATTTTAGAAGTGAGTTTTGTACCAGATTCAAAGAACATACAAAATTCAATATCACACGTAGGCCAAGAAATTCTTCAGAAAATACGTCAGGGATTTACTAACAATAGAAATATCATTCAAATCTGACGTATTTTTGTTCAAGTCCATAACATAGCTAAGAAAGCTTGACATCCGTTTTTCAATAAACGAATGACTTTACGACTTGATATGAAAGAGTTTGACTTCAATGGTTTGGTTGCTTGAATTTGAATAACAGGTTGCTTAGGAATATGAAAACTAACAACCTTACAAAAGCAATCAATTTGGCATGATGAGTAGTTAACCAATCGATTCCTAAAATCACATCAAAAGCAAGTATCTTTAAAGAGATAAGGTCAACAGGTAATGTGATGGTGCCAACTTGGATCAAACAAGATTTATAAACAGTGGATGTAACGAAAGTTTCTCCTAACGGAGTTTCCACAGATAAATCAAAGTCTAATTTCTCCGGAGTCAAGTTTAAACGTTGAGCACAAGCAGGAGAAATAAATGAATGGGTAGAACCGGTATCTAATAAAGTATAGACTTCGTAAAAATTTATAATTAACTAACCCGTGCTAACTTTGTTCGGGTTCCTCGCATTCTGACCAGTCACGAAAAACGCTCTTCCAAGAACCGCTGATTTCGACTTATCCGGGACAACTTTTGGAGTCACCATCCCCGCTAAACTTGGTTTTGCTACAGAACACTCTCGAGCTATATGACCCTCCTTTCCACAGTTATAACATACCTTGGATTGTTGTGGGCAGTTTGGGCTGATATGTCCCTCTTTTCCACATTTGTAACATACGACCGGTGGTAGTTCTCCTCCCCTAGAAACAGTTGATGTTTGTGCTGACGTCTTCACGTTATCATTGTTGTACCTTCTCTTCTTGAAATCTCCTCCCGACTCGCTCCTTCTATTATCACGACCACGATTACCACCAGAGTGGTTACCGCTTTTGTCCGAATGTTTTCCTCCCTGCGGGTTTTCATTGCTTCGATGACTGCCGCCACCGGTATGACCCTGGTTGTGGTCCCTCGGTTGCACATACTCATTATCTCGCTCTAATAATTAAGCCCTGTTTACAACATCTGAATATAAAGAAAATTTATGAGAGATAAGATATTGCCGAATCTCGGGTTTTAGTCATCTCAGAAACATCCTTGTCATTCGTTCCTCATTTTCGACCAAATGAGGTGCAAACCTGGATAACTCTGCAAACTTCGCCTCGTACTGGGACACTGTCATGTTGTTTTGTTCCAGTCTGATAAACTCCACCTCCTTCATATGACGAATACTTTCAGGAAAGTACTTGTCATTGAACAGTTTTTGAAATGTTTCCCAGGACATGTTGAGTGCGTCAGGCTGGGTACGCTTCACAGACTCCCACCAGTAGTCTGCCTCACCGCGGAACATAAAGGTAGCGAATGGAACCTTATGTTCCTCCGTACATCCCAAGACATCGAATATCTTGGTAATTTGCTTGACCCACGTTTCCGCCATGATCGGATCCAGCTTTCCCTTAAATTCTGGTGGTCCCAATTCTTTGAACTGCTTAGCTGTGACAAACCGCGCGTTGTTATCATTTCCACCCGTATTCTGCACACGAGTCTCCCTCGTCTGGTTTTGCATGAATCGCAAAAAGTTTCTAAACATCTCATCGTTCATCGTCTGCACAGTGGTGTTGTTCACAGGAGGAACATTGCCAGCCTGTTGCACGTTCTCCTCGTTGGTGAGTACAGGTGTCTCTACGGTTTTATTTACTCCACTGTTAACATTCTCAGTCGACATTCTCAAATACTGCCATAAATAAGGGTTAATTTAACAAATTAACAAATCACATAATATCCCTATATTATAACCGACCAACAAATAAGCTTAGGTAGGACACACTAGCGAAGGATTTACTCGTCTCTCCCCTCCTAGTTCTATTCCCCGATCTCCGCCAGAGATCATATCCCTAGGCTCTGATACCAACTGTGACGCCCCCAAAATAGGTATACAACACCCATTCTGAGTCGCCAAATACATGGTACAGAAAGCAAACTACAACTTCAATAATACAATTGTCGTGCAAAATACGACAACACATACTGTGAGTTTAAATACAAATATTGTCTTCTGGACAATATCCACACTCAAATAAATCCTCATTACAATTATTCAAACACTATTTTACAGAAATAGTGAGGACTGCTAAAACATCTTTCTAGAACCATCACTCCATACCCCGACTAGATCCTGCTATGTTCTCACCTCCTGAGAAGAAAAATAGAACAAAAAGGAAAAGGGTGAGCTCAACTAGCCCAGCAAAAAATATTATGACTAAGATAATATACAACAAATTATCGTTAGTCTTCAACAGGGAAAAATCTGATAGAATATAATCGACAACAAGTTTTAGATCAACAACTGCAGCGGAAACAGCAAACCATTAGAAGAGTCAAGTAGAGAAAGAATTCTACTATCTTCTAAGATTTAAAAGTCCATCATCAATATTTTATCCCTGTAACATCAATTAATAATCATCTTTATCCAAATATTCATCTTTGCACTACAGGCCAAAGATATTCATTTATATCACCTGTCAGTCATGTTCATCTCAACACCTGCTCATCTTTGCACTACAGGCCAAAGATATTCATTAAGCAATCATACATCTTTGCACTACAGGCCAAAGATATTCAGTAATATCATCATTTAGGACTGAGGATGATGAAAAATATCTTAAAGAGAACGAATCCAGTGAGATAGAAGGACATATATTAGGGATTCGTATAACAGTTTACACTACAACAAAAAGGCTTATCAGCGACCGCACATCTGCGACCGCATATAGTCGCAGATGGGTATCAGCGATCGGATGCAGTCGCTAATAGTAGTCGCAGAAAATCTTGTCGCTAAAATGACATCAGCGACCAACAATAGCGACCGGATTTTTAGCGACCGCAATCAGCGACCTCAGCTGTCGCTATTCTGACTCATGCTGAGTCATGTGTCAGACGTGATGTGGCACACGTGTCAGCGACCGGTAATAGCGACCGCAAGTGGTCGCTGAAGTAGAAACACCTTACTCGGTCGCTAATACTGTATCAGCGACCGCACGCGGTCGCTGACTTTGTTTTTTTTTTTTTAAATATTTTTCCTGTTTTATTGATTTCCCAAAAATAACCTGCTTTGTACCTGCTTTTTATCCCAACACACAGCAGTATATATAAGCATTCATCCATCCATGATAACTACTATATGATAAACATCCATCCATACATACAGTCCAAAGAATGAATCTAAATCAACACAACACAATACAATCGTAAACATCCATATAATAGAATCGTAAACCAATACAGTCCAAAGATAAGTAGTTTAAAAGATTACAAGGCTTTAAAAATCTAAAAAACAAGTCTAACAAGGCTTTACAAATCTAACATGCATGACTGGTCTAGCTCTTCATGGATCATTCAAATTAGTACCCTGTAATTAACAAAAGAATAAAACATATATGTTACATGTGTTGATACTGCTATGACTTGGGAAAAGCTAAATAATAGACAATGTACGTAATGAAACATTAAAAGTACCTGGTCGCCACCCTGATGCTGTGATGCTGCTGCTTCCGCCACTGCCTTTGCCAAGTCATCAGGATTCAGAGAATGCAGATGCCCGCCCAGTATAAGAAGAAGATCACGATTTTAACAGATCGCTCTCACACAGTCAGCAGGAGTATGATAGGCTGGATGACCTGATGACTGTGTAGACTGTGTAGACTGGGTAGCAGAGCTGCCTGTGCCACTGATGGTCGGGCGTCGTCTTTGTCCTTGGCCTTTAACATAATTTTTCTTCACGACGGACGCCCTCTCCCACAATTCTTGATCAATCGCCGGACGCGGGGTGCCTTCAGGATAGCGCTCGTTCATTAAGCCCTTATAAGTGTCCTGTCAGAAGGTCAACAAATAAATAGTTAAAAATAAATACGAAATGCTAAAAAACATGACTATAATATGTTTAAAGTTAACTTATTACCGCTATCTGAACAGCATCAGGCAGACCATCACGGGTGGCCACATACACATCCAACCAATTGATAGGTTGACCTTGAGACTCAGACTCCTACAGTTCATGTTCTCATATTAATATGTAAACATATGATATTTTAGCTACAAAACATGACTGTAAACATAAAGACAAATAACTAAGCCAATAAGCTTGTTATACATACGTACCCTAGCAGCAATATGTTGCAGCTGAGATATACTGCCGCCCTTGTACGTGCCTTTTGCCTTTTTGCCTTCAGATACACCTGAGGATCTGTTCGAGGCGGCAGTCTTCCGTCTCTTGACCCAGCTCTCAGCTCTCCACTGCTCACACATCTGTACCCATATGGGATGTGCGCACCACCAGGGGCAATGCTCATGCATATACTGCTCACCCTGTCCTGGATGGTCAATCTCAGCATTGTGCAGGGCTTTCTGTCGTTCTTTGTTTAGATTATCTTTAGTCCGGACGGCGCACTTCTGCCAGAACAGTGCTTGAATAACTGATGCATGTGCGTCGTCCCATCTATACCGCTTCTGCAAATAAAACAACAATAATAATATTAAAACTACTATAATACCATAATCCAACATTACTAAACTATTAGTTGATTAACTATGTATTATCTATCAGAGTGATTAAATAAATATACCTGAAATTCAGCCCAAACTGCATCCTTATGGGCGAGAGGTGTGCTCGCCCATGTAATCACTGGCGTAGGCCAGTTCTGTAAGCATAATTGTGAAATGCACTTCACAATTTTACTATCTTGAAAATCACTACAATATACAATAATTTACATTAAAATATATTTATAACAATAGAAATATTAAACCCTTATATATACACGATGTTTAACTTACGTGTTTTCTGGAGGAGGACGGATCTGTATAAGAATGCGATCATCCGGATTAGCCGGGGCCTTCGGCACATGATTAGGGCCTCGACCCAACCCGCGCTTTCGTGCAACAGGTTCAGAAGACATCTATAAATAAAAAAAATTAGGATGTTAGTATGAAATTATGAATGACAATTAATTGTATGAAATAGTTAACTACGATTACCATAAGTGAAAGGTACATAAACATGACTGCAAAATAGTTAACTACAACAACTACAAATGATATAGTTAAGGATATAGAGAACATTCCTATATAGAGAACATAAATGAAAGGTACATAATTATGAACTAAACATGAACATGAACATAAACATACATTTTGTACAATTAAAACTAAACATACATTTTAATAAAAATCGTTGTCTGATGAGTCAGAATCATTTTGTACAAGTATCGGAGATTCATAACCATCTTCAGATTCTGTGTCAGTGTCAGTCAATAACTCTTTCTCAATATCACTGTCATCCTGCACAATAACTGTCTCGGGATCCAATTCATCAGGTTCATCTCCATCCTCTAACTGGATTACATCATTGTTGTCCTCTATATTTATTATAGGAGGTCTCTGAAGCATTTCCTCTTGGTAGAAATCCCCGTCTATTACTTGGACACGACTACGCGCGGGAGTATGAATTACAACTTGCCAATCTGTAGGCGGTCTATCCCTTTTCCTAACTGGACTAGGAGTGTAGTATACTTGTATTGTTTGAGTTGGTAATACAAACGGTTCGTTGGAGTACGCAGACCTATGGAGGTCAATATCGACGATTCCATGTCTGTCAACACGTATCCCTTTTTCTGAATCAAACCAATGGCACTTGAACAAGTGAATATGACCACCGTACGTGCCCTTGTACGACAACTCTACGATTTCCTCCAACTCCCCATAAAAGGCACGACCAAGCTCATTGTAACAATCTCCTTGGACACACACTCCAGAGTTCGTTGTTCTTTTACCGTGCTCATATGCCTTTGTGTGAAATTCATAACCATTTATTTTGTAACCATTGCGGGTGACTTGGTCCCTGTCTGGTCCCATAGCTAGGACTTGTACATTAGCCGGAATCGTTGATCCCTTAGTCAAAGCCTACAAAAACTCCATCTTATTAAATGAAGTCATAGTTAACATGGAGTATATATATATATATATATATATATATATATATATATATATATATATATATATATATATTACGTGCTTAAAAATTAAACTTACTTTGTCCTTTAGCCAAAGTGCAAAGTTTTTATCCCGATTGATTTGAATATCTTTATCAGTTATGCCGGGATGCTTCACTTTTAACTCGTCATCGTACAATCTATACCATGTTATAAACATTAACATATTGGAATAAATTGTCAACTTAAAAGATAAATTATCAAGTTTACATGTGTACCTCACAAATTCGTCAATCTCCTAGCAATTGAGAAGAATGTAAGTATGTGCAGCATGTAATTCTTGCTCAGAGAGGAATATGCGCTTCCCTTTTCCATAAGCGCGGCCCGATAGACCAAATACAGATAGTCGACCATTTAGTTCAACATTTCCCCCATCATCATGTCTCGATAC
The DNA here is from genome assembly GCA_016801055.1 of Panax notoginseng. Classification (NCBI taxonomy): domain Eukaryota; kingdom Viridiplantae; phylum Streptophyta; class Magnoliopsida; order Apiales; family Araliaceae; genus Panax; species Panax notoginseng. The sequence goes on along the minus strand of CM029012.1, from coordinate 147,858,295 downwards.
TCGATTGGCCTTTGTCAAGACTTCGTCCGAAAAATAGTCTGAGACAAACGTAGATATCTCATCGAAACTGTATGCCTCGCATATCGACCCCTCGACATAAGCTCTATTCTTAACCTTTCTCTTAAGGTTTCCCATCACCCTTTCGAAAGGGTACATCCATCTATATTGAACTGGACCCCCAACACGAGCTTCATAGGGAAGATGGATTTGCAAATGCTCCATGGAGTCAAAAAAACCAGGTGGGAATATTTTTTCCAGTTTACACGTGATCTCTATGATGTTCTTCTCAAGTACAGACATGTCCTTCTCATTTAATGATTTTGAACATAAGTCTTTGAAGAAACGACTAAGATCCGTCAAAGCATCCCATATTGGTTTATCAAGTAGATCCCGAAATGCTATAGGCATGAGCCTCTCCATGAACACATGACAGTCATGACTCTTCATCCCTTGCAATTTTCCACCCGTAACACACCTTGCAATGTTTGATGCATATCCATCTGGTAGTTTCAGAGACTTAACCCATGTGCATACATCTTCAACTTGCTTTTTGGACAATGTGTACCTTGCATGCGGTTTGACAATCTTACCATTAGGAGATTCGTAAAGTTCTAATCCGGGACGCTTACAAATATCTTTCATGTCCAAACGTGCCTTATCGTTATCTTTTGTCTTCCCCGTAACATTCATCACAGTGTTAAACACATTGTCAAACACATTCTTCTCAATATGCATCACATCTAGATTATGACGAATCAAATTTGTAGACCAATAAGGCAGTTCCCAAAAGATGCTTCTCCGAACCCAGTTATGAGATTCGCCAAACCCATTGATTATATTTGTGGCATCAACCTTACCAAATGGGATAACCGGCAATCTCATCACACGATCTCGCATCTCCGTTCCCGAAAATCGCGGTGCAGGCATATCATTGTCTACTTTCCCTTTCCTGAAGTGTTCTCTATTTCTTCGAAATGGGTGATCTACCGGTAAGAACCGACGATGACAGTCAAACCAACAAGGCTTTCGACCTTTTGATAGATTAAACGACTTTGTATGCTCCATACAATACGGACAAGCCAACTTCCCGTGTGTACTCCATCCAGCTAACATACCATAAGCTGGGAAGTCACTTATAGTCCACATAACCGCTGCCCTAAGGTTGAAATTTGTTTTCGTTGCAACATCCCAAGTCTATACTCCATCCTCCCACAATACCTTCAACTCGTCTATAAGAGGTCTCAAGTAAACATCTAAGTTCTTTCCAGGACTCTTAGGACCAGGAACCACGAGTGAAAGAAACAAGTATGGCTGTTTCATACACATCCAAGGTGGCAAGTTGTACGGAGTAACAATCACAGGCCAACATGAGTACGGAACAGCTGAGTGGCCAAACGGATTGAAACCATCGGTGGACAATCCAAGCCTCACATTTCTAGGTTCCAATGCAAATCCAGGATGTGCTAAGTTGAAATCTTTCCAAGCCTTCCCATCTGCGGGATGATTTAGTTCTCCATCTTTAGCTGGAGATTTCGCATGCCAACTCATATGTTCAGCTGTTCTTGAAGACATGTACAATCTTTTTAGCCGATGTGTTATTGGAAAATACCTTAGAATCTTAAACGGTATACTTGATTTTTTTGTAGTCACACCCTCTTTATTAGGCCTAAACCGATCATGACTGCAAAACGTGCACCTTGTCATCTGTTCATTTTCCTTATAAAACAACATGCAATCGTTGGGACATGCATCGATCTTTTGGTATCCAAGACCCAACTTCTTCACCATTTTCTTACAAAAGTAATAGTTACCAGGTAATTTCTCACCGTCAGGCAACATACTCTTAATGGCCTTCAAGAGTGACTCAAAACACTCATGGCTCATGTTGTGATCAGCCTTGATGTTAAGTAATGTCGCCACTGCAGACAATGTAGTGTGTTTGGTGCAACCATGCCACAATGGCTCGCTACCCTTGTTTAACAACTTAAAGAATTCTTTGGCATCAAAATTCATAGGTTGTTCTCTGCCTTGCTCCCAATCAAAATCTGGCCCTGCAATATCATGAACCATTTCATTCATACGATGAGTACTACTGCCAGAATTATGTACTTGTGTGATGCCACCATCTCTTCTCTGCCCATGTGCCCACCAGCATTCTTCGTAATTTCTCATGAACCCAGAAACAAGTAAATGATAGTTTATCATGTCTCTATCCATATAATTTATATTCTTACACTTCAAACATGGACATCGTATCTGCGACTTACCATTCATGCATCCCGGGTGACTATACGCATACTCCAAAAACACTTGGCAACCAGCTCTAAATTCAGCTGTAGCACCTATCTGGGCACTTGTGTAAGACCCCGAATTTTATGAAATAAAAGTATTCAATTTTTCTTATAATTACTATTCAGTAAATGGTTAAATTGATAAAAGTTTAAAGTTATGGGTGAAATGTGAATTTTTTTGAAAATAAATAAGTGGTTATAAAATAATCATTGTTGTCGGGGAATATTCGTTTGGTCGTGGAATATTCTTTCTGTCGGGGAATATTCGTACGACGGCGCAGCTATTTGTGGGCCCCATAACGAATAACTGTCGGATGAAGAAAACGACAAATTTGAGTTTTTACAAATAACGGCGTAGTTGTTACCGTTAACACTGTTGGAATACCCGGTGGTTAAAATACAGTAATACGCGTTATTGCACAGTAGCACACGGTATTGCATAGTATTTTTGAAATTATTGATTCTTACGTAAGAAGGCAATACTCAATAATTGTTACAGTAATTACTGTTCAATATTTTATTTTATTGATTCAATAATTGCTACGTTGAAATTTTGTATTATTGTTGTTCAATAATTGTTGCTGCACAGTATTTTCCATTATCAGATCAATAATTCATATTATTTGAATAGTATTATTAGATAGCATTATTGGCAATGTCTAGAAAGTTCTGTCTAAGGAGAGGTTTGGTCATCTAATTGCGCGCCAGTAAGGAGAAATCCTTATTGGAAAGCCCCCTCTTTCCTGGGAACGGCCTGGTTGTCATAAATGTGATTCTGTAATATTATTTGTGAATAATTAATTATTGATTCATATGATAAGGAAATATTTATTTTATGTGGATATAAACGAGGGATATATTTTTGTGGTTAAAAATGAAGGAGTTAATGTTGAGATTTTTATCCGTATTTTTGTCGGAATGGAGGTATTAAAAATTAGGGTTTTTGAGATATTTTGCGGGGGTTATAATTTTTAATCCGACCGTTGGATCGTGATAATTTTTGGATATGTTATACATATATAAGTTGAGTATATGCCCACAAATTTTGAACCGTTAAAAATGAACGTATGATTTATTATGAATTTTACGAGATGACTGGTTCAGAAATTGTTGAATTTTCGGAGTTTATCATTTTGGTGGAAAATTCTAGAATTGGTGGGCCCCACTTGTGGTTGGTGAAGAAATGTGCTGAATTATATTTCAAATGTGGTGGGTGGGAATAGTAGCAGGTAAAGCCATCAGGTTGCAGGTCAAACCTACCAAAATTTTCCTATAAATAGAGGGCTAAGTTAAATTGAAAATCACACCAGAAACATAAGTTTTCTCTCTTTCTCTCTCTATATTATGAAGCATATTTTGTGAGTATTTAGATACTTTGAGAGTTGCTATTCAGTGCAAGTTTCCTTCAGCATCATATCCGATATCCAGCCAGAAGTACTGCTCTTTTGAGGTAAGGGATAGTAAGGGATTTTAAGGGTTGTTATGATTTTCAGTTTCGTAATTTTTCTGAACTTCAAAAATTCTGGAAAAATTTGAAATGATATTTTGATGAGTTTTATTGATTGTGTCCAAAAATGGTGATTTTTGGATGTATAGATTGAGAGTTATGAATTTTATGAGAAAAGACTATTTTAAAAGTAACCGCTTATAATTCCTTGTGGTTAACTCCAAAATTGATGAAATTTTTATTGGGAGTACATGTATATGATAGAAGTATACTCTGTAAATTTCAGAATTTTTAGACAAAAGTACAATTTTTGATAAATGTCTAAATATTCGGCTATTTTGGCCATATGAAAAATAGTAAATGACTTTTAAAAATTCTTAGAAAAATATATGTTCACTATGGGACTATATTATGCTAAATCCCAGAAAAGAAATATTTTTGGAACTGATTTGGTATTTTTCATGAAAATGGTCTAGTTATGAGTAAATGAATTAAATATGTTTTGTGAAGAAAGAAAATTGGAAAATAGGATTTTATGGCTTGAGAATCCTATATGAGGTATATGCAGATTTTTGATGAGGATTTTGGTTATTGATGATGAAATTGTAAGAGTTGGCATTTTATGATGATTAAATGCATTAATTAGTAAAGTGTAAACAATTAAAATAAATTGTTTATAAATTTAAGTAATGTTATTCTTTCAATATCATTATACCGAAATATTGGTATGAATTTTATTGTAGAATTTCTATCTTTTGTGTCGGGGTTACTATTCATGAGTTACGAATATTACTCTTGAGATTAAAACTATATGTTGATCATATTATTTTTATCATCATATATAACATTTTTATAACCCTGATGTTGAAATTCTCTTTCACTGGAGTGTAAAGATGGGTAGATTATTTGTATGATCATGACTAGGGTTCTCTTTGGCCTGTAGTGCAAAGTTGAATTGTGACTGGTATGATCATGACCATTGAATTTATAATTGAATATCTTAAGCTTAAGTGCAAAGGTGAATTGATCAACATGGTTATAATTATTGTTTATATAAATTCTGAAATGATTATATATTTCTTTGAGATATGAATATATTTGGCCTGTAGTGCAAATATGAATTGTTGATGAATATCTTTGGCATGTAGTGCAAAGATGGCCTGTTGATGAATATCTTTGGCCTGTAGTGCAAAGATGAACTGTTGTTGAATATCTTTGGCCCGTAGTGCAAAGATGGTTTGTTGATGAATATCTTTGGCCCGTAGTGTAAAGATGGTTTGTTGATGAATATCTTTGGCCCGTAGTGCAAAGATGGATTTGTTAGTATGATTATAAACAGGAATTGTGATTTGGTATAACCATGATCTTTGATGTTTCAGGTAAAGACAGGTGATGAAAATATTCTTCGTCCTGGGTGCGAAGAAAAATTTATAGTCACAATTATGATTATGAGTTATTCATATGATTGTGGAAAGGAACTGTTGAGTGATGTTACATGGATAAAACATTGTTGGTGGATTTTTAACATGGAGAAGATAATAGACTTTATAGTCTATTTGACTCTTCTAATGGATTGCTCGTTCCGCTGCAACTATGGTTGAAATTTTTATCATTTACCATATGTTCTAAATCTCTGATTTATTATTGATGAAGACTATTGATAATTTATTTATCTTTAGTCATGATATTCTTTACTGAGCTAGTTGTGCTCACCCTTTTGCTTCACAATTCCTTTCAGGTAATAAGAGTGTAGCTGGGTCGAGCGGGGGTAACAAGGGAATAGAACGGTGGTCATCATTTAGTAGTTATATTTGGTGAAGAAAATAGGGTGAGGTGAACCCAACGTTGGAAGGGTGTTTTGTCACTATCATACAAGATGTCTAATGACATACAACCTCGTGTCATCATAAGACAGGGTTGTGCTCATCCACTTGCTGAGTATATCTATGGGCACTACCTATATAATCTTGGTGTTTGTTTGAAGTATAATTCTCAATTAGAGACAGTGGAGATAATGATAAGTCAAGAGAAGACTCACCATTGGGAAGAATATGATAGTAATCTTCTCGTTTTTCTTTGGGGTCTATTGGGTCAACCAAGGATAATTCTGTGGCCATATGATATCTATCATAACCTAGACGCGTGGCCTCCCATGTACGAAGGTTTCCTTGAGCACTTCCCAAAGATTCTAATTTCTAAAACAGTTTTTGACTATACCTTTATGTAAGGTGTCATTGTGAGGTGATGTCCACGGTTGGAACATGAGTCACATTTGGTATATATTTGTATCCAAACTCACAGCGTATGTGTTGTTGTATTTTGCACGACAATTGTTGTAATAAAGTTATAGTTATTTTCTGTACCATGTATTTGGCGACTCAGAATAGGTTGGATGGAATGGATCTATTTTGGGGTCGTCACAACTTGACTTTCATCGTGCCATCCAACTACGGTCTAAATAGAGGTCCATGATTGCACGGTACCTACTACAGACAACATTATAAATGTTAACATATGACTTGAGCATACTTGTAACCATATGACTTGAGCATACATATAAGCATGCATATGATTAACATTTAAGCATACTTGTAAGCATATGACTTGAGAGCATACTTGTAATCATATGACTTGAGTATACTTGTAAGCATATGATTAACATTTAAGCATTCCGGATGTTAACGAATGAATGCAAATTAAAGCAGTATGGGAAACTTTAAATGTTATTAAATTTAGTATGAGAAACTAAGTAAATGCTACTTAGTTTAATAGTTATATTATATCATGTTATTTTATTTTAATTTGTTTTTATTGTTTATCGTAAGTGAATACGTAAGGTATTTCATTCATGCTAGCTTTATATCAAAGTTTGCTAACTCATTTATACAACTTTTGAGTATCTTGGAGATTCATTCATATCAACTAGTGTGCTAAGGCGCCTAACATGTTTTAAGATTATACCCCTCACAGTCCCTTTCTATAATCTTTTATGTTTTGGGATAGTCACAACTTGGTTGAGCAATTTATAGCTTTTATAACATTTTGTAGCTTTATTCTTGTATACATAAGTGTTAAATACCCTTGTTTTTCTGTTATAGCCAAAACAATATATTTATTGACCAAGTGTGTCTATTTACCTTCTCTGTTGCACTAGCAGTTCCCTAGCACTGTCTATTTTGGCTTAACAGCACCCTAATTAACAACCAAGCTTGGCTTGACCCCGTGAGGCTTGGCAAGCTTGGCGTGGCCTCGTATGGACTCGCGGACCTAAGCCCAGCCCATCAGCTCCAACATCCCCTTAATAGGCTCTACTGGATCACCAATAGGCTCGTTAATAGTATAAATGTTTGCAACTACCCGACCAATAAAAAAATTTGGCCAGAGTCTCCCCTGTAATATAGACTAGCCACATGCACGACGGCATGTATATAAGGTCATTTATAGGCACCCAAGACATAAACCAGGAATTAGTACTAGTACTGTATCCAAAAGAAACAAAATCTCCATCCAATATCAGTTGAAAACTAGATAGAAACTGAGATTATAGCATGAAACATTCAAAAAAGTAATAACACGTGATCAATTAGTAACCCTGTAAATATTAAAAGATATGCAACTTAGATCTAAAACATAAATAAATATCGTCATATATATTATTTTCCAATTATAAATTTTACAATGAGTATAATTTTAAATATTTTACAATATTTATCATTTTTTTAACTAAAAATGAAGAAAATTCATGTATTGACTTCAAAAAAATAATTATCATTGTTTTATATTTTGGAATGGAGGAAGTATTATGTATCAATCAATTATAAATTAGTACTACAATATTACTCATCAATTAAATATATTATGGTCCTCATTAAGTTGCTGGTAATTTGTGTTGATGAGTTGGTGACTCGTCAAATATTTTTGAAAATATAACTGAAAAAATATATAAACAACATATATGCCCTCACACAACTCATTTAACATTGAGTTCCTCTAATGACAATGTTTACTCTAATAGTACTACCTTATTGCAATATTCAACTCAAAACAAATCGATTAAAGTATAATAATCACAAGATTAGCATTCTGTTTAAGGGATTAAGGGGTCTAATTTAGAGATTTAGGGATTAAGGGGTTACCGGCGTGGTGCAGCGGTGGTGCGGCGGTGGTACCTCCTGATGGCGGTGGACCGGTGTCCCGGTGGCGGTGGCCGGAGTCTCTCTTCCTCTTCTTCTCTTCTCCCCCCTTTCTCCCTCTTCTCTCTGTCTGAGCTCCCTCTTCTTTTTCTCCGCCTCTGCTGTGTCGAGCGAGTGACTGAATCTGTTAATATTAAGTTTGATCAGCGACCGCTATCTGCGACCATATGCGGTCGCTGATTTTAATGACATGGACTTATCTGCGACCGCATGCGGTCGCAGATATTAAGTGGTCGCATAAAACATTGGCGCCAATATTTCCAGCCAAATTTTGGGAGGCAAATTTGTACTAGCGACTGACTAGCGACCGCGTGCGGTCGCTGTTAAAATATAGAGACCATATTAAATATTGGTCACAGATGGCGGTCGCTGTTAATAATATCAGCGACCGATGGTGCGGTCGCTGATAGTATTGGTCGCTGTTAGGCATTTTTCTTGTAGTGTTATCCAAGATCAATAATACTTCATAATAATCAATTGTGAAGCAGAATTCAAAAAAATAAAGATCAAAACATGGATACAATCAAAGATAGTAACCATAATAGACATCTTAGATAAAAAGGGAAAATTTTATTTTTCGGAGAATAGTACCGTATTCGTGAATAGTACCGTATACGTGAATAGTGTCGTATACGTGAATAGTAACCCCGACACAAAAAGTTTCAAATTTGATAAAAACTCATATCAATATTTCAGCATAATGATATTAAAAAAAATAATATCATTTAAGAAGAAAATAATATCCCTTACCTCAAGATATCAGTACTTTTGGTCGGAATACCGGTATAAGGCTGAAAGAAACTTGCTCTGATGAATAGAAACTCTCAAAGTATCTAAATACTCACAAAATACACTCAATAATCTAGAGAGAGAAAAGAGAGAAAACTTGTTTCTGGTGTGATTTTCAATTCTAACTTAGTCCTCTATTTATAGGAAAATTTTAGTAGGCTTGACCTGCAACCTGATGGCTTTACTGCTACTATTCCCACCCACCACATTTGAAATATAATTCAGCACATTTCTTCACCAACCAAGAGTGGGGCCCACAAATTCTAGAATTTTCTACCAAAATGATAAACTCCGAAAATTCAACAATTTCTGAACCAGTGATCTCGTAAAATTCATAATAAATCATACGTTCATTTTTAACGGTTCAAAATTTGTGGACATATACTCAACTTATATATGTATAACATATCCAAAAATTACCACGATCCAACGGTCGGATTAAAAATTATAACCCCCGCAAAATATCTCAAAAATCTTGATTTTTAATACCTCCATTCCGACAAAAATACGGATAAAAACCTCAACATTAACTCCTTCATTTTTAACCACAAAAATATATCCCTCATTTATATCCACATAAAATAAATATTTCCTTATCATATGAATCAATAATTAATTATTCACAAATAATATTACATAATCACATTTATGACAACCAGGCCGTTCCTAGGAAAGAGGGGGCTTTCCAATAAGAATTTCTCCTTACTGGCGCGCAATTAGGTGACCAAACCTCTCCTTAGACAGAACTTTCTAGACATTGCTAATAATGTTATCTAATAATATTATTCAAATAATATGAATTATTGATCTGATAATGAAAAATACTGTGCAACAACAATTATTAAAACAACAATAATATAAAATATCAACGCAGCAATTATTGAATCAATAAAATAAAATATTGAATAATAACTACTGTAACAATTATTGAGTAGTACCTTCTTACGTAAGAATAAATAATTGGTGCAATACCGTGTGCTACTGTATTTTAACCACCGGGTATTCTAACAGTATTAACGGTAACAACTACGTCGTTATTTATAAACAACTTATACTTGTCGTTTTCTTCATCCAATCGCTTTCCGTTATGAGGCCCACACAAGGCTGCGCCGTCGTACGAATATTTCCCGACAGCAAGAATATTTCACGACCAAACGAATATTCTACGACCAAACGAATATTTTATAACCACTTGCTTATTTTGCAAAATTTGCACATTTCACCCATAACCAAAGTATTATATCAAATTAACCCCTTATTATTCACAATAATATTTAGAAAAAATTTGATTTTATTCATTAATAAGTTGGGGTCTTACACAGTAACCATTATAATGTTACATAGTAACTAAGTCAACATTAATCAGTAACCAATTTAATGTTACAAAGTAACCAAGATATCATTAGACAGTAACCAATACAGCATTAGACAGTATAATGTTACACAGTAACCAAGACAACATTACACAGTAACCGACAGTTGCAGGAAGGTAACCAATGTATTTGATGAGTAACCATTAATATAAAAAAAAATCAGTAGAACTCATATAAAAATTATAAAGCAATCAAATAAACATTATTCAGCAACTAAATACATAATAAACAGTAACCAATTTATATCTATTTAGTAACCATAATATAAAACATATTAATGACCATTCAAAACATTCAGTATTCTTAATCTGTGACCATTTTAAGTGTGAAAAACTTAAGAAAGGTAATCAATATAGGAATTCGTAGTAACCATAGGTAACTACATGCATACGAATTTTAAACTCACATACCTCCGTATTCAGATTTGTATCGAAGTTGTTGTGATCTTGTATTCAACAATCACTGCAGTACGATTGTTTTTTGTTACTGAACTTGAAGTTGCTGTTGATTTTGTATGCTGTTTACCGATCTCAGAGTTGCGCCGCTGCAAAAAGTTTCGTCTTCTCCGATCTCAGAGTTGCGCCGTTGCAAAAGGTTTTGTCTTCTTCGATCTCAGAGTTGTGTCGCTACAGAAGATTTAGATTTCTCCGATATGAAAGTTGCATGTTTTTTCAATTGCTTCAATTTAGGAGCGGTTAGTTGCAAATAGCAAAGTTGGTAACTGACGAGTTAATGACAATTGATTTTAGCAACGTAATATTGTGTTTGTTTTATTTTTGTAATTATGTTGTGTGTGTTTTATTTTTGTAATTATTTTTTAATTGTTGTATATTAGTGTTAAGGACCCTTAAAGTTAAAGGTACAATTACCTATTCTATTGAATTTTTTAAAATAATTATAATAATAGTGTACTTATAAAATATTTATATAATTAATGCATTTAAAATTTTATTTACATAATTAGTGCAATTAGGATTCCTTAATTTAGGTAATTAGTATGCAATTAGAATTCCTTAATTTTGGGGATTAAGATTGATTTACTTATTAAATTAAGTAATTAATAAGTCCCAACTACTTCCAGCTCTGTTAATTATTATTTTCTTGTGAAGAATCTCGTCCTCGTTAGAAACCTTAGACGGATCGGACTCCTCTTGAGCGCCGTCGTCAAGCTCGTCGATCCGATCGTCGGATCCGGTTGCTGATTTGAGGTCATCGGGATCGGAGAGAATGAGAAGGAGGGCAGCAGTCAAGGCGCAGAGGTGGGCGCTGTAACGGGGATGACACCTTCCGCAGAGGTGCCTAAGAATTTTTCATTAAACTTGGGAGAGTGTGGACTGAGGTGTCCGCCGGTAAATGGAGTAGAATGAATACAAACATGAAAAATGCTTGCATCTGCGTGTGAAGGAAGAGAGAGAAAGATAAAAAGAGATTTAAAGTGGCGGGAAGCAGTGGGAAAGTACAACCTTTTATTACTACTACTACTCTCTCTATATATAGTATTTGCTTTGCTGCTGAAATTGTTTTCTATTTTTATATGCAGAAGATATTAATATATAGTGCAGTTGTTAACCAAACATTCACATCAAGGTAACCAAATATTCATACCAAGGTAACCAATATCCACATACACACCTGCAGTTTTTTCATAGTGTAGTTAGTAGCCAAACATTCATACTAAGGTAACCAAACTTTCCGACCTAAGTAACCAATTCAAATTGCAGGTGTGGAGGTATATTGATTACCTTTAGTATAAAATTTTGGTTACCTTGATATAAAAGTTTGGTTACCTTAGTACGAATGTTTAGTTATCAACATTACATTACACATCACTCTTTTATCTCTCTCTTTCCTATGCAGTGTTCTTATTTTCTTTTGGACATGAAATTGGAATTAGAATTTTCGGACGCTCTGTTTCATCGGCGAAGGGGAGGAGGAAGATGACCGACGAAGGGGAGGAGGAAGATGACATTACCAAACTTTGAATATTTAAATTTGAATATTTGAATTATTATTTTGAATTTGAATTTATTTTTGTGTTAGATCCAAGATATTTGAATTTGAATTATTAATTATGAAACTCCTTGATTTTAGATTTTCTTATTATTGTGAATTGAATCTAATACTAATTTCCTAAATTAAGGAATCCTAATTGTACTAATATTGTAAATAAATATGAGAAAGTGTGAGACCCCGAATTTTATGAAATAAAAGTATTCAATTTTTCTATTTTGGTAAATGGTTAAATTGATAAAAGGTTAAAGTTAAGGATGATATGTGATTTTTTTAAAGTAAACAAGTTGTCATAAAATACCTGGTCACTATTCACTCTAATATTGTTCACTCGAGTATTTGGGACACTTTTTGTGTCGGAGTTACTATTCACGGGTTACTATTTACGGGCTACTATTCACTCTAGTATTATTCACTCGGATATTTGGGATACTTTTGTGTCGGAGTTACTATTCACGAGTTACTATTCACGGGTTACTAGTCACCCAAATTACAATTCACTCTAGTATTGTTCACTCGAGTATTTGAGATACTTTTTGTGTCGGAGGACTATTCATAAGTTACTATTCACGAGAAATATTCTTTTTGTCAGGAAATATCCGTACGACGGTACAATCATTGGTGGACCCCACAACGGAATTATTGTCGGATTGAGAAAACGACATAAATATTTTATGGCGAAAGTTTTACCGTTGATACTGTTGAACTACTCGGTAGTAAAAGTACAGTAATACGTGTGGTTGCATAGTAGCACACGATATTGATTATTAATGCTTATGTGAGAAGTCACTCAGTTTGATTCAATTATTGTCAATTAATAATCTGAATTATTTAGCGATAATGAAGTTTTATTTTATTCGTATTATTAACGTAATAAAACAGAAACATCTTTTTATATAAAACAGAATACTTTATTAAAGTTATTCTATAAATAGAATATATTATATTTTATTATGCATAGTGTTGCATAGTGTTTGCATAGTAAAAATCTTTTTATATAAATAGAATATATTATATTTTATTTAAAAGATTTTTCTTTAAATATGGACCGTCAGATTAAAGTAAATCAATCTGGACCGTTCATAGATTAGTTACTATGCATTCCATTTTCCTATAAATAGAAGCTCATTCCTTCATTATTTTCTTACGAATTCACTGAAACTCTAGAGAGAGAAACTATACAGAAAATTCTTCTTCTATAATTTTGAGTGTATTTTTTTAGAGTTTAAAAAAGCTTTGAGCGTAGTACAAGTTTTCTTCGAGTATATCATCGCCCTACTAGTTGGAATACTTTTCTTTCAAAGGTAGGGAATATTATTTGTTGTACTCATAAGGGGTGTTATTCTTTCTTATTCATGAAGAGAATTTCTGTTATTTCATTCTTTATTATTCTGTTGGAATAATCTGTATGCGCGGTTTACCCTATATTTGGTTGAATGACCTGTATATGCGGTTTACCCAATACTTGGTGATCTTCTTTTATTATTCCGCATTTACGATTCTGTCGGAATATCCTGTCGGTGTGAATTTCACCTGACCTGGTTCCATCATTTATTATTCCGTATTTACGATTCTATCAGAATATTCTGTCTGTGCATTTTACGCCGGACCTGGTTCCATCATTTATTATTCCGTATTTATTATTCTGTTGGGAATAACCTGTTTGTGCGGTCTCTATCGCATGCATGGTGAATCCTTCTGTTATTCCATTCTTTATTATTCTGTTGGAATAAACTGTCTATGTGGATTGCCACATGCATGGTGAATGATCCTTTGTATTCATTCCTTATTAAATTGTGAAAATGATCTGTTTACGTTGATTATGATGAGAGTCATAATAAAAGTATTGGACTGATGAAAATCATGGGTATATGAAGTATTAGTAAGTGTTATGATGTGTTATGTTGGTTATTATGTGAAAACAAGAAAATTTCTTAGAAATCACAAAGGGTTGAAAAATCAAATTTTGGTAAAAACGTAACATAAAATTCAATTGATCATATCTCCTATTATATTTTGAATTTTTGAGTGTGGTCAAGTCCTAGAGTTAGATCTATGAGTTTTCTAACTTATCCAAGTGGAATTACTAGAAAAGGTATTGTAGATTTTCGTGTGGACTGATTTTAGCAAAGGACTCAAAACTATAAAATGGCCAAAAAGCTGCTGCCATGTTTTTGTGAGGGCTGTTTCGGCCACTTAATTAGTAAGAAAAATTCAGGCCTTTTGGGACATGAAAGTATATGGTATAAAGAACATCGTGTCCAAAAATGAGCTCATTCCGACTTAAAATGAGCAAGTTATGACCATTTCAATATTTAGGTTTTTCCGACAAAAAACGCTATAACCGGAGTTCTATAACTCCGATGATCATGAAATTTAAACTGGAAGCTCACGTTAACATGTGTAAGATCCTGCCAAGATTTGGGGATTTATGGAGTTAAACTTGAGGTAGCTAATTTCTTAAGGAATTAATTAGAAATTAATTTTTGAAAAATAGTAAATGAATTTTAAAAATTTCGAGAAAAATATATTTTCAGTATGGGACTATATTATGCTAAATCCTAGAAAAGAAATATTTTTGAAACTGATTTGGTATTTTTCATGAAAATGATCTAGTTATGAGTAAATGAGTTAAATATGTTATGTGAAGTAACAAAGTTAGAAGATAGGATTTTATGACTTAGAAATCCTACATAAGGTATATGTAGATTGTTGATAAGGAATTTGATCATTGGTGATGAAATATTATGAGTATGACATGTTTGAATGATTAAATACATTATTTGGTAAAGTGTAAACAACTGAAATAAATTATTTATAAGTTTAAGAAGTGATTAAAATATTGTTATGATATTAATAATATTAGATTATGAATTTATTATGTGATTGATAATATTTGGATAAAGTTAATGTCTGTAACATTTATCCTTGTTTTAGTTTGATTAATGCTTATATCATTGTCATCATCCTCATGCTTATATATATGGTGATGAAAGTTATCGTTGGCTTACGTGTAGAGATGGACCAGAGATTATTCGGTATAGTCATGATCATTGATAATTTAATGAATATCCTTGGCCCGTAGTGCAGGGATTATTCGATGATGTGGATTATTTTATTAACTGAGTCCCAGCGATAACAGTGTTGAAAAACCTTTTAAATCATAAAAGATAGTAGATTTTATTCTCTACTTGACTCTTCTAATGGATTGCTTGTTCCGCTGCAGTTAAACTTGATGTTTATTATATTTTATCAGTTTAACACTGTTGAAGGCTAATGATAATTTATTCTGCATTATCTTAGTCATAATATTTCTTACAGGGCTAGTTGAGCTCACCCTTTCTTTCACTGTTCTATTCAGAAAATGAGAATATAGCTGGGACGAGTCGGGGAACGGAGTGATGGACCAGATGATAGTATTAGTAGTCCTCACTATTCTATTAAATAGTGTGACGATAATTGTAATGAGGACTCCTTTTGAGTTTGTATAATCTCTAGTAGACAATAATTGTATTCAAACTCATAGTTATGTTTTGTCGTATTGTACACGAAAGTTGTATTAGTAGGTTGTATTTGAATTCTGTACTATGTAAGTGGCGACCCAAGATGGGTGACATATACCTAATTTTGGGGGCGTCACAGTTGGTATCAAAGCTTAGGGATATGATCCCTGGCTAGGAAGTGAGAATTAAACTAGGAGGGGAGAGACGGAGAATTTCTTCGCTAGTATGACCTACCTAAGTTTATTTGTTATTTAATTGGTTGGTCAGAGTATATTGATAATATGTGACATATTGATTTAACTCTTGTTTTGTGGCAGTGTTTGAAAATGACATCTAACAATGTTGAGATAAGCATTGGAGCAAAATAATATGACCATATCGCAGTACAAGATTAAGTTTGCGGAGTTATCCCGGTTTGCATCCCATTTGGTAGATAATGAGGAGCGAATGACGCGAATGTTTCTAAGAGGTTTGAAACCCTATATACGTCAATACCTCATTCTCATATTTATATTGTGTTGAAAGTCATCTGTGGCTTACGTGCATAGATGGACTTGGTATGATTATGACCAGGGATTATTCGGTATAATCATGACCGTAATATTATAAATGATGTGGTAAAAGTCATCTGTGGCTTACGTGCATAGATGGACTTGGTATGATTATGACCAGGGATTATTCGGTATAATCATGACCGTAATGTTACAAATGATGTGGATTAATTATTGAGCTGAGTCTCAGCAATAAAATATTAATTCATGGATGTGGTAAAAGTCATCTTTGGCCGTAGTGCATTGATAGACTTGGTATGATTATGACCAAGGATTATTCGGTATAATCATGACCGTAATTGAAAACACGAATATCCTTGGCCCGTAGTGCATGGATAATTCGTAGTCGTGATACTATTAAGCTGAGTCTCAGCATTATTGATTTTATAGTTGTATATCTTTGGCCTGTAGTGCAAAATTAACTGTTGATTATTGGTTATACAGTTGTAAATCTTTAGCCGTAGTGCAAAGATGAATTTATTAGTATGATTATGAGCAGGAATTGTGATTTGGTATAACCATGATTTTTGATATTTCAGGTGAAGATATGTGATGTAAATTATCTTCTTCCTGGGTGCGAAAAGGAATTCAGAATCACAATTATAATTATGAGTTATTCATATGATTGTGGACAGAAATTGTTGATTGATGTTACAAGGATATGGTCACTGGCGGAGATATTAGTCTAGAAGACGAGTAATATACTTCGCTAGGGTGTGACTTACCTAAGCTGAAATTTTTCTGGATAAGTTGACAATTTGTGATATGTCAATTAACCTTTGTTTTGAAGGTATATCCTAGAATGATATCTGAAATACAAGAGATGAGAAATGGGAAAATCATGATAGAGCAGAATTATCCGGAAAGGTACAATCCGAAAAGAAAGCAAGATATTCTCATCTCTTTGAATATCAGGTACGTACGTAAATTTTGAGGACGAAATTCCATAAGGAGTGGAGATTGTGAGACCCCGAATTTTATGAAATAAAAATATTCAATTTTTCTATTTTGGTAAATGGTTAAATTGATAAAAGGTTAAAGTTAAGGGTGATATGTGATTTTTTTTAAAGTAAACAAGTTGTCATAAAATACCTGGTCACTATTCACTCTAATATTGTTCACTCGAGTATTTGGGACACTTTTTGTGTCGGAGTAACTATTCACGAGTTACTATTCACGTGTTACTATTTACGGGCTACTATTCACCCAAATTACTATTCACTCAAATTACTATTCACTCGGATATTTGGGACACTTTTGTGTCGGAGTTACTATTCACGGGTTACTATTCACCCAAATTACTATTCACTCTAGTATTGTTCACTCGAGTATTTGGGATATTTTTTGTGTCGGAGTACTATTCACAAGTTACTATTCACGGGGAATATTCTTTTTGTCAAAAAATATCCGTACGACGGTACAATCATTGGTGGACCCCACAACGAAATTATTATCGGATTGAGAAAATGACATAAATATTTTATGAAAATAACGGCGAAAGTTTTACCGTTGATACTGTTGAACTACTCGGAGTAAAAGTACAGTAATACGTGTAGTTGCATAGTAGCACATAGTATTGATTATTAATGCTTATGTGAGAAGTCACTCAGTTTGATTCAATTTTTGTCAATTAATAATCTGAATTATTTAGCGATAATGAAGTTTTGTTTTATTCGTATTATTAACGTAATAAAACAGAAACATCTTTTTATATAAAACAAAATACTTTATTAAAGTTATTCTATAAATAGAATATATTATATTTTATTATGCATAGTGTTGCATAGTAAAAATCTTTTTATATAAATAGAATATATTATATTTTATTTAAAAGATTTTTCTTTAAATATGGACCGTCAGATTAAAGTAAATCAATCTGGACCGTTCATAGATTAGTTACTATGCATTCCATTTTCCTATAAATAGAAGCTCATTCCTTCATTATTTTCTTACGAATTCACTGAAACTCTAGAGAGAGAAACTATACAGAAAATTCTTCTTCTATAATTTTGAGCGTATTTCTTTAGAGTTTAAAAAAGCTTTGAGCGTAGTACAAATTTTCTTCGAGTATATCCTCGCCCTACTAGTCGGAATACTTTTCTTTCAAAGGTAGGGAATATTATTTGTTGTACTTATAAGGGGTGTTATTCTTTCTTATTCATGAAGAGAACTTCTGTTATTCCATTCTTTATTATTCTGTTGGAATAACCTGTATGCGCGGTTTACCCTATATTTGGTTGAATGACCTGTATATGCGGTTTACCCAATACTTGGTGATCTTCTTTTATTATTTCGCATTTACGATTCTGTCGGAATATCCTGTCGGTGTGAATTTCACCTGACCTGGTTCCATCATTTATTATTCCGTATTTACGATTCTATCGGAATATCCTGTCTGTGCATTTTACGCCGGACCTGGTTCCATCATTTATTATTCCGTATTTATTATTCTGTTGGGAATAACCTGTTTGTGCGGTCTCTATCGCATGCATGGTGAATCTTTTTGTTATTCCATTCTTTATTATTCTGTTGGAATAACCTGTCTATGTGGATTGCCACATGCATGGTGAATGATCCTTTGTATTCATTCCTTATTAAATTGTGAAAATGATCTGTTTACGTTGATTATGATGAGAGTCATAATAAAAGTATTGGACTGATAAAAATCATGGGTATATGAAGTATTAGTAAGTGTTATGATGTGTTATGTTGGTTATTATGTGAAAACAAGAAAGTTTCTTAGAAATCACAAAGGGTTGAAAAATCAGATTTTGGTAAAAACGTAACATAAAATTTAATTGATCATATCTCCTATTATATTTTGAATTTTTGAGTGTGGTATGAGTTTTCTAACTTATCCAAGTGGAATTACTAGAAAAGGTATTGTAGATTTTCGTGTGGAATGATTTTAGCAAAGGAGTCAAAACTGCAAAATGGCCAAAAAGCTGCTGCCACGTTTTTGTGAGGGCTGTTTCGGCCACTTAATTAGTAAGAAAAATTCAGGCCTTTTGGGACATGAAAGTATATGGTATAAAGAACATCGTGTCCAAAAATGAGCTCATTCCGACTTAAAATGAGCAAGTTATGACCATTTCAATATTTAGGTTTTTCTGACAAAAAATGCTATAACCGGAGTTCTATAACTCCGATGATCATGAAATTTAAACTGGGAGCTCACGTTAACATGTGTAAGATCCTGCCAAGATTTGGGGATTTATGGAGTTAAACTTGAGGTAGTTAATTTCTTAAGGAATTAATTAGAAATTAATTTTTAAAAAATAGTAAATGAATTTTAAAAATTTCGAGAAAAATATATTTTCAGTATGGGACTATATTATGCTAAATCCCAGAAAAAAAATATTTTTGGAACTGATTTGGTATTTTTCATGAAAATGATCTAGTTATGAGTAAATGAGTTAAATATGTTATGTGAAGTAACAAAGTTAGAAGATAGGATTTTATGACTTAGAAATCCTATATAAGGTATATGTAGATTGTTGATAAGGAATTTGATCATTGGTGATGAAATATTATGAGTATGACATGTTTGAATGATTAAATGCATTATTTGGTAAAGTGTAAACAACTGAAATAAATTATTTATAAGTTTAAGAAGTGATTAAAATATTGTTATGATATTAATAATATTAGATTATAAATTTATTATGTGATTGATAATATTTGGATAAAGTTAATGTCTGTAACATTTATCCTTGTTTTAATTTGATTAATGCTTATATCATTGTCATCATCCTCATGTTTATATATATGGTGATGAAAGTTATCGTTGGCTTACGTGTAGAGATGGACCAGAGATTATTCGGTATAGTCATGATCATTGATAATTTAATGAATATCCTTGGCCCGTAGTGCAGGGATTATTCGATGATATGGATTATTTTATTAAGCTGAGTCCCAGCGATAACAGTGTTGAAAAACCTTTTAAATCATAGAAGATAGTAGATTTTATTCTCTACTTGACTCTTCTAATGGATTGCTTGTTCCGCTGCAGTTAAACTTGATATTTATTATATTTTATCAATTTAACACTGTTGAAGGCTAATGATAATTTATTCTGCATTATCTTAGTCATAATATTTCTTACTGGGCTAGTTGAGCTCACCCTTTCTTTCACTGTTCTATTCAGAAAATGAGAATATAGCTGGGACGAGTCGGGGAACGGAGTGATGGACCAGATGATAGTATTAGTAGCCTCACTATTCTATTAAATAGTGTGACGATAATTGTAATGAGGACTCCTTTTGAGTTTGTATAATCTCTAGTAGACAATAATTGTATTCAAACTCATAGTTATATTTTGTCGTATTGTATACAATAGTTGTATTAGTAGGTTGTATTTGAATTCTGTACCATGTAAGTGGCGACCCAAGATGGGTGACGTATACCTAATTTTGGGGGCGTCACAGAAAGTGTATAATTTTTATAATTATTTTGTGTATGCACTAATAGTGTAATTACTTACTAAATGTTGTATATTATTATAAAGGACCAGTTAAATTAATTAAGAGATTTTGATAGATTATTGTTAAGATATGAGTTTTTTATAATCCATACTTGCTCGAAGAAGTTTTGATGGGCTATAGTTAATCCATAAATTTTGATGGGTTATAGTTAATACTCTCATTTTCATAGTCTATGATTGCCCACGTTAATTGTAAAATTACTAAATTAAAGGGAATAGAGATAAAAATCATAGTTGAGTTATAAAAATAGAAGAGATTGAATTATATGTTATGTTTATTATTTAATGGATACGGATTCCTAGATTGCTTCCTCATTATAATTAGTTTTCATATTATAGTTAATCAATTTTCAATCTTTATTTCTAATTCGCCTAAAATAAATATTATGGATACATTAAAATTAATCTAGTCTCTGTGTGTTCGACCTATACTTGTCAGTTATTCAATTTGACATTGTGCACTTGCAGTACATAATTTTAACACATCAATAACTTATAAGTTAAAATAAATGTAACGCTTACTAAAAAGGACATCAATAAAAAGATGAACAAATTAGAAGAGGGTCAAAATAGACATTACATTTGGTCAAACTAATAAGTCATTTTAAAATAAGTAACAAACACTTACTTATTTTTTTTGACTTAAAGCTCAACTTATAAATAGAAAAATAAGTCATTTTCAAACAGATGAATAGTAATAAATGACTTATAAATTAATTTGACCAACTTATAAATGATTTCCGAACAGACTCTAAGTCAAACTCTTCCTCCACTCCCACTTCATATTTACTAGTTTACACGTTACTTGTGTGTTAAAAAATAATAGGAGGTGAGATAATGGGAGAAAGAAATATGCAAAAGGTAAATGAAAATAAAGTTTAAAGAGTTAAATGGGAAAGTAAAATGGCTTCAGTATTTTATTTACACCAAAATAACAATAAACTTTCTATCCCTCTTTATAAATAATATATATATATATATATATATATATATATATATATATATATATATTGGGTGTTGTCAAACATGTGTTTTTTTTTATATTCGACTGAAATTTTTATGAGTAGTTTTTTTATCATTGAGTCGTGAGGGATTTGGTGTCAAACATGTGTTTGTTTAGACCTTTTAACTTGATTGACTAAAATAAAAAATAACAGTGAGTTTTGAACTATTGTATGGATACCAACCAAATATTAGTTTAGACAGAAATTTGAAGTCAAATAGTAGTATAAAATAAAAGATTTATTTTTGAATTAATATATCACAATTTAATTGACCTTATAATATATGGGTGCAAACAAACATGACAAAAACACAATCTAATGTATATAATTGGGTTGAGCAAAGCCAAGGGAATTTGTATTGAAGTTGAAGGTCAACTATAATAGAATTTGTATTTCATCATCTACTCATTTCCTTAATTTCTTCGAGTCGAGTTTGAAGTAAAATATATATATATATATGACAAGTTTAAAAAGGACGACACCACTACTTTTTATATTGCCATGAATTGCTTCCAAGCCTCATTATTTATTTTTTAGCACAAGGAAAAAATATATTTTATTTATGAAATAAATCACTAATCCAAAAAAATGATAATTGTGGACCCTGAAACTAACACGTGACAGACATCCTCTCTCTCTCTCTATATATATATAGAAACATTTTTGCCTATTCTCGCATGTTTTTCTCCACTTATCTCTCCTTGGTCAGTTTATCCTAATATCTGTGAATCTTTCGTCACTTCAACTTTTTTTTTTTTCAATAAGTCTACTATCACATATAACCGCTCACATATCGTCCATATACACTCACATACATATTGACATGACCCACCTGCAGAACAAGTCACTTGAGTCATGCCAAAATACATATGAATGTATGTGAGCGGTTATATGTGATAGTAGATTTATTCTATTTTTTTTATTACAGACATGAAAAGATTTGCCTTTGAGTGTGTAATGCCTTAAGACGTCTTAACTGAAGCTTGAATTATTACTACTTTAACTAGGATTTAAAATTTATATACTACAGTTAATGAGTATATACCACATGCAGCAATATAATTTCGGGCATGCATTAATTCCTATTTAAATTGCTGATATAATTTCGGGCATGCATTAATCCACATGTTTAAATGAGTAATTGGGGTATAATAGATTAAATTATTTTAATGAGGACCACCAAATAAATAATAACTAAAGAGAGAACTTTTCTATTCTTAATTTAATTACTGTGTCCATCTGCCAGCACATGTGTCTATATATATATATTTATTTATTTTTTTACAAAAGCCTAAAATATATTTTATTACTGAAATATAATACTAGCATAAAGTAAACATCTCCTTATAAAAATACTATGATAAAATGAAAAGTACTCTAGGAATTGAGATTAGTTAAGATCTAAAGGGTACTGAACTAGGGCTTTTCTTAATCAATCTTGACGCGGTCGCGCCACCCAAAGAGAGCTGAGAGCACGAAGGCGGTGGAAGTACTCTGCAATTGCTAAAAAGCATCTCGCCGCTTGCCGAACCGTCAAAAGTTGATGTAGTCGATGAATTGTCTGGTACCTCAAATTATCAGCCTGTAAGTAATTCATAACAAGAAACAATTCTTTTACCAATGTTTATTACTAAGCACAAATTAAGATGATTATTGACATAATCATTATGAAATTAGTCACTTAGCAAATTTCTACATTGACTTAGTATGAGTATTAATTTTTTAATATCCCCTATAATCTTTTAAATTACTACATTGGTAATAATAAGTGGTTTAATTGTATGATATATAGTTGATCTCAAAAATATGAAATAGGAATGTGAAAAGTACTTTCTTAATTCAAGTGGACAGTTTTGATACGGCGATTCATCTCTTTCCAACTCTGATTTAAGAAATTCAAGCATATAGGTTAAATAAAGAGGACAATTCTTTGTGCCGATGAGGTGTTAATTTAATGGTTAAAATTAAGATAATGTGACATTTAGGTCTCAAGTTAAATTCTCACAGTAGGTCATGAGTTTATTTATTTTTATTATGAAAGTTGTTTCCTCTTTATGTGAGGCTAACAATTCTTTGTATAAGTTAAAACAATTTTACTAAGAAATGTAACTTATAATAATAAAAAACTGATGAAATATTATGGTTAGAAGAATTATTGAAAGAATTGCATAATTAGCAATACTGATAATTGGTAATGATAATTGATAATTGCATAATTGAAGAATTATTTACAAAAATGCCACCGCGTCCCTCCAAAACGACGTAATT
This sequence comes from Panax notoginseng, assembly GCA_016801055.1. NCBI lineage: Eukaryota > Viridiplantae > Streptophyta > Magnoliopsida > Apiales > Araliaceae > Panax > Panax notoginseng. The sequence goes on along the minus strand of CM029012.1, from coordinate 147,834,383 downwards.
TTAATAAAACAATGTTATTTAAGGAGGAATGCTATTTAAACAGAATGCTCTTGATCCTTACCGTATATATATATATATATATATATATATATATATATATATATATATATATATATATATATATATATATATAGCTAAAAGTGTAACCAAAATCCATATACAATATTACATACTATATAGTATATATTGTGTAGGATTGATATAAAATATCCAAAAGGCCGGTGCCTAATTCATGACATATAAACTACCATTCAGAATAGTGGAAAACATAGAAAACTCAACCCACTCTTATAATTTAGAGGAAAGGATTTTTTCAGAAAATATTATATACAGTGTAACGCATACATTTCCCGATTGTATTTATATATATATATATATATATATATATATATATATATATATATATATATATATATATATATATATATATATATTTCGGATCTTAAGCTCACCCCTTATCCAACTCACCCGAGCTCACCCCTTTAGCGACGGACCCGGTAACGGTTCGGTCATACAACCGTCGTCTATACTTTTAGCGACGGACAATATATAACGCCGCTAAAAGTATAGACGACGGTTGATGATCGAATCGTCGCCGGGTCCGTTGCTAAAGGAGGGGTGAGCTTTGGTGAGTTGGATAAGGGGTGAGCTTAAGATCCAGATCGTGTATATATATATATATATATATATATATATATATATATATATATATATATATATATATATATATATATATATACGGTCCGGATCAAGTGCATACCCCTTATTTTACTCACCCTCTTTAGGCGACGATTTTTGTCATACAACCGTCGTTTATACTTTTAGCGACGGACAACATATAGCGTCGCTAAAAGTATAGACAACGGTTGTATGACCGAAACCGTCACCTAAAGGGGGTGAGTACGGGTAAGTAAGATAAGGAATATGTACTTGATCCTTGCTCTCTCTATATATATAATGTACATCAAATATTAATAATTTAATATTGCGGTTAATATTTGCCGTGTAGGTCAGAAAACTAAATTATGATTGATGGTCTCAAGTCTCAACAGGGTGGGTGCGTTTTAAGTAACGGTTACGAAAATGACATCACGAAAATATGGGCCTAAAATATCTTATGATAGGGATATTCACTTGTCCTGATTGTGCCTTTTGAATATTAAATAATTACTAATATATTTATATTATTATGGTACTATATATATATATATATATATATATATATATATATATATATATATATATATATGTATGTATATGTTGTGTGTGTTTGTGTATGCATGCAGTCGTCACCATCTTTAAATTAAAGAAGATGAGGAATACTTGATGATATTGTGTGGTGATGAATGCATTGAATTCCATACAGAATTTTCAGGACTCTTACTAGCTAGCTTATACTTGTGTTCGCTTCGCCATGAAAGTATATACGATGATCGGTCTGAATATATATATATTGAAAGAAATTCGTTTCTAATGAAGGAATTTCGATAAAATTAACTTAATTAGCTTCTAATTCTGATAAAACATATACAATAATATCCTAATTAATCTCTATACACATATTGCAACATTCTAGTCTCACGAAACATATATATATATATATATATATATGAGAAAAATTTGTCTATATATAAGGAATTTAGTTACTAATAATAGTATCCGATTCTTTAGATGAGTTTATGGTGGGTTAAGATGACTCAAAAATATACGATTAATCAAGTAGTTTAAGATATTATTTAAATGAATTTAATTTGATTCAAACTCGATATTTGATTCGATTGTTTCACATACTCCCTATCAGAACAACTAACTAACTATTACGACAGTTCTATTCTCATAATGACTACAAATGCACGTTGAGGAAGAAATTTTCATAATCCGTGTTAGCTGTGGATTAGATCGGTATATATGTACATATACACATTTGGATATAGTTAACGTTGGTGATGGATCGGAGTTGTTAGAAAATTATTATGTATGGATGCATGCATGCATGCATGTATATATAGTAGATATATGTACCTGTCTAACAAAACCTTCAAGGGTGGAGAGCTTGGTCATAGCCATAGCCATCTGACCCATGTAGTTGGCCATGTTTTGAGGGCAGCTGAGTGATTCCGAAACGATGATGTCGGAGAGGGATTGATTCAGTGCATCAAGCCCTTGAGAGAGTGCCTCTTCAGCCTCCTGCGTTGACTGTTGCAGTCCATATATTCCCACCAGTTGTTGCTCTGTCAATGGCTCGATTTGGTTCAAAATTATCTACCCAAACACCAACCAACATAAAATCATATTAATCACCTTTAATTAATTTGTTCCAAACTTAAAGATGTAATTTCATTTTTAGTTAGTTTGTTACAAATTAGGTATGCATTTATAATTTTAGACTATAAATTAATTAGTCCTAACATGTCATTAATTATTATGTATTGTTATTTGTTAATAATTTCTTAATTAATTTGCTCCAAAATTTGAATTAGGGATAAGTTTAAGAAAAAAATGATTTGTTTCAAACATATACCTAACATTTATTAAAAATACAATATATAGTGATGACATGATACTTATCTAGAAGATATATAAGTATGACATCATAGAAAATTCTTATAATTATTTTATAGTTTAAAATTAAAAATGTATGCGATCCCTAACTAATTTTAAAATATACTAGAAATTAAAAATGTATCTTTAATATTTTAATAAAGTGTAATATACATATCAAATTAAAGAATGGTGGAGGAGGCCAGGTTATGTTTTCTTAATTATGTATAACAGGCAAATTAACCAAAAGTAAATATATAATTAAAAGGCAAAGGAATTAAGAGCTAGCTAGCTAGCGAGCTATAATATAAGAGTATATATCATCTAGCTCTTGTTTCCTTAATTCCATCAATGGATCGGAGTAAAGAACCGTGCAAGTATCCTCTCTCTCTCTCTCTCACACACACACACACACACACGCAGAGAGAGAAGAGAGAGTCACGCACAAACAAGAAATTACCGGAAGAAAGTGGGAAGAGACATGGCTTTATGGCTGAGTATGGAATAATTCCTAACCCTACCCTTTTATGGAAAGCCTTCACGAAACCTTTTCATCATAAATCTGCCAACTCTTTAATTTCATTATACATGTACAATAAGTAGCGGTACCATGCAATATTAACTCCCATCCTCTTTTACACCTCGTGCACCATCTCATCATACCTCTTCCTATACATATCTCATTAATCATCACTCTTTTTCTTCTTAATTCTTCACCCAGCCTCCATATATAATATATATTTATAAACTTAAGTATTCAAATATTAATATTTGAAAACCCAAAATTATATAAGAAAATATTTAAGTAAACAAACTTATTAATTAACCAGTTGAAGCTAGCTAGCTAGCTAGGGTTCATTTGGAACCCTATTTATATATATAAAAGAGCATTCACAACAGTTTCTTTATATTTATCCCTAGTATGCAGTACTATTGGGTCATTCTGTAAAATATGGATTCAATTTTTTCATTATGTATCTAACAGGTTCTTATATTGATTTCTTAAATAATGAAATTTAAAATTTAAAAGTTTCAACAGTCAAAACATCAAATTAATAATAATCTTATAATTTATAAAAGAGAGAGAACAATTTATCAATTATATTCCACTTTAAAATAATTTTTATCTTATTTTAAATTTTAAGTAATTTATGGAGTGAGTATTGAATGGATTGCAGTTGCAAATGTACATAAGATCAATATTAACTTTTAAAAAGTTAATTTGTGATATTTTTAAATTTAATATGATTCATTTAAATTATGAAAATAATAAATTTTATAATTAATAGTACTTTTATAATATTTATAATTATATTGATATAAATTAAATAAATTTATATCAATTTTAAATTTGAATACGTTTGAAATTATAATTTTTAAAAAATAAGTCAATATTAAGTTTATAATTTGAAAATAAAGTAGTAAAAAAATGTCAAGATGTGTATAATTGATGAGTTGTCCACTTAAATGAGGATGTGAAATGTCATTTTGTATATATATAGAGAATGATCTTTTGACTTCTTAACGGTGGGGAGTAAAATCCTATATATGAATTAAAATAGAGAGTCAAATAAGGATAAAGAAGCTATTAGATAATAATTTGTTGATGTATTCTTCAAAATTGGGGATAAAAAGTTGTTAGGAAAACTGTTGTTAATGCTCTAATGACATATATTTGAGGTTATTGTTTAAAATTAAAAACAGTGTTTCTAATTTTTGAAAAGGTGAAGTATCACCCAACAAGTTTACTAATTTACTACTTCAAGTAGAGCTGGCAAACGGGTGGGCCGGGCCGGGTCGAGCGTGGGCCTGGCCAAAAAGGCCAAGGTTTTGGTGGGCTGGAAATATGAGGCCTGTGGCCAGTGGCGGCCCGGCCCGGCCCGCAGGTTTCTCCCTTTATTTATTTATTTATTTTTTATTTTTTTTGCAAACTCTTTACTACACCAGAAATAGTAATAATAATAAATATTAAAAATAATAAAATAATTAATAATAAACAATAATACAAACAAACATGATTAATTAATTACCTACATTAACTACATATCTCAATCAATTAAAATTTTAATAGTATTATAAATTAATATTATTAATTAATTACCTACATTAACTACATATCTTAATTATAGTTTTCAATTATAGTTAAAATATATTGAAGATTGTATTAAAAATAAATAGTTGTTGTAGCTCAGTTAGTTTGAACTCTTATTTATTTACTTAGAAGTCTTGTGTTCAAACCTCACAACCCACAAGTAGTAACATTTTATTAAAAAAAAAGTTCATCAACCCACAAGTAGTAACATTTTATTAAAAAAAAAAAGTTCATGGGCCACGTGGGCGGACCGGGCCAAAAGATCCGAATTTTGGTGGGCTGGAAAAATGCGGCCCAAAGCCCGAATTTTGGTTCGCGGGCTTTGGGCCAGTTTGCCAGGTCTAACTTCAAGTAATGTCCATTCTTACTTGTCATTAAACCTAAATGATATTAGTATCTCTAATAAGTAGTGTTTTATGTAACTATTTCCAATGAAAATAGGGTTTGGAGGTGTAAACAAACAGATACTTCACCTTCATGAGGTCTGATGGGCGGAAGCCTCCCATCCACATGAAGCAACGCTCGGCCGGAGTCTTCCATGTTCCGGAAACAAGATGGAAGACATCGGTTTTGGCCAGCATGGTTTTGAGGTTCATTATCTCACCAAAATGAGCCAAGCAGTTGTCCACAAACAGCCGGAGCTCATTTTCCGGTAAATGCTCTTGCACTGCTGCTCGGAGCTCACACATCAGACGGTGGTGCTCTTCCAGCCATCTCGCATACTCCATCTCAAACACTGCCGCATCTTTAATTAAACACCTCATAATTAATACTATTAAACTAATTAAGACGCACAATATTATGGGGAATATATATATATATATATATATATATATATATATATATATATATATACACACACACTCAAATTAAATAGAGGAACCATAATAATTGATGAGGTTTGGAATTAATTAATACTAGTACCTGAGCTCATGTTTCCCATACCAAGGGGGAGTCCTTGTTGTTCTGCTCCTAAAAGAGCACCTCCACCTATAATATTAGCTCCCTAATGCAAAACACAAAAGCTGGCTAGTTTATAACCTTTAAATTAATGAGAACACTTCTCTTTTTTCTTTTTCTTTTTTAACAAAAAAAAAAGAGTAAAAGAATAAGAATATATAATTATAGTGGGAAATTTTTATGTATAAATGATTAGAACTAGTTGTCCAACTAATTAGAGGAAACTGACTTGAACTCTAGCTCTTTGGAGTTCTTGTTCCAACTGAGTAAGCTTGATCCTACTTGACTCTAGCTGCTGAACATAAGCCTGTGTACAAAAATATATATATATAAATTAAAAGCAATGAAAATGGATGATTGCACAGCTCGTTAATTAATATAAATTAAATAATTATAGTAATAATTAATTCTTTCTGTCGACTTGATCTGGTATATAGTGACCTTTTTTCTAAGCCTGCTTTTCCTAGCTGCCTCTCTATTCTGAGCAAGTCTCCTCAGTGTCTGCGTACAAAAAATCAAACAACGTCTCTTCTATCAATAAATACACATTATCTATAACGACATTATTTACAATTTTTACTTTTATTTAATTTAATTTAAAAAATAATAATTTTCCAATTTCCAGAAAGAGGTATATATGAGCAAATTGAAAGGAGGCAGGCAGGCACCTTAGGGTCTGGTGTTTTGGGTCGGTCATGCTCAGAACTTGATGTTAGACCCTTTTGGCCATTTCCTTCACGCTGTAACAAACAATGAAACAACAACTAAGAAATAATCTCGTATAACAAAACATATTATTAAAAATAAAACGCAATCCCAGTTCAACAAGAATAATTAATTAAGAAACTATATACCAAGTTGTTTTATAATATGGTAGTTAGTAGTGTATATAAGTATTAGATATGTATGTGAGTGTGAGTCCTGCCTTGATAGCTTTGGCCGGTGGAGCCCCGTCAGCAGGAGGAGGAGGAGCAGGAACAACAACATTAGTTTCATTTTTTGGGTTATTAGACAAGTCCATGGACGGCTCAGATGATCTCTTGGAGCCACTGGTTGCTGGTGAAACCAAACCCATTGTACTGATTGCCTACCAAACACATAACAAACCCATTATCATAATTAGTCTTCTATGATTAATTATAAATTAATTCATTAAAAAATGTGCAAGAAATTAATGGAACATCTTAACGGTTTATAAATTGAATGATGAACAAACTAATATATATATATATATATATATATATATATATATATATATATATATATATATATATATGCATATACCTTTGCTGATGATGGATCCACATGCATCGGCTGAGACGGGAAAATGTTCAGTGTTGGAGGTCTCATCCCAGAATTCTCTGCATTAATTTTCATAACCATTAAAATTTCTTTACAAAAACTATAAATAGAATTAAAATTTAAACCTAGAGAGAGAGAGGAGAGAGAGAATCTTTTAGTTTTTGGAGACGATGATTAGGTATTATTATCAAAGGAGGAGAATTGGAGTATGTACGAGTACATGACAAGTATGGGGTCATGCATATGTAGCTAGCTTTCTGAAACTAAACCCCAAACACAAAGGAGATAGAATCAAAAACAAAAGGCTGAAAAAAACAATCCCCGATTTAAATCGTACTACCAAAATTTTCCCTTGAGAAAATCATGACCGATGTTTGTTACATGTCGTGGTCCTCTCCGAATAACTAATACATAAACATTTAAACTGTACAAGACATGACAAGAATTGAACTGTTTTTTTTTTCCTACTTGGAACTGAAAATTTTCCAGAATTCTGAAAAATTCAAAATTATTTTTATATACAAAGATCTGGTCAAAGAAAGTACAAAAATATTATTCGGATCATATATTTACTGAACATGCATGCCTTTCTTATGATCCTTTTCCCTGTCTCAAGAGATTGAGGGAATATCAGATCATAACCCTAAAAGGGTGGAAATAGAGATCAGGGGAATCTCATCAGTACTCACGTCTTTGATCTTGGACCGCGGAGGAGGGATCATGTCCGTCAAGATAAAGAAAAAGGGCTTGATCAAATTCACCAAATTCATCATAAGCTCCACCTCCACCATCTTTGCTCCTGCTCACCCACACCAAATCACAAACACAAAAAAAAGGATAAGTCAAAAACAAAAGAACATGAACAAACAAATATATATTCCTTTGTGAGTATAGAAAAAGAAAAACACAAAAAAACTTGTATACATACATGAAATTGACTGAAGGATTAAGGGTTGTTGATGATGATATATTAATTGGTTGCATCATCATCCCATAAGACATCTGATGATGATGATGATGATACTGCTGATGATGATGATCTGGAAGTACTTGGTGTTGTTGATCTAGGGCTAGTTGAGTACTTTGGTGCATGTTGGCTTTATTGGAATAAGCCATGAAAGGAGCTCCGGCTGTTTCTTGCCCTGGTGAAGAAGAAGAAGATGAAGATTGAAGAACAACTCTGGAAAAACCCATAAGAGAGACTATATGTATATATATACTAGTACTAGTTCTAGTATTAATTGTAATGAAACTGAAATGGACCAGAGGTATATATCTTTATTATCTTTTTTCTTCACAAAATAAAAATAAATAATAAAAATAATAACTCCGGATCATGGTATTAATTTGCAGCTGATAACCACCATTAATAGGAAGAAATAGATGAATATAGACAGAGTTTGTTGCAGAACTGAACAAAGTTTTTTGGTGAGAGAATTGAATGCAAAAGAAGCAAAAGACAATTTTTTTGTAGAATTTCTTCTCTTCTCATCTCTAAGCCTATTCTTTTCTGATAAAGCGGTCTCCAGTTATAAAAAAAACAAAACTCTCTCTCTCTCTCTCTCTCTCTCTCTCTCTCTCAAAATAGCTTGCTAGGATCCATTCGGCAAAACCAGCCAAGACCTGGATGAAACCGCTCATGAAGAAGATACGGCTTCCTTGTTGAGTCTATGCTTTTTGTAAAAAGACGAAAATGCCCTCGTTATATCTATGTTTTTACGTTTTAAGTTTTCATGCAGCTTCAAAAACCTAACACGTAAAACTGTGAGGTGGCACTTTTAAGAGGAATTAGCAAGAACTCCTATTACTAGATACTAGGACTTGGGATTATCTGTCATCAATTAATTAATTTATTTCTTACCTTCACATTTAAGTTTATACGAAAGTGAAAATTCACAAAAAATAAATTTTAAATACACAAAATTCAAAGAAATTATATAAAGTTTAAGTCGACGTGCTTTATTTCAAAATAATTAGATAGTATAAGTTATTTTGAGGCCCATTATAAATTATATAGTAGTTATTATATAGGGCCCATAATTGGAGAAATATTTTGCTATTTAATGTGTTAATATTGCTAGTTTTCAATCATATTCTTATTTATTAATTGTGTTTTGATCGATCAAAATTATTATTTATTAATGATGACTCCACGTACACCATTGAATCATTTATTTGTGTTTTTATCAAAACTCTAGACTTTTATTATTGAAATAATTAATACGTTGCATGCGTAGATTAATTAGAACAATAAATTTAACTTGAATGGTTTCTATTATATATCTCGTAGAGTCGCAGGTGGGAAATAAGATTCTTTGTCACTTAAATATGGTTTGGGTGCGCTAGTGGTGAGATTATATTCAGTCCTGCAATTACATTGTAATTATGTTTTTAATTATCTATTTTCATTTAATAACGAAATAATTGCAATAAATATTTATTTCTTATAACTAGCTTATATTTTGATTAATATATTTTTTTTGTTTTACAAGGTCCCTCTCACATGAATAGTAAATGACTCGTGTGGGTGGAAGCTTGTGAAAATATTAAGTTTTACTTGTGGAAATATCAATTCTCATTTCAAATTTATCTCTAATGGCCCCATAAGATTATATAAAGTGAGGAGTACTTTTTTTTTTATACTAGTGAATCCTACTAAATGACTTGGTTAAACTTCACTTTATATATTTTATCTCGTCTTTTTGGGAACAAAAAATTTTATACATTTAGTCATCTTTTTGGGAACTTTTGTTCGTTAGTAATTGTGTTACAATTTTAAAAAGAAATTAACATGTCTACATAAGAAATTAATATTTTTCAAAAGAATCCAATGAATTATAATAAATGAGACACAGATTTATGTTTTTTTTGTGAAAATATTAAAATTTTATATAAAAATAACATTTTATTTTTAAAATAATTATTCTTTAATTAATGTGGTTCTGTTTGACATCTTTTAGTATGACCCAATTTGGACCAAGTTCACCGAGACTTGATTCCACACAATTGCATAAGACTGCAAAATGAGCAAACAGTTCGGGTTTCATTCGTACTGGTTTGATTAAAACTTCGATTCGAGCTCGACTCGAAATACAAATGAGTCAAATATAAACAAATTTTAAAGTTCTATAAATTATTCGAACCTCTTTAAATTTTAATTTTCTATTGATAATCGGATCATATTCGTTTAAAAAGTTGAAACTGTTCGAACTCGATTTGAAATTGTGTTTGACTCGGTAGTTAAATGAGCCTCAATCAAACTTTATTTTATACTCAATAAATTTTATGAACTAAATTTAAATAATTCAATACTCAGCTCGACTCAATTCGTTTAAACCCCTACCATTGAATCATCATGGGGAGATTCCTCAGCCGTTACTCAAATTTTTTTAAGGGCAGTTTTGTCCAGAAAACTTTAGCAGATATGAACTGTTGACTAAATTGACACGTGTGTTGCAAGAGCGCAACCAGTATTTCAGGGGGTTGGAAGTTGGACCCCACAGGTGAGAGTAAACTCAGTATCGAACGGACCTGTTTACATTAATGGGGTCCACTCCAAAACCAGTCCCCACCTTTTCCGCATAATTTTAACTCCGCAATTTCCAACCACTCTGAAAATAAAATCTCCAGCTAACCTTAAAAGAAAAAAGTTTTTTTTTTTTTTTACGAGAATATCGAAATTAGACTCGAATATTTTATAATTTTATTTATATAAAAAATAAAATATAAATAGATAAAATTATAAAACACTAATAAGCATTCACACTAAAAACTACTAGTAAATAACAACTATTGTTCTTGAACTTAATTTTGTTAAGAAATTATTATTTTTACAAAAAAAAAATTACAAATTATGATCCCAAAAAATCGAGTAATGTGATATGCTTAACAAAATACTAATTGACCTTAGTTAGTTATTTTTTTACTTTATAATAAATGTATTTTATTTATTTATTCATTCTACTAATTAATTAATTAGATACTATATGAAAAGTTGGTAATTATTCTAACTACCTAAAAATTATATTCTCATTCACGTTCAGCAAATGCTTTTCCCAATACCCCTAATTCCGTCTAATTCCGTGGTGTGCGCGCCTTAAGTTAGTGTGTGTGTGTATATATATATATATAAAACTTAATTGATCATTATTATGTTAGTTATTTATTTATTTTCTCGAATTTTATTATTGGATAAAGGAGTTTACCCTCTACTCTATCATCTTTATAATTCGGATTCATTAATTCTCCAGGACTTTTGTTAAATAAAAAAATAAGTTACTGCTAAAATTATTAAATTATGATCTTTGTTTTGGACCTATAATGAGTCAAGGTACGATAAATTTGATATTTCATTCGGGATATATATATATATATATAGGAAAATGATCCATAGAATACGTTAGCCAGAGAGACTGTTTCAACTAACGCTTATCCAGCCGTCCAAAATTAGAGTGAATGACTGAGATGAGGGCTAGAGGGAGTAGATGCCAAAAAAAAAAAAATATTTGACTTAATTACTGATTATCCTGATTATCCTCATACATACTACTTAGTCTAAGCTTAAAGCTTCATTTATATCACTAGAAAATGTTTCACAAAGCTCCATAAGGTTTCAAATGAAGATTATTTAAAAGAGTAAAATACATGCATTGACACTCTATGTAAATAATTATAATAAAACTCACCATTTTTCTTGTTTTTCAAGTAATAGTCAGTATCTCTCTAGCCTATAATATATAATATTCACTATCCCTAGTGTGCTTGTCAAACTAATATTAAAAGTATTTTAAATATAATGTCTACTATACCCTTCAAGTTATAATGTTTAATATATCCACTAAATATAAATTTGTATGTTATAATTTTTACTTAACTTGATCTAATTAATTAAATTATGAATTTGTGCAATAAATAACATATTTGTCAAAAAATATAAAATATTTATTTTATCAAGAAAATAAAATCGTACACTTTTTGCTATTTAAATTTTTTAAAGATTAAAATTTAGGTAATATATATTCAAATATATTTTTTGTAATTAAAAAGTAAAAATTTAATAACCATAAAAGTACAAATTAACACAAAAAATTATAATTAATTTTCCCAAATATTAAATTTACGTAAAATAAATTTATTATTACATAACGAATCTTATTATTCATATAAAAAAATATTAAAAATTATATTAATTATTTTTCTCAAATATTAAATTAAACATAAGTCACTCTTAAGCATAATTATTTACAATAAAAATGACAAATGTTATTACTCAAAAAAAAATACATTAAAAAAATTCTTTTAATAAGATAGAGGTAATAATAAATATTATTATATTTTCTTTTTTTCAATATTATATAAAAACAACACCAACTGTATACTAAAAAATGTAATTAAAATCATAAACATTCTAAATTTTGACATAAACTCAAGAAAATTTAACATATAAAAATAATAATATATCAAACTAATAATTCTAATAATAATTTTTGCTGTTAAACATCAAAAAACTAAACTATAGAAATACTCAATCATTTTAATTAGAAAACCTCCATTAATAATTTAATTTAAAATTCTTAATATTTGTATCACTTATCCAAAAATATGTGTTAATTAAATTAAATTATTTGAATGAGATAGTCTTAATTACAAATAAAATAATAATTAAAATGTATTGTATTAAAAAATGATAATTAAACATATATATATATATATATATATATATATATATATATATATATATATATATATTATGTAGGAATTAAAATTTGATAACATATAAGGGTAAATATGTAATTTTATCTATTAAATCAAACTTAAAAACTTGCAGGGATACTAACTGTTATTTAAAAAATTAGATGAGACATGAGTGTTATTACGGTTATCTAGAGGGGTGTCACTGTAGTTTACTCTATGTAAAATGGCAAGAACTCTTTCTAATTTTTATATATTAAAGTTACTTTTATCTACTAATTAATATTATTTAATTTCAAATTAAAGAGTAAAATACTACAGGCCCATTCCGTAAGTAAGTAATGGGCAATGATTTAAATTTCAGTGTCATGGTATGAATAAAATGCGAGTAAACTTTTTGGAAATGAATTAAATTTTTATGTGATTTTGGTGAGATTTTAAACTTATATATATATATATATATATATATATATATATATATACACGGTCCGGATCAAGTGGATACCCCTTATCTTACTCATCCGTGCTCACCTCTCTTTAGGCGACGGTTTTGGTCATACAACCGTCGTCTATACTTTTAGCGACGGACAACATATAGCGTCGCTAAAAGTATAGACGACGGTTATATGACAGAAACCGTCGCCTAAAAGGAGGTGAGCACGAATAATTAAGATAAAAGGTATGCACTTGATCCTTGCTATATATATATATTTCCTAAGATCGAGTTCTTCTGGTCGGGAGTTGACTGGGTAATTAACTTGGTTGCATCTTTAATATATTGATCGCCATGTACCTCCTCACCTTTTAAATACATTTTTACTATTTTAAGGAAGTTTGGGTGACCTAATTTTCCAGTTGGAATATAAGGATACAACTTCAACAATCTAGCTGATGAAGTAGCTAGCTAGCTAGCTAGATCATATGGAATATAAACTCTTTAGAATATATATAGTAGCTAGTAATTGAGTTTTTAATAATGATATTATTTTTATGATCATATTTTCATATTATTTTTGATATTTTTACATGATTTTCGATCTCTGATATATATAAGCATACATACAGTGAGTTCTTCTTTCATGTGAGAAACATCATGCATGCGAAAATATCAAAAAGAAATAGTGCTCTTCTTCCTTTAACTACCTTTCATGATCAGAAATTGACTAAACTAAGAGAAACAAAAAAGAAAAAGAAACTAAACTGTCTCAACAGATAATCTACACATTATTTAATTAAACATCATATACGTCTACGGTATAGTAAATTAAGCCTCCATAAATTTAGAACAGATCTAAAGCACTCCCTTTTAATTAACATTTTTTTTTATTATTAAAGCTACGTCGTTTTGAAAATTCTTTTAAAATACAAAATATTATTAAAATATAGTTGTCACACTTGCTTTCCTTTTATTTACAAAAATGTCACCCGCGGCCCCCACTTATTTTTTAAAAGAATCTCCAAAACGAGTAATTTTAATAAATGAATGTTATTTAAGAGAGAATGTTATTCATATAAGAGTAGTGTTTTAGATTCGTCCTCATATATATATATATATATATATATATATATATATATATATATATATATATATATATATATAGGGATTCCATCCACAGCAACCGGTTGTTGGGAGCAACCGGTTGTTGGCCAGCCGCTACAGCTTGTACCGGTCCTTATGCAATTTATTTTTTTATAAGCCGCTACAACCTGTAGCGGCTGACCAAAAATGGGTTGCTCCCAACAACTGGTTACTGTAGATGGAATCTCATATATATATATATATATATATATATATAGCAAGGATCAAGTGCATACCTCTTATCTTACTCACTCGTGCTCACCCCCCTTTAGACGACGGTTTTGGTCATACAACCGTCGTCTATACTTTTCGCGACGGACAACATATAGCGCCGCTAAAAGTATAGACGACGGTTGTATGATCAAAAATGTCGCCTAAAGGGGGGTAAGCACGGGTGAGTAAGATAAGTGGTATGCACTTGATCCGGACCATATATATATATATATATATATATATATATATATATATATATATAGTTATTTTTATGCGTTGACTATATATCCATGATTGAGTAATTTGGTCAACTAGGAATTACAATTTTATATATAATTCTTGTGAAGACGTACTTTTGATTTATTTATGCTTAAATTTTATCAATCGTCTTAATTTCTGTTTCTAACTAATTTGTGTTCTTGAATTATTAAAATAAGTATTATTTTTTTTCTAATTAAGTAATAGTACGTGTAGGTAATTGTCTGCCAGTTTCAAACGCAGAGGTGGTCTAATTCTAATTATAATGTGTACGTGTTTTCTTAGTCTATACTAGTATATAGTTAACCTAGTGTATATAATTAATTAAGTATATGCTTAAGCTTCCACATTATCGAGAGCAGATCCCCTGTCTCCTTATGTCCCACCATTTAAATTTTGACGCATGTCCTTTTATTTAATTTTAGAATAAATTTGTGCTAAGTAAGAGACTAGATGTCAAAATTTAAGTGGAGGGACACAAAGAGACAGGGAATTTGGAGACAGATGATCTGCTCTCGTTATGGACATGCAAATGCAGATCTTCAATTAATATGATATATGTTGAATTAAATCTACTAGCTCTCTTAATTAACCATTACATTAATCGTATTAGATTAATTCATGACATTATTTATTTTCATCATACCTGTATTGTATTTTCACGATCTGCTATAAAAAATGAAGGTAGAACTCATTGTTTAAAGTAAAATCATAATTCATACGACCAATTAATATTCCACATGATTTCATCTTCTGTAACCACCACTTTTGATATCATTCAATATACACAATAATTTTTACAAATTAAAATAATATTCTTACTTCAAATTTCTCCATTTTAATCTTGCTTTCCGTTGCAACGGAGCGTAGATGGAAAAATATATATACCATTTCTCACTAATTTCTACCTTTGTGTCTATTTTCGATCAAAACTTATACTCTGTACGACGGCATATTAAATCTATTTGAAATTTAATATGTCGTTTTGTTTTGTTTTGTTATCACAAGTGATTTGGAGTATCACATCGAATAATTAATGGATCAAGAGTAAAGGATTAATATACATCAATGGGCCTAGTTCTAACGTCTTAAGGTTTTGGGTCAAGTAGGTTTAAAACATGTATGTTAATTCTTTGTGTACTCGGTTCCCCGACTCGTACACGATGGTGGTTCAAAAATTAAAATCCTCCTCTTCAAAATTAGCCAAAAATTGGAGATCCACGGTGATTAAAAAAAAAAGATGTTCAATTCTTGATAGAAGTTGACTCTCGATGGAGAAGAATGACCCAAAATAATTGGTCAAAAATTGGAGTGTAGTGATTGTAGAGAATTGTGAAGAATTGGTGTGCAATAACCGAAGAGGAGGTATTCGTGAAGGGAAGCTCTTGATACAAATAAGTTGGAATCTCACGTCGAATAACTAATAAAAAACGATAAACGGCTTAGGCTTTTGAGTCGAGATAAGTTACTAACATACATGTATGTTAGTGTTTTGTGTACACGCACGCAACAAGAGGACTTCCCAATTTCCCCTCCCGTTTATAATTTATTGTATTGTTATTGTACGCCCTAGCACTGAATTAAGTTATCACACTTAATTTTGCAAAATAATTAAGGCATCTAAAAATCTTTATTTAAAATCTTAAAACATAATATACCTAAAAACGATACTTCCTACATACTGAAAAATGAAAAAAGAAAAAAGATATTCAATAAACAGGATACGGGAGAATAGTAAGCCGAACCCAAACAAATAAAAATAAAAATAAAAATAAAAATACTCGTTGAAAGTTGAATCACAAACAAGCAGAAATTGCTTTAAAAAGGTGGATCACAGCTGGAAAGCATGGAATAAGACCAAACATACATACCCGGCCGGCCACATAAACACATCCCTCGAGCAGCAGCAGCAGCAGCAGCAGAATCCTATACTTGTATCCCAGAACTATTTTCTACTATATATATATCAAAGATCTATACCAACAATGTCCTTGCGTCAAAAAAGTTCAATATGTATGTCTACAGTCACTTTAACCAAATAAAAACAAACTCGAGCCAAAACCAAAAGTAAGAAAACATTAGAAGGCCGACATTATGGTCATCCTGCAAGGACTGCTAGAGAAACAATTAGAAAAAGGCGAAGAAAATGCAATTAATAAGTGCACATCCAACATCCATCAGCCAATCTAATAAACAATGCAATGAAATGATTCGTTTAAGAACAACAAACCAGCATGTAAATTGCTTCAGAACAAGCACCAATTCCAATCTACATGATCATTTTAATCCCTAAAAACCATAAACCAATAAATAAACCTATATGATTACATTACAGGGAAGATGCGTTGAATAGACAATTGTATTCCAACACTGGTTAGCAATTAACTGTATCATTTAACTATTTGTGCCATTTAAAGTGTAAGATTTACGATTTGTTACAAGGAAGATGATACAGGTTTGCTTCACATGACCCAATCAGAAAGTTGAAACCCCTTGACCCACCAAATTGAAATATATTCATTCATATTTAAGCTTACAAGTATCAAAAGTTGAAACCCATCATACATGTTATGCACCTGTGATGATCATACAAAAGTCGCATCAAATTTATAAGAAAAGAACAACTGATAAAAGGTAATAACTAGTACAAACAACTTATCAGCAGTTCCCACGCATCTAATGAAATTGATAGTAACATATTAAAGATAGATGTTCAAAACAGACTAAAAAAGATAACAAAGCTAAAGACTACTAATCAACACAGCAATGCGCTCACAGCGAAGTCGGACTTTCGAACTTAATTCCATTGGAAGGCATAAATAAACCACAAATCAAAAAATCTACTAGTTTCATAAGAGATCTTACACATCATACCAAGACCCAATTCACCGCTTGGTGAAAGAAAGCAAATTAGCTCCATCTGCTTCATCTTCTCGGTGACTGAAAATCAAAGAGAATGACAGCTAAAATTGGTGTTGCTCATAACATGCAGTCTGTTCTTGCTGGCAATCTCCTGAAGAAATTGAGCGGCACTGAAGGAAGTTTGTGACGGAACCTTGGATGTCTTAACACATAAAATCCAGTGAGCAGAGCCACAACTTGGAAAGGAGTGACATAGAGCACGATAGCAGCAACTAAACAGAAAATCACAAACAGCGCTGTAGCTCTAGGATCTCTCCAGCTTAGCAATGACTGTAGCCTCTCCCCCTGAGTTGCCAAGTCACCAACCACAGTCTGAATTCTCCCAGCAATACTTCTCAAACGATCATATCTCATCCTTACAATGTCTGCAGGACGTGAAGTAGGAAATGTATCAAATTCTTCATCCAGTTCATCAGGATGTGCATTATCAGCACAAGAGAGGCGAGTGTCCATGTGTGGAGGATGTCTCGGCCTCCATCTGTAGTACCAAACTCCTATCAAGAAAAGGTAGAGGAAAATGGTTGGTAGAATAAGTTCTGGATATAAAACCAGTATCAAGAACAATATGTGAATTAGAACAGTGGTAATGGGGTTCTTCCAATTGCAAATCTGATCAAACCATTTTCCTACAGCAATTAACCCACCCAAAACTCCCATAATTCTGAAGAAATTGGCTTTACTTCTTCTCATACTCCACATGTGAGATCCCACATCCAGCATATACTCCACCACCTCTTTCCTCAATGGTGGCTCGGCACGACTGAGCCTCATGGAGACGATCTGAGTTGCCTGGTGCCTCAAGCTATCAAGTTGAGTAACAGTTAGTGGATTAATGTAGTGCATTTTTGGCAACAGCGGCATTGAGTACATATGCATCATGTTCAGCAAAGAAGAGCAAGTAAATCTCACAGCCAAATGAATTTCACCCATCTTCTTCACACCAGATGGATGTAAAACCAAAAGTGGATATGAATGTGTGTAAACCCTATCTGTTTCAAGGGTAGAGAGACGAATCCTGACCTTTCCAATCCGTGAATCCTTCGCTCCTCCAGCCTTATCCCCACCATGCAAATGACAGTTATCAAACACCCCAATATTTATAACAGTGCACGGATCAAAAACCTCCCAAGTGTACTGCTCATTCCACTTGGGGGAAAAGCTATCGATGATTGTCCTCGTTCGGACCCACTTCTGACCGTACTTGGCAACACAGTAAGCATCTGTGGTTGCCCGCCCATCTTTCGTTTTCATCGGGGATAATCCTTGAGCATTCAATATCCCCACCTCCAGAACACCAATGCTGGATTTCCACAACTGTTTTGCAGTCGGTCTAAGATCACTACTGTAGTGAGTGGATTCATCCAGAACATGATAACCACCTTCTAAACAGATTCTCATATGAATCCTACTAGCAAATTTGATTTCTTTCTTCTTTTCCCCCTCGATAACAACATGCTTTTCGAGATTGTACCATCTAGTATTCAGGGCTTTATGATCTAACCTCCTGTCCACATACTGTAAAGGAATCGCGCATCTTCCCAAAACTTCATCCTTGTTGGGTGCAACTCTATCTTCCACACTTAAAATTAAGGGCTCCTCAAATGGTTCTGCTGCAACAAACATCAAATCCTCATTCCACATTGGATTAATTGACTTGCTCATAGAACTTCTAGTTCTCAGAGCCTGATTTCCGAGGATAGCCTTCACAAAAACATCTGGGAACCTAGTCTTATCAGTGGGTTGCAAGTCCTGAGCTTCAATCACATTAACCCTGAGGTACCAAAGCTTAGGTGAGAGATACACCTTTGACCGAATGTTTGCAAGACCGTCAGCACCACTAACAGTTGCAGCATCTGAATGCCATGCTTCAGGAAATGCTTCATCAGCTTGCGTACCCCACCAAACAGCCAACATCAGCTCTCCCTTAAGCTTGTTACCATTCCTATCTTCCAATCTATACCATTGCGGGGCCAAAGGACTATCCGGAGGAACCCGCTTAGGAACCTCATTGAGGTCGAACAAAACCCGGCCCATGAAATCATCCTTCACAACATCCTTGTCCTTCACAGTGACCTCAAGCACAGAGGCCTGAATCCGGTCCTTCGAAAAGGCAAAAACTTGGGTCCATTCAGGATTTGATTTCTTCTCAAAATGACGAGTTGTACCCTTATAGTTTCCTAATTTAACTTCAACGTAAGGGTCGCAACTACCAGTTACATCCTTCGCGGGCAAATCTTTTGCTTTCACAACGCGGACATAGAGGTATTGCATTTGCTCAACAAGGTCATAGGTACTAGTGAGCTTGTCTCCAGTGACCTTCCCACCACCAAGGTGGGGGTTGGTCTCCTTGAGAGAAAAATCTTCATGTGGAGGTCTCTGCATGTTCTGTGTTTAATTTTACAAATGACCAAACCCAAAAGAAAAAGATGACTCTAAATCAAAGTTGAAGCAATGGCAGCTGCTTGGAATATCAACAGTTCCCAAAATCCCAATTATCGAAACGAAAATTTACTTGGTCTTTACCAGAGGAGCAAACTCAGCTACCTAAATATGCAGAAATGTTGAAAGCAGTTAAAGCTTTAAAATTTAGAAACTGGAGACTATCAAAACAAAAAAGGGGCCTACAGCCCTAGATCTCGGCTACATGAAGAACTGTGAGAACCAGAGATGAGAACAGACCTGTTGAGTCCTGACCAGATAAAAGTAAATATCGGCTGTTCAACTCTTCAGATCTGAATGGTTCTCACCTGTGAGAACCACCAAATAAAAAAACTCAAGTTTATCAACACCACACAATATATCTTTGCCAACTTAAAATACTTCGGTAAAACACCTAAAATTCAAACCAGAAAGAAGAATATACAGAGATAAAGAGAGACAAACATGAACAGAGCACCTTATAAAAAAAATATACTAAACAGAAACAAAGCTGTAGAATGAGAATCTGACAACATCAAAGGAAAAATCATACTCGGTAAAGCTCGTAGAAACCCTAGAAGCATGAATTACTGAATGTAAATCAGAATGCAATACGATTAATCAACCGCCGACACATAAAAAATGGAGCTCTATTTGCACAGATATACATACATCTTTTAAGAGATGGAATATAAATATACCTCAAAGAGAAGTGAGAATCCATAGAAGGTGTTGATGGATTGCTGATAAGGCTGAAGAAATTGAAACAATGGAGTTCCCCTCTTTGCTTTTTGGATCAAATTCGGTAAAATCTAGAGAGAAAGAAAAGTGTGAGCCAGAGCGAGTGAGGGTTTTAGAGAGAGAAAAGGTTAGAGTATGTCTGCGTGCGAGAAGAGAGAGGGAATCTGATGAATATCTGTAGAATACACCGCACCAACCTAACCTACAATCTGTATGTGTGTGCCTTTTTTCTTTTTCTTTTCCTTTTTCTTTTTCCTTTTTTTACACTTGTCTCTACCGGGGAACCCGGGTCACGCGCAAGAGAACTGTGGTCGGACCCTCGCAAGTGTGCCGATCGGAATTGTAGGAGCTTTCATATAAATAATTAAGTACTACTCTTTCGGTTTTAAAATTAGACATACAATAACTTCTATTTAAAAATATTTTATATATAGACCTGATAATATAATTAATTAACTATTGAGTCAAATTAAATTAACTCGAACCAAATAGATTGGTTAACTATTTTTATTTATTCATGTTAGTTAAAGTTTAGATCCATATTTTTTAAAACAAATATAATTCTGAACCGATTAACTATTTTTCAACCCATATTTTATCATCACATATTAATCATTTTGTCTACTTCTCTCCACTTTGTTTGGTGGCCCCATTCTATTCTATTATTGAATACTACTTTATATTCAGTTTAAATTGCAACTAACCTTCAATTAAAAGGAATAAAATATCTATCTATTTATTTACCAACCAAAAGAAAAAAAATGACAATTAATTCGGTGTAAATAAAATTGTAAAGTCTTTTTTACCTTTTAAACTTTCTTTGCACTAGCCTTTTTTACTCATTATTCTAAGGAGTGGTTAATATGAAGTTAATTTTGATCAATACAGTGTCGGCACACAGGCGGGAGATAATTTCTTCCTCTGTGTCATTGTATTAGTCAATAACTAACTTATCATAAAATTAATTTTATGGAAATGAAATCCATTATTCTAATTATCTCTTCAATTATTTTCTCTCTCCAATCTTTAACATCCTATTTTTATCTTTTTTACGAACACATAATTTGTGTCAGGTAAATTAGTATATATAAAATCGAAGAATTAGTTTAGTGTAAACAATTTTTTGATTTTTTTCCTTTTCTTAAAATGTCCTTCAATTTTTAATATAAATTAATATGTCCTTCAAATATATTCTATAAATTAATATATTCTTATTTTGGGTGACTAATGTTATTCTGTATGTGTCAGTTTATGTTCTTATTTTGGGTGACTAATGTTGTTCTCTCTCCAATCTTTAACCTTTCTATTAGCAGGTTAATAATAATTTTAAAAAATTATTTAAATATAGAAGGGTATTAATAATTTCAATTTAAAATTTTATTAGTATAGTTTTTGAGCATTTTATTTTATATATTAATAACTTTTATGTCATATTATTACTTAATTAATTTAATTGTGACGGACACAATTTTATTTTTTAAAAGTTCTGTTTGAAAGTCAAAATATCTTAAAATGGTTAATATGATTTTGAACCATAACCATATAGTTCTAACCCACACAACCCATATTAAAAATGGTTAATATGGTTTTAGTTCTTAAATAGAACGATAACCATATTTTGAAAACCAAAACTAACCCATAACCGTATTTTTTCATGCATAACTCTATATAAGAATAACCTCTACAATATTATAAAAAAATTTGGTCCCAATTTGGGCCAGTTATAAATAGGAATAACCTCTAAATTTTAATATGTTATATACTTTTTAAGTTCCGTATTAAAAAATTATACCTTTATATAGTAATAATATATATATATATATATATATATATATATATATATATATATATATATGAGAGAGAGAGACAATATTAATTTTAAAACACAACATTTTCTATAAAAAATTACATTTCCTATAAAGAACTACATTTTTCTATAAAAGACTGCATTTCCTATAAAGTACTATATTTCTTATAAAAGACCACATTTTCCTATAAAAGACTATATTTTCCTAGTTTGAAAATCTAAATCGTTGTGCCAAGCAACTTTGCATAAATATGTTTTGAATAATAATTATTAGGGAGTTCTTATTGATATTTTTGTTAAAGTGAATATTTTTTGGTGTTCAAAAAATATTCTGTACTAATACCTCTATTTAGTAATAACTTCTCAATTAGAATACAAATAGTTTGGTCCTAAGTCTATTCCTAAATAGAGGTTTTACCGTATTAGTATAATTTAACTTTTGAGATCAAATGATGACATATTTAAATTTTAATTTATTGGACAAAATCGTTTTAAAATAGAAAAAATGATGGTCAAAATTAAAATTAGATGATAATAGAATCAGTATCGGATAGTTCATTCATGTGTTCGGTACCTTAATTAAAGGAGTAATAATATTATAGTGACTAAAAAATAATTATATAAAAAAAAGTTATAAAATTGTAAGACCCCAACTTTTATAAATAAAGATGAATTTTCTATAAATATCATTTTTGAATATTATGGAGTTAATTTGATATAATGTTATAGTTGTGGGTAATATTTATAAATTTTGTAAAGTACGCAAGTTGTTATATAATATTCGATTGGTCGGGGAATATTCGTTTTAACAGGGAATATTCGTACAACGACACAATTATTGGTGGACCCCACAACGAAATTATTGTCGGATTGAGAAAACGACAAAAATATTTTATTAAAAATAACGGCGGAAATTTTACCATTGTTACTGTTGAACTACTCGGTAGTAAAAGTACAGTAATACGAGTGGTTGCATAGTAGCACACGGTATTGATTATTAATGCTTATGTGAGAAGTCACTCAGTTTGATTCAATTATTGTCAGTTAATAATATGAATTATTTAGCGATAATGACGTTTTGTTTTATTCGTATTATTAACGTAATAAAACAGAAACATCTTTTTATATAAAACGGAATACTTTATTAAAGTTATTCTATAAATAGAATATATTATATTTTATTTAAAAGATTTTTCTTTAAATATGGACCGTCAGATTAAAGTAATCAATCTGGACCGTTCATGGATTAGTTACTATGCATTCTATTTTTCTATAAATAGCAGCTCATTCCTTCATTATTTCTTACGAATTCACTGAACTCTAGAGAGAGAAACTATAGAGAGAAACAATAGAGAGAGAGAAGAAGAGTATTCTGCTACTTAACTACTTCCTTATTTCAGCTCGTCTTTAAAACGGTAAGGGGTGTTATTCTTTCTTATTCATGAAGAGAACTGTTGTTATTCCATTTCTTATTATTCTGTTGGAATAACCTGTATACGCGGATCTACCCTATACTTGGTGACATTCTTCTATTATTCTGTTGGAACATCCTGTCTGTGTGTTTTACACCGGACCTGGTTCCGTTTTTATTATTATTCTGTTGGAACATCCTGTCTGTGTGTTTTACACCGGACCTGGTTCCGTCTTGTTATTATTCTGTTGGAATATCCTGTCTGTGTGTTTTACACCGGACCTGGTTCCATTATTTATTATTATGTCGAAATATCCTGTCTGTGCGTTTACGCCGGACCTGGTTCCATTATTTATTATTCTGTTGGAAAAACCTGTCTGTGCGGTCTATCGCATGCATGGTGATTTCTTTTGTTATTCCATTCTTTATTGTACTCAGTTGGTTAAGTTTTGACTTCTATACTCCATAAAATTTGTGGAATATCCTTGATAATTGTGTTTTATCCAGTATCTTTTCATGAAAATATTCTTCTAAGTATTCTTGAATTTTACTCCACAAAGCAGTATCATGTTGACAATTTGGACGTTGTTAATTCTTGGATAAATTAATTCTTGAACTTGTTTTATTGAATTCTTATATCATTGTCATCATCCTCATGTTTATAAAATATTAAAAGTCATCTGTGGCCTGTAGTGCATAGATGGACTTGGTATGATTATGATCAGGGATTATTCGGTATAATCATGACCGTAATATTACAAATGATGTGGTAAAAGTCCTCATTGGCCCGTAGTGCATTGATGGACAGTTGTTGGCATGATCATGACCATTAATGAATATACGAATATCCTTGGCCGTAGTGCAGGGGTGATTCGATGATGTGAATTATTTTATTAAGCTGAGTCTCAGCGATCACAGTGTTGGAAAATCTTTTAAATCATAAAAGATAGTAGAGTTTATTTTCTACTTGACTCTTTTAATGGATTGCTTGTTCCGCTGCAGTTAAACTTGATGTCTATTATATTTTATCAGTTTAACATTGTTGAAGGCTAATGATAATTTATTCTGCATTATCTTAGTCATAATATTTCTTACTGGGCTAGTTAAGCTCACCCTTTCTTTTACTGTTCTCTTCAGGAAATGAGAACGTAGCTGGGGCAAGTCGGGGAACGGAGTGATGGTCCGAATGATAGTATTAGTTAGTAGTCCTCACTATTCTATGTAATGGTGTGTTAATAAATGTAATGAGGACTCCTTTTGAGTATGAATACTCTCTAGAAGATAATATTTGTATTCAAACTCACAGTTTATGTTTTGTCGTATTGTACACGACAGTTATATTAGTAAGTTATATTTTTATTCTGTACTATGTATCTGACGACCCAAGATGGGTGATGTATACCTAATTTTGGGGGCGTCACAGTTGGTATCAGAGCTTAGGGATATGATCCCTGGCTAAGATGTGAGAATAGAACTAGGAGGGGAGAGACGGGGAATTCCTTCGCTAGTATGACCTACCTAAGTTTATTTGCATGATATTTAATTGGTCGGTCATAATATAAGGATAATATATGACATATCAATTAACTTTTATTTTGTGGCAGTATCTGAAAATGGCATCTGAGAATGTTGAGAATAGCAATGGAGCACATGCGATTATTGATTCACCACATATCAATAATCAGGATAATTTTGGGGGCGTCACAAAAATGATGTGTATGGTTGTGATTAGTTACAACTACTGAGTCACCCATGTATGATGAATCATCTACTAATTATACATTAACACATTAAGCAATTAGCCACTGTACTTTAAAAAATTCAATTGACCCACTGTGCTTTTTAAAAATTCTTAATCAGGTCATTCCGTCCAATTTCTTGGACTGACGTTAAGTTCAATTGTATATTTATATACGTGGTAGCCAAAAAAAAAAAGAAAAAATAAAATATTTAGTGACTGGGAGAAAATGTATGGAGAGAGGAGAGAGAAACTGAACTCCAGAGACAGAAGAAAGAAAATCCCCTCCCCCTCCCCTACTCCCACCCCCATCCCCACCCCCACCCCTCAATCAAGATCAACACTAATGAAAATTAAATGGCATAAATTTTTTCAGGACCAAAAAGTCCCACAACAAACCACATTAACTTAAGCCTCTCTGCTAACCTAAGCCCCTAGTGCGTATATTTAACCACCATGCCACCTCTCAAACTCTTCTTCCTCGTCTCTTCCATTTGCCCCAAAACCCACCCCCAAAATCTCAACCAATTCCTCTACACCACCGCCGCACAACTGCCGCTGGCGAGGAGGCCGGGTGGAGGATTACGCCCCGCGCATCGCTCACTCACTTTTCGCCAGTATCGCACGATAAGGTGCCGCTCGTAATTTGGAAGCTAGGGTTTCATCAATTTGGTGGGTTGCGATCCTCATTAGAATATAGAGGAAGAGTTTAGAAGACGGAACCCTTGAGGCGGAAGAAGAGAAGATGGAGAAAAAATGAGAAGAAAGAGAGAAGGTTTTAATTTTTAATTTGGGAATTTTAAGAGGAAGAAGAAGATCACGTTTTGATTTTGATTTGTTCCTGTTTTTTATTTTGTTTTATTTGTTGAGTAAAGTTCAGATCACCACTTGGGGTTTGGACGTTTTCTTACTTAACCACATGTAGTCAGTAAAGCTTCATTCCCGACTTTTTGAGTTGAAGTGAAAACGTCACCTTTTTCATCCAACTTAACCGTGCGTGTATGTCAGATACCAAAAGCGCGTGAAAAGGGACTATAATAGTCAAAAAAGACTAGTAAATGTCCGAAATACTCCATTCTTCTTCCTCAAACCACAATCCTCTCTCATTTCTCACTCCTCAAACCATGCATCCTCTCTCTCTCATTTCTCACTCCTCAAACCACAATCCCCAATTCTTTCCTCTATAATTTTTCTTCAATCATCATCTGTAGCTGAATCTGCATCAATTTCCAGTGGCCCACCCCATGGATCTCTCCCATACATACTAATTTTTTGAAGCACCAAAGTTTGTAGCTTTACCACCCAGAATCAAAACCCCCCAAGCATGCACTGCAAATTTGGGAAAAATTTGATTCAATTCAGTTCTTGTACAGATCTAAGAAGACCCACAAAAGGTTGTAGCTTTACTACCCAAAGATCAAAACCCACCAAGGATGTAATGCATATGTGTAAAAATGATTGGATCAATTCAGTTTTTGTGCATATCTAAGAAGACCCAAAAATATCGATCTGAACCAGTAGGGATCGACAGAGCCCTAAAGTACAAACCCCCAAAACCCAGATCTCCATTTATAATGCTCACGACCTCCATTGTTGCAGTTGCAGTTGCAAGATCTCCATTTATTCCCTTTCTATTTGGGTTATTTGGTTTTTGTATTTTACTTGAAAAATATTAGCTAAAAGGTTTGAAAGGAGCTTTCTTTCAAGTAGATCATAAAGCACCACAGTTCAATTTGTGCAGCAATTAAATTTCTTGATATTTTCCTTGTCTTGAATTGGGGTGCTGTCAAATATTGTTGTGGTTTTAGTCTTGTGCTTGTGAATTTCTGTTAGGACTTGGGAGTAAATCTGCTGAATTGATCAGTTGAAGATATTAGTAAATTTTACAACATATATTAGGAAGAATTTATTTGCATGATGTATTGATTGGGCATAGCAGATGATATTTGGTGAGCAACGAGCTAATTGATGTGCGTTCAAGAGTTTTTAACTATCTAACATTTCCTTTCTATCCATGGGTTTATGTTCATTTGTTGAATTCAGAATGTATTTGACTTGCCAATTCAGTTGTAATTATGTTGTTGTGCAAAGTCAAATTTCTCTAAGAATCATTAGCAGCAGCAAAAAGATTACATACATGTTAAATTGAGTAGCCCTGTCTTTTCTATATATACACGCTCTGTTTCTTTGGTAGGATCATTCGTCATTTTCAATATATATATATGGAGGGTAATTAAGTCTTTAGCCAACTCAAGTAACGGAGTTAAGACGAAAAATATTTATTCACTTCAACTCAAAAAGTCAGGAGTTTAAATGTAGCTTTATTGACTACAGGTAGTTAAGTGAGAAAACGCTCAAACCCCAGGTGGTTATCTGAGCTTTATCCTTTTTTGTTTTATGTTTAGTTATTAATAGGTTTTAATATTTTTAATAGTATATTTTTAATGATTTTATTGTATTAATATTAATTTTTAAAATAAAAATAATTATTAAAAGAAAGGAAAAGAGATAAGGAAAAGAAAAAATTATTAAAAAAATGAATTAAAATATTTATTTTAATTTTATTATTATTTTAATTATTTTTTGCCACATAATTATATTTTATTTTTTGTGTTGCCACATAAGAAAATAATGATTTTTTGATTTTTTTTTCAATGCCACCTTTGAAAATATTTGACGTCCGTCCAAAAAATTGGACGAAATGACCTGATTAAGAATTTTTTAAAAACACAGTGGGCCAATTAAATTTTTTTAAAGTACAGTGACTAATTGCTTAAAACACGACGACCACAATGAAGTAAATGTGTTTTTCCCCATTATTTTGTAAGTTAGCTTTCTTTATAAATGTAGAATATTGCTAAACTTACAAATAATTGTTATAAGGTTTTAGCTTTTTTCATAAAATTACCGTCGTAGAATTCATATTTGAAGTGAGAATAAAGAGATTTTCAATAGAACAAAAATAATTTTCAAAGCCTAATAAATATTTAAGAACTCAATTGGGCCAACTCTAAAAAATAGTGTTGAAGCCCAAACTAAACCAATTAAAAAAAGATGTTACACCTATTACTTTCGTTCCTTTCCCAAACCCTTACAGACATCTATTTTCCTTCTCTCTTTCTCTTTACTTCTCTCCTTCTAAATCTGCCTTCAACTATCTCCTAAATTCCTCCGTTTTTGCAGAAGATAAAAACACTAAGCAATAGGTAATTTAATTGATGATTGATGAGTTTTTTTACCTTTCAGTTTATATCATATCAGAAATTATGTGTTGATTTGGCAACTTGCAATTTTATGAGTTCCTAACCCTAGTTAAAATATTTTTTTTAATTTATAAGTGCATATTTGCATTAAAGCCTTGGAAGAGTTTGGTTAAAGTTTGGATTTGAAGTTGAAAATTGAAGACATGTTCTACTTCTACTCTCTTTGTCTGTTATTTGATTTTTGCTTCAATTTGGTTTTGTATTTTTGGTGTAAAGATGTTCAGGAAACATCAATCTGGGAGTCAAACAAGAAATAAGAGAAAAAGAATAGAACAATTCACTCAAACTCATAAGCGAGCTCTTGATAAATTCATTGTTAGCAAAATTGATTGTTCACTTGAAAACTCGGTTGATAATGTAGAGGTTGATAATGAAGTGCTTGAAGAACAGAGAGAAAACAATGAAACTGATCTCAATGAAGAGGTTGCTTATCTAGAACAAAATGAGAATGAGATAAATGAGGATATAGGTGATGATAATGTGGCTAATGAACAAGAACAAATAATTAAGTCAAACTTTGGATATGTATGATCCTATCACTTGGGATAACATTGATAACCAAAGAAGAGATCTGTTTGTGGAAAAAGGTCCAGTATGAGAAAATGATCTCAAATTTCTTGTGGATAAAATATCCAGACATTTTTCATATGAACATTATACAAGAAGGTTATCGAACGGAGAAACTCAAGATAGGAAATGGCTTATGTACTTAAAGCATGTGGATAAGATATACTGTTTTTGCTGCGAGTTGTTTAAGTCTCCGAACAATAGAAGTCATTTAACAAATGAAGGATTAGGATATTGAAAACATGTTGGTGAGAGGCTCAAACAACATAAGAATAGTATTGAGCATATCACTAACATGACCACTTGGGTTGATCTTCAAATTAGATTGAAAAGTAATCAAATAATTGACAAAGATGTACAAGAGCAAGTCAAAAAAAGAAAGAACTCCGAAAACTAGTTCTAGTAAGAATCATTTCTGTTGTGAGATGCATTGCTAAATGAAATTTGACTTTTCGTGGAGAGGATGAACGACTTTACCAAGATAATAATGGTAATTTTTTGGGTCTACTAGAATTGGTAGCAGAGTTTGATTTAGTGATGCAAGAACATTTTCGGTGAATACAAAATCATGAGATTCATTATCATTATCTTAGTCCCAAAATTCAGAATGAGTTGATTTTCATGTTAGGCTCAAAGGTCAAAAGTGCAATCATTAAAAAGATCAAGGAGGCAAAATATTTTTCTATAATACTTGATTGTACCCCAGATATGAGTGAACAAGAACAAATGACTTTAGTAGTAAGATGTGTGGATGTGTCAACAAATCCAATAGAAGTACAAGAGCATTTTTTTAGAGTTTTTGAAAGTGGATGAGGCATCTGGATTGGGACTTTTCATGGTGTTACAAGATGTATTGAAATCTCTTGACCTTGATATTAATGATGTAAGGGGACAAGGTTATGACAATGGATCAAATATGAAAGGAAAACACACTGGTGTGCAAAAGAGATTACTTGAAGTAAATCCTAGAGCCTTTTACATGCCTTGTGCTTGTCATACTCTTAATTTGATCATTTGTTGTGAGACCCCGAATTTTATGAAATAAAAGTATTCAATTTTTCTATTTTGGTAAATGGTTAAATTGATAAAAGGTTAAAGTTAAGGGTGATATGTGAATTTTTTTAAAGTAAACAAGTTGTCATAAAATACATGGTCACTATTCACGAGTTACTATTCACGGGTTACTATTCACCCAAATTACTATTCACTCTAGTATTGTTCACTCGAGTATCGGGACATTTTTTGTGTCGAAGTACTATTCACGAGTTACTATTTACGGAGAATATTCGTACGACGGTACAATCATTGGTGGACCCCACAACAGAATTATTGTCAGATTGAGAAAAAGACAAAAATATTTTATTAAAAATAACGGCGGAAGTTTTACCGTTGATACTGTTGAACTACTCGGTAGTAAAAGTACAGTAATACGTGTGGTTGTATAATAGCACACGGTATTGATGCTTATGTGAGAAGTCACTCAGTTTGATTCAATTATTGTCAATTAATAATATGAATTATTTAGCGATAATGAAGTTTTGTTTTATTCGTATTATTAACGTAATAAAACAGAAACATCTTTTTATATAAAACAGAATACTTTATTAAAGTTATTCTATAAATAGAATATATTATATTCTATTGTGCATAGTATTTTGCATAGTAAAATCTTTTTATATAAAACAGAATACTTTATTAAAGTTATTCTATAAATAGAATATATTATATTTTATTTAAAAGATTTTTCTTTAAATATGGACCGTCAGATTAAAGTAAATCAATCTAGACCGTTCATGGATTAGTTACTATGCATTCCATTTTTCTATAAATAGAAGCTCATTCCTTCATTATTTTCTTACGAATTCACTGAACTCTGGAGAGAGAAACTATAGAGAGAAAGAAGAAGAGTATTCTGCCACTTAACTACTTCTTTATTTCAGTTCTTCTTTAAAATGGTAAGGGGTGTTATTCTTTCTTATTCATGAAGAGAACTTCTGTTATTCCATTCTTTATTATTCTGTTGGAATTGTTAGGTTTGTAATATTCATGAACGCAATCAAATTGCACAAAATAAGCGGAAACGTGTAAAATCAGAGTTTTAAAATTTTACAAACCATATACCCGGATCATCCTTTATGCACAATTATTAATTAAACGAAAAGATAAAGAACGAGAATCATACCCTCGAAGATCCGAGTTTCCTCAGGTACAAGTTCACCTCCAATCCTTTTCGCGTCCAACTTGAATCCACCGGGTTTAGTTCCTTCCTTTGATCAACGTTAGCCACCCAAGTGTTTGGCCTCTAGAGGTGATCCACCAAGGTAGAAGAAAGATCCAAGAAGATGGGTGTTTGGCAAAACCCTAGTTTTTTCTATCTCTATAGAAAAGAGCGTACTCTCCCAACTGTTGGAATTACGTATATTGATATCTGATATAAGACTCCTCTTATAAAGATATCAGGTAACCCTATTTAATTAAAAATAAAGTATTATTTATTTAATTAAACTCTTTTAATTAAATGGGCTCCCTAATCTTATTAGGTATAATTAATTAAACTCCTTTAACTAATTTTCCCTCCTAATCCTATTAGGAATAAATGAGAGTACATATATTAAATTAATTCCTAAACTCTTTTAGAAATTAAAATAATAATAATTGTAATAATATTAATAAGACTCCTCTTATTAATTTATATTTAATATTTCTAAAATATTAAATAATAAATATTAAGCTATTTAATTTATTCTATCACCATAGATTAAATTAAATATACTTAACATATTATTACGATTATGCAATTAACTTCTTAAATAATTATTCTTCATTTTATGGTGTGACCCTTTAGGTTCTCCATATTAAACCGGTTGTGAATAAATCAATTAGAACAATTCTAATCTTATTTAAATAAATAAATTAAACTATTAATTTATTCAAATAATATTTATTCTACAATAGGGATAAGCCTCCCTAGCGATCAACGACTTTCCAGATAATATAGATTTCAACATTAATCATAAAAGAACCTTTGAGTAAATAGCTACCGTACAATTCAATCCTTCCACCATTCAATGTCCCAATTAAATATAAGACATGGAATTACTGTCAAGTCTTATTTTATTTAATTATATGTATTTCGACTCTTAAATGCACAACACCAAATAATACAAATTAGAAACTCCTTTCTAATTTCATTCTGCCTTGGCCAAGGACTACTGGGTTGTCATTTATCGAATCACATAGGACATTTCTCTTCTTTTACTAGAAGTGGTAGATTCTTTATTGATCATACATTATCTCCATGTACAACTTATTATACCCAAGCATACCCTTTGATATACCCTAAGGGTCTTAAGGAATAAGTCAAAGTATAACTCATCATACACAAGATACTATGATGATCTCAAGTCCAAGGATCACTTGTACTACTATCACTACAGGAATTCCTATTGACAAGCAAGTAAAACTCCATTAGGTATTCCTTTAGCGAGCCACGTTCAGTGAACTTATTCTCTAATAAGCACCTACATACTTGCTTTAGTGTCTCCACACAAATGATCATGAGATCAATCATTCTCATCCAATGAGCAAGCAACGTATGTACCAATCTATCCGGATTCACTAATCCCCAATTTAGTAATCCAACGATTGGGAACTATTTTAGTTTTAAGCTTTCTAAGAATTTAGATCTCATTAGAATGATCATCATCATTATTCTAAAAGCATTGTTTAAAACTATGGGTTTATCACATATTATAAAACAGCATCATGTAGATAATTAAAAGCCTTTAATAAATAATACTTTTTATTAATAAATGAATAAGATTGTTACAAAGTATATGCTTTATCATCAAACATGATTGGCTTGTGTGCATACTACTTTCAATCTCCCACTTGCACTAAAGTCAATCGCCATGGTATCTCATACCCTTCTTCTCTAAGTGACGATTATCCTGCTGTTGGATAAGCTTTAGTTAATGGATATGTAATGTTGTTCTTGAGAGTCCACTATCTCTATAGTAATTTCTCATCTTTCAATGATTCTTATAATCAAATGAAAGTGCTGCAACACATGTTTAGATCCAAGATGAGACTTAGGAACTATTCCTAGTTCTGTAATGAACTTTTATCCAAACAATCAACTTGTAGATTCATTTATAGCTATATACTTTGTCTTTATCACTAAACCAACAACTCTTTGCTGTTTGGAACCTTTCTAATTCACTGCACCACTGTTCAAGGTAACACTTTACCTTAAAGTGGATTTTCTATCGTCTTGGTCTGTCTGAAAAAACTTGAGTCTGTAAAGCCCTCTAGTTTTAATTCAGACCCACCATGTATGATCACATCCTTAGTGCCGGTTAAGTATTTTAAGATATTTTTCACTGTCTCACAGTGAACTTTTTCAGAATGTGACTGATCAACATCAGGTCTCGTACATTTCATTGCATACATGATAGTTACTCATGCGATCTCTCCTTTTGGAGTCTATGGGGACTATTGAGAGAGATACACTCCATGGCTCATCAACATGAGACATCCCATGGAATTTGCCATGCTAAACGACTTTAGCATCAAAAGAATATACGTTCCTTGGGTTAAGCCGAGCATCCTTTTAAATCTATCTATATAGATTTGCATCCCCAATTAAGATACTCTTTCCAAATCATTCATGGAGGAATGTTTAGATAACTTTATCTTTACTGATTGTAGCATTGGTATGTTATTCCTCATCCGTAATATATCAACATATAATACTAGAAATTTCACGATGCTCCCACTGACCCTTTTGTACACACTAGAACTCTTACCTCATCATAAGTAACTAGATCATTATCTTCTATGATACGTACCTCATCATCATCATCCATGATGAATCCATACCTCCCAGGTATGTTCAGTACTATTCCAGATTTACGATTCGGTTGTGGTACAATAGGTCTATCTACAAGTTCCTCTTATTTGACTTATAGTGATTTGTGGTTCTTGAACTCTTCAAGATCTATTATCCTCCCACTAGCTCCTTCAATGATAAACACCTTTATCTTAGAAGGTAGTGTGTTTCGCAACAAACACCTTTTGCTAAGTAGGATTATAGAACATATGTCCTAAACTTACTTTAGGATGTCCCACAAATCTGTACTTGTCAAATTTTGTCCCAAGCTTATCCTTTGAAACTTTTTTCACATAAGTTGGACAACCCCTTATCTTAACATACTTAAGATTAGGAATCCTCCCTGTCCATAACTTTTATGGAGTCTTGGGGCCAGATTTTAAGGTTATCTTTTCGTAGATATGCAGCCATTTCTAGGGCATAACCCCAGAAGGATACTGGAATGTCAATAAAATCATTATGGACCGCACCATGTCCAACAAGATACGATTTTTCCTTTCAGATACATCAATCAATTATTGCGTATCAGGAGGCGTCCATTATGAGAAAACCATTTAAGATGATCTAGAAACTTATTGCACAAGTATTTATTCCTTGATCTAATCAAAGAATCTTAATACTTTGTCAATTTGTTTCACTTCTGAATTCTTTGAACCTTTCAAATAATTCACACTTGTATTTCAAGAAATACACACATTCAACTCTTTGAATGATCATCTCCTTTTCTTATACTAATTTGTTCAATATGCAAAATTATTTTCATGTAAGTCAAGTATACAAAATTTATTAAGTAATATTCCAGTTCTATACAAAACATTATTATTATAAATAGAACAACAATTGTTCTTAATTATAATACCAAAGATTTCATTGTCCAACAATAAAATAGAAATAATATTTTTTAACAAGAACTGGAATACAATAACAACTTATTGACTTAATAGATTTGCCCGTAGGCATTGCTAAACTATAAGTTTCTATGGCTAATGTGGCAACCTTTGCTACATTTCCCGTACATAGGATTACTTATTTACACTTCTACTTGGTCCCTTCATAAATCTATATTTATGATAACCAAAGTCGGTATCCAATACCCAAGTAGAACCTTGACTTAAAGCAAAATTTATTTCAATCATGAATAAATTTGTATTTATAACCGAAACTTCAATAAGCTTCTTTGGTTAGCCTCTGCAAGATTCTTCTTGCAGTTTCTTTCAGTGTCCAGGCTTATTGCAGTGGAAGCAAACTCCTTTGCTATCCGTATCAATTTTGTTATTATTATCCTTTGTTTTTGCCTTTCTATTTATCTTCTTTGAATCGTTCTTCTTTTCAGAAGATCATTTGGCTCCTACCAGTAAGACAAGGTCTTTCTTGGTTGGAAAGTGACTCTTAACATTTTTCAACATGTTAAGCAAATCAGCGAGGCTGATATCTAGCTTGTTCATATGAAAAATTCATAACAATTGTGAAAGGAGTCCGGGAGTGAGTGCAAGATCAAATCTTGGCTCAACTCTCCATCCATGACAAAACCAGTTGTCCTAATTGATCAATCAAATTGATTATGTTAAGAACTTTTATCTGTACTGTAGTGTCATCGGTCATTCTAGATCGGAAGAGCTCCTTAGATATCTGATATCTATCAGTCCTACTTTCCTCACCATCAACTACTTGATGTGTAGGAATATAGTAAGAGCATCCATAGTTTCATGCTGACGCTGAAGCTCGTTACTCATGGATGCGAGCATGATGCATTGAGCCAACAGTACATCATCTTGCCACTTTCTAAAAGTAGCAATCTCTTCCTCAAAGGCATTATCTACAACCATTGCAGGGATAGGCGTATTAAGGACATAAGATAGCTTTTCAGCCATGAGAACTATTCTCAAATTTCTTAACGAATCCATTTAATTCGGTCCGATTAATTTAGCATCTAATATGCTACGCAGTGATAGTAATTTTAGACATTGTAAAATTCTGTAAATAAATTTGTAATTAACAACATTTTAGCATACATTCTTTTATTAATTACCAAAATAATTTAGGTCTTGTTTTAAATTGGTATCTCCCACTATTTTCATCAAACTATGTTACCCTCACTATATATAGTTCGGCAAAATCTAACTAAAGATTTGCTAGTGAGAATAAGGATCTCATTTCAAATGTATATAGCCTTGTGGTGACACAACAAACTATATATAAATAAATAGGTAGACAACTCTTGTCAATTACATCAACTATGCAACTCCTTGTATTTTGCCTCTTAGATTATTTTGATCAAGTGGTGGCACATCCGAATCAAAATTATCCAAGTTAAGTCCAACCTAGCACTCCATATATTCAAAGAAGAAAAATATCGTCCTTGTGGTGACACAACAAAACAATACTGTTCAATTTTCTTTATAAGCATCAAATGTGATAAATTAACATCTTAAATACTTAATATTTGCCTTGTGGTGACACAACAAACTCATATTAAATATTTAATACTCTATTAATTTTATCATGCTAGAAGGCGACGTTCGATATTCCAAATATCTTTGAACGCTTAGGACTTAATATAAAAAAATTTGAGGGGTTTGTTATTAATTTGTCTCATCTTGTTTAGCGCGCATGCACATATATATATAAAATACGCGTCATATTAATTAACATGCGAAGCATGTTTGCATAATATATAATATATATAGTATAAGCATGCACATATAGAATACTATATTCTACCCGGATTGATTATGGACTTTTATTCTAGTTTGGTTCACTAGAGCCACCAAGTGAACCAAAAAGGTCAAACCCTAGGGGTGCAAGAATTAATATTTAAATATAACTATTACATTTAAACCCGGACTCCATTACAAATGGGTCTTCAAGCGTTCCTTACTTCTTGATCTCCAATTCTTCAAAATTAATTCTAATTATTCCTATTACAAAATTATTTAAAATAAATAGAAACCTTGATCAGCAGTCAAGGGGAAGTACATAGGAGGAAGATAGAATTTACATTAAGAAAAATTAGAGAAGACGAGGTACGTAGACCTCATTTAATAAAACACATACATTCATGCATCCAACTAAAATAAAATTCAATCACATTGGTCAATAGTCCATAATCAATCCCATTTATTATCATACACATCACCATATGCATCAATAAATAATATTAATCTCATAAATAATAAACGTTCAATATATATATTGATATCATTTAATGGGCAAATTTAGTTAGTATAAAATTTAATTTTGAATTAAAATAAACTCCTTTATTTTAATCCAAATTTAAATCAAAATAAAACTATTTTATTTTAATTTATCCAATTTTGAATAAAATAAACTATTTTATTTTAATCAAAATCATTAATCAAAATAAACTCCTTTATTTTAATTAATTATGGAATCCAATTCCATATAAAAAAACTTCTTTATTAAAGGAAACACGGATTCTCTTTCCTATTCACAAATAAACTCTTTTATTTTAAATAATATGAAATCTTATTTCATATCTAAATAAACTCCTTTATTTAAGGAAACATGAAATCCAATTTCAACTCTAATTAGTTATCATGGAATCCAAATCCAACTCTAATTAGTTAGCATGAAATTTTAATTTTAAAATTAAAATAAACTTTTTATTTTAATATTAAAATAAACATTTTATTTTAATTATAAAATTATTAAGATTGATATATATATATATATATATATATATATATATATATATATATATATATAAACCTCGTGATACGTGTTATACCTTTAATCAAAGAAATTCTACTGCAAAACTATTATGGCCACGTGATGATCTAAAGTAACTATATTGATAATTACTAATATGAATCTTGGATAACTTTTAAACTTCAAGACTTGCTGGCAACAATATATATGTTAAATAACAACAATCAATTTTTTTGTTGTACCTAGAATATATCAAACATATAACCCTTGCCAGCTAGCGAATCACCACGAAAATATTAGTTCGCCGTTTTCAACAGGTTTTCGGAATTATATATATATTTTTTAAATAAATTTTATACAATAAAATTATGCCCAATTAAATTATTTTAAATACATATCAATATACATATTAAATTAAACAATTAATAATTCGCATAAAGGTTTGGCTCTGATGCCACTGTTAGGTTTGTAATATTCATGAACGCAATCAAATTGCACAAAATAAGCGGAAACGTGTAAAATCAGAGTTTTAAAATTTTACAAACCATATACCCGGATCATCCTTTATGCACAATTATTAATTAAACGAAAAGATAAAGAACGAGAATCATACCCTCGAAGATCCGAGTTTCCTCAGGTACAAGTTCACCTCCAATCCTTTTCGCGTCCAACTTGAATCCACCGGGTTTAGTTCCTTCCTTTGATCAACGTTAGCCACCCAAGTGTTTGGCCTCTAGAGGTGATCCACCAAGGTAGAAGAAAGATCCAAGAAGATGGGTGTTTGGCAAAACCCTAGTTTTTTCTATCTCTATAGAAAAGAGCGTACTCTCCCAACTGTTGGAATTACGTATATTGATATCTGATATAAGACTCCTCTTATAAAGATATCAGGTAACCCTATTTAATTAAAAATAAAGTATTATTTATTTAATTAAACTCTTTTAATTAAATGGGCTCCCTAATCTTATTAGGTATAATTAATTAAACTCCTTTAACTAATTTTCCCTCCTAATCCTATTAGGAATAAATGAGAGTACATATATTAAATTAATTCCTAAACTCTTTTAGAAATTAAAATAATAATAATTGTAATAATATTAATAAGACTCCTCTTATTAATTTATATTTAATATTTCTAAAATATTAAATAATAAATATTAAGCTATTTAATTTATTCTATCACCATAGATTAAATTAAATATACTTAACATATTATTACGATTATGCCATTAACTTCTTAAATAATTATTCTTCATTTTATGGTGTGACCCTTTAGGTTCTCCATATTAAACCGGTTGTGAATAAATCAATTAGAACAATTCTAATCTTATTTAAATAAATAAATTAAACTATTAATTTATTCAAATAATATTTATTCTACAATAGGGATAAGCCTCCCTAGCGATCAACGACTTTCCAGATAATATAGATTTCAACATTAATCATAAAAGAACCTTTGAGTAAATAGCTACCGTACAATTCAATCCTTCCACCATTCAATGTCCCAATTAAATATAAGACATGGAATTACTGTCAAGTCTTATTTTATTTAATTATATGTATTTCGACTCTTAAATGCACAACACCAAATAATACAAATTAGAAACTCCTTTCTAATTTCATTCTGCCTTGGCCAAGGACTACTGGGTTGTCATTTATCGAATCACATAGGACATTTCTCTTCTTTTACTAGAAGTGGTAGATTCTTTATTGATCATACATTATCTCCATGTACAACTTATTATACCCAAGCATACCCTTTGATATACCCTAAGGGTCTTAAGGAATAAGTCAAAGTATAACTCATCATACACAAGATACTATGATGATCTCAAGTCCAAGGATCACTTGTACTACTATCACTACAGGAATTCCTATTGACAAGCAAGTAAAACTCCATTAGGTATTCCTTTAGCGAGCCACGTTCAGTGAACTTATTCTCTAATAAGCACCTACATACTTGCTTTAGTGTCTTCACACAAATGATCATGAGATCAATCATTCTCATCCAATGAGCAAGCAACGTATGTACCAATCTATCCGGATTCACTAATCCCCAATTTAGTAATCCAACGATTGGGAACTATTTTAGTTTTAAGCTTTCTAAGAATTTAGATCTCATTAGAATGATCATCATCATTATTCTAAAAGCATTGTTTAAAACTATGGGTTTATCACATATTATAAAACAGCATCATGTAGATAATTAAAAGCCTTTAATAAATAATACTTTTTATTAATAAATGAATAAGATTGTTACAAAGTATATGCTTTATCATCAAACATGATTGGCTTGTGTGCATACTACTTTCAGGAATAACCTGTAAAAGTGGCATACCCAATACATGACCTGTATACGCGGCATACCCTATACTTGGTGAAATCCTTATGTTATTCCATTCTTTATTATTCTGTTGGAATAACCTGTATGCGTGGTTTACCCTATACTTGGTGGAATGACCTGTATATGCGGTTTACCCAATACTTGGTGATCTTCTTCTGTTATTTCATTCTTTATTATTATGTTGAAATAACCTGTTTATGCGAAGTACCGCATACTTGGTGAAATTCTTTTATTATTCCGTTCTTTACGATTCTGTCGGAATATCCTGTCGGTGTGAATTTCACCTGACCTGGTTCCATCATTTATTATTCCGCATTTATTATTCTGTCGGAATATCCTGTCAGTGTGAATTTCACCTGACCTGGTTCCATATTTATTATTCCGCATTTATTATTCTGTTGGGAATAACCTGTCTGTGCGGTCTCTATCGCATGCATGGTGAATCCTTCTGTTATTCCATTCTTTATTATTCTGTTAGAATAACCTGTCTATGTGGATTGCCACATGCATGGTGAATGATCCTTTATATTCATTCCTTATTAAATTGTGAAAATGATCTGTATACGTGGATTACCGCATGGCTGGTGAAAATCCATTTGCAGTTTCATATATTCTTTATTTTACTCATTTGGTTAAAGTTTTGATTTCTATATTCCATGAAATTAGTAGAATATCCTTGATATTTGTGCTTCATCCAGTATCTTTTCATGAAAATATTCTTCTGAGCATTCTTGACTGTTACTTTACAAAGAAGTATCATGTTGACAATTTGGATATTATTAGTTCCTGGATAAACTAATTCTTGAATTTGTTTAATTGAATTTCTATAACATTGTCATCATCCTCATGTTTATTTTATGTTAAAAGTCATCTTTGGCTTACGTGCATAGATGGACTTAGTATGATTATGACCAGGGATCATTCGGTATAATCATGAACTGTGATGTTATAAGTGGTGTGGAAAAAGTCCTCAGTGGCTTGTAATGCATTGATAGACAGTTTGTGGTATGATTATGACCAGAGATTTTTCGGTATAGTCATGATAATTGATGATTTAATGAATATCCTTGGCCCGTAATACAAGGATGATTAGAAGACGTGGTTTATTTATTAAGTTGAGTCTCAGTGATAAAAGTTGATGAAAATATTTTTAAATCATAGAAGATAGTAGGTTTTATTCTCTACTTGACTCTTCAAATGGATTGCTTATTCCGCTACAGTTAAACTTGATGTCTATTGTATTTTATTAGTTTAACATTGTTGAAGACTATTGATAATTTATTCTTCATTATCTTAGTCATAATATTTCTTACTGGGCTAGTTGAGCTCACCCTTTCTTTCAATGTTCTCTTCAAGAAATGAGAATATAGCTGGGACGAGTCAGGAAAAGGAGTGATGGTCCAGAAGATAGCATTAGTAGTCCTCACCATTCTGTTAAATAGTGTGACAATAAATGTAATGAGGACTCCTTGAGTATGGATATTGTCTAGATGACAATATTCCTATTAGAACTCTCAATTTATGTATTGTCGTATGTTACACGACATTTGTATAATTAAGTTTGTATTTGTATTTTGTACCATGTATATGACGACCCAAGATGGGTGATGTATACCTAATTTTGGGGGCGTCACAGTTGGTATCAGAGCTTAGGGATATGATCCCTGGCTGAGATGTAAGATAAGAACTAGGAGGGGAGATACGGAGAATTCCTTCGCTAGTATGACCTACCTAAGTTTATTTGGTATTTAATTGGTCGGTCAGAGTATAGGGATAATATGTGATATGTTAATTAACCCTTGTTTTGTGGCAGTGTTTGAAAATGGCATCTAACAGATGTTGAGATAAGCATTGGAGAAAAATAATATGACCATATCGCAGTACGAGATTAAGTTTGCGGAGTTATCCCGGTTTGCATCCCATTTGGTCGATAATGAGGAGCGAATAACGCGAAAGTTTCTAAGAGGTTTGAAACCCTATATACGTCAATACCTCATTCTCATGTTT
This sequence comes from Panax notoginseng, assembly GCA_016801055.1. Lineage (NCBI taxonomy): Eukaryota > Viridiplantae > Streptophyta > Magnoliopsida > Apiales > Araliaceae > Panax > Panax notoginseng. The sequence continues at coordinate 147,791,969 of CM029012.1, read as the reverse complement.
ATATTTTGTTGAAAGTCATCTGTGGCCTGTAGTGCACAGATGGACTTGGTATGATTATGACCAAGGATTATTCGGTATAATCATGACCGTAATGTTACAAATGATGTGAAAAAAGTCCTCATTGGCCCGTAATGCATTGATGGATAATTTTTGGTATGATTATGGCTATGAATTTTCTTTGGCCGTAGTGCAAAGACTAATTATTTTATGGCATGATCAGGACCGTCGATGAAAACACGATTATCTTTAGCCGTAGTGCATGCATAATTCGTGGTCGTGATACTAAAGAATATCCTTAGCCGGAGTGCAAGGGTGATTCGATGATGTGGATTAATTATTGAGCTGAGTCTCAGCAGTGAAATATTAATTCATAGATGTGGTAAAAGTCATCTGTGGCTTACGTGCATAGATGGACTTGGTATGATTATGACCAGGGATTGTTTGGTATAATCATGACCGTAATTGAAAATACGATTATCTTTGGCACGTAGTGCATGGATAATTCGTGGTCGTGATACTATTAAGCTGAGTCTCAGCATTATTAATTTTACAGTTGTATATCCTTGGCCTATAGTGCGAAGATTAACTGTTGATTATTGGTTATACAGTTGTAAATCTTTAGCCGTAGTGCAAAGATGAATTTATTAGTATGATTATGAGCAGGAATTGAGATTTGGTATAACCATGATTTTTGATGTTTCAGGTGAAGATAGGTGATGTAAATTTTCTTCTTCCTGGGTGCGAAAAGTAATTCAGAATCACAATTATGATTATGAGTTATTCATATGATTGTGGACAGAAATTGTTGATTGATGTTACAGGGATATGGTCACTGACAGAGATATTAGTCTAGAAGACGAGTAATATACTTCGCTAGGGTGTGACTTACATAAGCTGAAATTGTTTACTTAATAAGTGGATAAATTGTGGTATGTCGATTAACCTTTGTTTTGAAGGTATATTCTAGAATGATATTCGAAATACAGGAGATAAGAAATGGAAAAATCATGATAGAGCGGAATTATCCGGAAAGGTACAATCCGAAAAGAAAGTAAGGTATTCTCATCTATTCGAATATCAGGTACGTACGTTAATTTCGAGGGCGAAATTCCATAAGGAGGGGAGATTGTGAGACCCCGAATTTTATGAAATAAAATTATTCAATTTTTCTATTTTGGTAAATGGTTAAATTGATAAAAGGTTAAAGTTAAGGGTGATATGTGATTTTTTTTAAAGTAAACAAGTTGTCATAAAATACATGGTCACTATTCACGAGTTACTATTCACGAGTTACTATTCACCCAAATTACTATTCACTCTAGTATTGTTCACTCGAGTATTGGGACACTTTTTGTGTCGAAGTACTATTCACGAGTTACTATTTACGGGAAATATTCGTACGACGGTACAATCATTGGTGGACCCCACAACGGAATTATTGTTAGATTGAGAAAACGACAAAAATATTTTATTAAAAATAACGGCGGAAGTTTTACCGTTGATACTGTTGAACTACTCGGTAGTAAAAGTACAGTAATACGTGTGGTTGCATAGTAGCACACGGTATTGATGCTTATGTGAGAAGTCACTCAGTTTGATTTAATTATTGTCAATTAATAATATGAATTATTTAGCGATAATGAAGTTTTGTTTTATTCGTATTATTAACGTAATAAAACAGGAACATCTTTTTATATAAAACAGAATACTTTATTAAAGTTATTCTATAAATAGAATATATTATATTCTATTGTGCATAGTATTTTGCATAGTAAAATCTTTTTATATAAAACATAATACTTTATTAAAGTTATTCTATAAATAGAATATATTATATTTTATTTAAAAGATTTTTCTTTAAATATAGACCGTCAGATTAAAGTAAATCAATCTGGACCGTTCATGGATTAGTTACTATGCATTCCATTTTTTTATAAATAGAAGCTCATTCCTTCATTATTTTCTTACGAATTCACTGAACTCTGGAGAGAGAAACTATAGAGAGAAATAAGAAAAGTATTCTGCCACTTAACTACTTCTTTATTTCAGTTCTTCTTTAAAATGGTAAGGGGTGTTATTCTTTCTTATTCATGAAGAGAACTTCTGTTATTCCATTCTTTATTATTCTGTTGGAATAACCTGTAAAAGTGGCATACCCTATACATGACCTGTATACGCGGCATACCCTATACTTGGTGAAATCCTTATGTTATTCCATTCTTTATTATTCTGTTGGAATAACCTGTATGCGTGGTTTACCCTATACTTGGTGGAATGACCTGTATATGCGGTTTACCCAATACTTGGTGATCTTCTTCTGTTATTTCATTCTTTATTATTATGTTGGAATAACCTGTTTATGCGAAGTACCGCATACTTGGTGAAATTCTTTTATTATTCCGTTCTTTACGATTCTGTCGAAATATCCTGTCGGTGTGAATTTCACCTGACCTGGTTCCATCATTTATTATTCCGCATTTATTATTCTGTCGGAATATCCTGTCAGTGTGAATTTCACCTGACCTGGTTCCATATTTATTATTCCGCATTTATTATTCTGTTGGGAATAACCTGTCTGTGCGGTCTCTATCGCATGCATGGTGAATCCTTCTGTTATTCCATTCTTTATTATTCTGTTAGAATAACCTGTCTATGTGGATTGCCACATGCATGGTGAATGATCCTTTATATTCATTCCTTATTAAATTGTGGAAATGATCTGTATACGTGGATTACCGCATGGCTGGTGAAAATCCATTTGCAGTTTCATATATTCTTTATTTTACTCATTTGGTTAAAGTTTTGATTTCTATACTCCATGAAATTAGTAGAATATCCTTGATATTTGTGCTTCATCCAGTATCTTTTCATGAAAATATTCTTCTGAGCATTCTTGACTGTTACTTTACAAAGAAGTATCATGTTGACAATTTGGATATTATTAGTTCCTGGATAAACTAATTCTTGAACTTGTTTAATTGAATTTCTATAACATTGTCATCATCCTCATGTTTATTTTATGTTAAAAGTCATCTTTGGCTTACGTGCATAGATGGACTTAGTATGATTATGACCAGGGATCATTCGGTATAATCATGAACTGTGATGTTATAAGTGGTGTGGTAAAAGTCCTCAGTGGCTTGTAATGCATTGATAGACAGTTTGTGGTATGATTATGACCAGAGATTTTTCGGTATAGTCATGATAATTGATGATTTAATGAATATCCTTGGCCCGTAATACAAGGATGATTAGAAGACGTGGTTTATTTATTAAGTTGAGTCTCAGTGATAAAAGTTGATGAAAATATTTTTAAATCATAGAAGATAGTAGGTTTTATTCTCTACTTGACTCTTCAAATGGATTGCTTATTCCGCTGCAGTTAAACTTGATGTCTATTGTATTTTATTAGTTTAACATTGTTGAAGACTATTGATAATTTATTCTTCATTATCTTAGTCATAATATTTCTTACTGGGCTAGTTGAGCTCACCCTTTCTTTCAATGTTCTCTTCAGGAAATGAGAATATAGCTGGGACGAGTCAGGGAAAGGAGTGATGGTCCAGAAGATAGCATTAGTAGTCCTCACCATTCTGTTAAATAGTGTGACAATAAATGTAATGAGGACTCCTTGAGTATGGATATTGTCTAGATGACAATATTCCTATTAGAACTCTCAATTTATGTATTGTCGTATGTTACACGACATTTGTATAATTAAGTTTGTATTTGTATTTTGTACCATGTATCTGACGACCCAAGATGGGTGATGTATACCTAATTTTGGGGGCGTCACATTTGTGATATGTCAATTTTTTTGTGTCAAAACTATGTTTTTTGGAGTAATTCAACGCTTGTATACACTGTTTTCTAGCTCTACAAAGAGATGGAAATTTTTTAAATATAATGTACATAAATTGACACTAAAGACATTGTCACAACACGTTGGGAGAGTCATATTGCTAGTATCAATGCCATAAAAGTCCAAGCTACTGATATTAGATAAGCTTTATTGGAATTGGCAGAGGTTAGTGACGATGCCAAGATAAGGAGTGAAGTTGAAAGTTTAGCAACACATGAACTTTCAAACTTTGAGTTCTTGTTAGGTGTTGGGCCATGATATTTTATGTAGTGGGCCGGACTGTTTGGGCTGATTCATTTGATTAAATCTATTGGGTCCTGGAATTATTGGGCCGGATCATTAGGCCTGACCATTAGGAATACAATGGTTTGAATTGGGCTTTGACCGATAATGATGAAAAAGATGTTAGTTGACTGTTATCTCTGCAAGGTATTAATGAGGATTGGACTTAATCGGCCGTCGGTGGCAAACAGAGATGGGATGAAGCAGGTGGGTTGCATGCAGTCAGTTGAGGTCACTGGTAGTGGGAGAACGGTGTCAGGGGGTAGTGGGTGGCACAAAAAACTGGGTGTTGAGTATATGATAGCAAAGATAGCACACAAGAAAAGGTAACTGATATTTTTATCTATCAAAACACTAAACTTTATTTCCTCCATTGTTAACCTTATGCTCGCCTGTACTGACTCTCACACCGGAGCTATCCCCCGACGGTCCAAGCCGTCAAGCTTTGGTATTGACGTGTTTACTGTGCAGGATTGGACGCGTTTTACGTGATTGAGGCGTATGGAAAGATCTTGGCGTTAACATTGGTGCTAGAAGGAGGGTTGTGTTTTCTAGTGTTCTGGAGTTTTCAAATACAAATTTTAGTTGTTCTACGTCGGAAGTTATGGTGAGGAGTAGAATGGTTACCCTTGAAGGACAACCGATGGCTGTGAGTTCGTCTTTACCACGGATATCTGTTAAGGATCGTTTGGGTCTTTCAAAAAGTGCTCGTGATAGTACTGCTTCCAAGGGTATTTCAGAAGCTTCTCGATCGAGGGGCCGGGCCGATGCTAAGAGAAGGCTGATTTTTACTACCGAGAAAAGACATGACCATGGTCGAAACCCAACACCGAGGTGTTCAGACCGATAAGGCCTCCAAGTTGGCCAAGATGGCGGATGAAGCCGACAAGGCTTTAGAGGTTCTTTTGAAACAAAGGGAAGAGATTGCTGAACAGATGCTGCGTATGGTAGAGATGAAGGATGAAGCGTCTAGCTATGCTCAGTCCGAAGGACAGAGTAGGCCTACTGCAAGGCAACAGAGAAGAGGAAAGGAGCATGTACACTCTGGTCATGCATCTCGATGCCGACCTCGGGACCGAAGAAGGTCAAGAAGCCATACTCCTGAGAGACCAAGGAGGGCACTCTACCCTATCGGTTCCCGAGATCATGGTCGAAGCAGACGAAGAAGCAGGTCAAGAGAGTATACTCTTGAGGATACAAAGAAGGTATACCGCCTTGAGTATTCTCACCACAGTGACAGAGCTCCCCACCGAAGTGGATCCAGAAGTCGTACTCCAGAGAATCCACTGAGGGTACACCGCCCTGTGGATACTCATCTTCGAAGAAGTCCATCTAAAGTTGTGGGTTCAGATGGAAAGGGTCAGTCTACTCAGAGGAAGAGGGGATCTCCGGAGAAAGAAGTCTCCTCGCAACCGGAAGGAGTGGAGTTTCTGGTCAAGGAATTGAAAGAGCTTCGGAAGCAGCTAGTCGAAGCTCAACAACTGAAGGATATTTCGGGGAAGATGGCGTCTCCTTTTTCCTCGAATATTCTTAAGGAAAAGAATGATCTTACCAAGAAGCTTCCTCACATAGAAAGTTATGATGGATCGGGGGATTCCTATGACCGTAGCCAAGCATTTGACAGGCTGATGGATTATTATGACTTCACTAATGCGGCTAAATGTCAGACGTTCGTGACGACACTCAGGAAAAATGCAAGGCAGTGGATGGGAACTCTGCCTTCGGATTCGGTCTCATCTTGGATAGATTTATGTAGTAAGTTCTATGCTCGTTTTGGGAGCAACAAGAGAAGGGGAAAGCCTACGGGTTCATTGGCTCAGGTTCGACAGTATTCGAATGAGTCCCTGGCCCAGTATGTGAATCGCTTCAGGGAAGCAGTCGGCCAAGTGATTGATCTCAACGATCTTCAAGCTGTCGGATTGTTTCAGAACGGTTTAGATTTGGTGAAGTTAGAGAAGCTGATGAAGAAGCTGATGTTTCACCACCCGAAGAGTTTAGCCGAAGCTTTTGATAAAGCTAAAGGTTATATTGTGGTAGAGGAAGCTATGAATAACCTGAAGCGTCCTTCTTCGGACAGGTTGAAGGATTCAAACCGGGATAAAATTGAAGGCAGTCAGAAGAAGAATGAAGGGAATAATGATCGATATGAAGGAGGATCCAAGAAATACAACAATTGGCGCCAGGGAGGAGCTCGTCTGCCTGTTCCTACTCAGAAGGTGAACAAGACGTACACCCAATTGAATATGGATAGGGCTGCTATTCTAGATTAGATTAAAGATCAACCTCTCTTTGAACCACCTTGTGACAATATTAAACCTGGGGCTGGTAACTCTCGCAAGTATTGTGATTACCATCAAGCTTCGGGTCATGACACCAATGACTGCTGCAGCTTGAAGGAGTTTATTGAAAGGAAGGTTCAAGGGGGTGCACTGGTTCAGTATGTGGCAGGGAGAGCACCTCCATAAGATCAACAAAGGAAAAGGGGACATGTTCAGGTCGCTCAGCCGGTTCAGCCTGTGTTGTCAACACCTGAACAACCAACCAGCTATATAGTCGTCGTTATAACTGGGGGTACCTCTGGTAAAGTCATTGGGAAGAAGCGTCGAGGATACTTGGATTCGGTTATGTCAGTGGCGGGTACACTCCCGAAGACTGACAGACCTTATCCCGGTACGATAATTTCCTTTACTGATGAGGATTACCCCCCAGAGCCCATCGAACCCCATGAAGGAGCATTGGTGATTACTGCACAAGTGGATTCGGTGCATATGAAGCGGATGATAATTGATAACGGGTCTTCTGTGGATATTCTGTATGCACATGCTTATCAGAGGATGCATCTGAATGGGCGAAAGATAGAGGTTGGACAGGAGGCTCCTTTGTATGGCTTTAGCAATGATCCAGTCAAAGTAGCGGAAACTATTGAGCTACCAGTTATCTTCGGTACGACTCCACAACAGGTAGAAATAATGTGTAAATTTTATGTTGTGCATGTAGATTCTGCTTACAACGCCATATTGGGAATACCTACTTTGACTGCTCTGCAAGCTGTGACATCAATTCCTCACTTCAAAATCAAATTCCTAACGACACATGGAGTTGGTGAGGTGGCTGATGATTTGGATTTGGCCAGGCGTTGCTATCGGAATGCTGTGATTGCTTTGGGAGTAAGAGTTAGCAAACAAAAGCAGGCTATGGCGATAGAGATTGAGCCCTTTATCGAGAGCAGTTCTGAACCGTTGGTCATGCCAGCTGGGGAGATTGAGGAGTTCAAGTTGATTCCTAAGAAGGACAAAACAGTGAAGATAGGATCGGGTCTGCCAGAACCTCTCCGGACGAATCTTATAGAACTTCTACGGTGTTATGCGGATATCTTTGTATGGGTGCCTATTGATATATCGGGGGTTAGCCAAAAGGTTACGGAGCATCGATTGGAAGTAGACCTTTCAAAGAAGCCGGTTCGGCAGAAAAGACGAATATTTGTGCAAAAACGACAGAAAATTATTGACGAGGAAATTGCAAAGTTGTTGGCTACAGATTTCATCTTCGAGATAGATTATCCAGAATTGATGGCAAATGTGGCGCTAGTCCAGAAGCAAAACGAGAAATGGCGAGTATGCATTGACTACACAAATTTGAATAAAGCTTGTCTGAAGGACTTCTACCCCTTACCTCACATTGATCAACTCATCGATGCGACTTCAGGGTATGCCTTGCTTAGCTTTATGGATGCTTTTTTTGGTTATCATCAAATTTCCATGTGTAAAGAGGATATACCGAAGACGGCGTTCATTACGCATCGTTCGGTGTATGCCTATAAGAAGATGACGTTTGGCTTGATAAACGCGGGAGCCACGTACCAGAGGATGATGAACTTCGTATTCTGAAGACAGCTGGGAAGGAATATGGAAGTGTATGTCGATGACATAATCGTAAAGAGCATGATAGTGCAAAAGCATTTTGATGATTTGGAAGAATGTTTTCAGAAAGTGCGTCATCACAATCTGAGGCTAAATCCAACCAAATGTACCTTCGGCCTTGGTGCTGGTAAGTTCCTAGATTTTTGTGACGCCCCCAAAATAGATATACATCACCTATTCTGAGTCGTCAAATACATGGTACATAATACAAATACAATCTTTAATATACAACAAGAGAGCTGTGAGTTTTAATATAAATATTGTCTTTTAGACAATATCTACTCTCAAAATTAGCCCTCATTACATTTATTGTCACACTATTTAACAGAATAGTGAGGACTACTAATACTATCATCTGGACCGTCACTCCGCTCCCCGACTAGTCCCGGCTACGATCTCATTTCCTGAAGAGAACAGTGATAGAAAGGGTGAGCTCAACTAGCCCAGTAAGAAATATTATAACTAAGATAATGCAGAATAAATTATCATTAGTCTTCAACAATGTTAAACTGATAAAATACAATAGACATCAAGTTTAACTGCAGCGGAACAAACAATCCATTAAAAGAGTCAAGTAGAGAATAAAATCTATTATCTTTTATGGTTTAAAAGGTTTTTCATCACTTTTATCGCTGAGACTCAGCTCAATAAATAATCCACATCATTAAATTATCCCTGCACTACAGGCTAAGGATATTCTTTAGTATCATGACCACAAATTATCCATGCACTACGGGCCAAAGATAATCGTGTTTTCATCAACGGTCCTGATCATGCTATAAAACAATTCATCTTTGCACCCTTGGCCGAAGAGAATCCATAGCTATAATCATACCAAAAATTGTCCATCAATGCATTACGGCCAATGAGGACTTTTTCCACATCATTTGTAATATTACGGTCATGATTATACCGAATAATCCCTGGTCATAATCATACCAAGTCCATCTATGCACTACAGGCCACATATGACTTTCAACATAATATAAACATGAGGATGATGACAATGACATAATAATTCAATAAAACAAGTTCAAGAATTAATTTATCCAGGAACCAATAGCGTCCAAATTGTCAGCATGATACTGCTTTGTGGAGTAAAATTCAAGAATGCTCAGAAGAATATTTTCATGAAAAGATACTGGATGAAGCGTAAATATCAAAGATATTCCACTAATTTCATAGAGTATAAAAGCCAAAACTTTAACCAACTGAGTATAATAAAGAATAGAATAACAAAAGAATTCACCAGACATGCGATAGACAGCACAGACAGGTTATTCCAACAGAAAAATAAATAATGGAACCAGGTCATGCGTAAACGCACCGACAGGATATTCCGACAGAATAATAAATAATGGAACCAGGTCCGGCGTAAACGCACAGATAGGATATTCCGACAGAATAATAAATAATAAAACCAGGTCCGGCGTTAACGCACAGACAAGATATTCCGACAGAATAATAAAGAATAGAATAATAGAAGAATTTCACCAAGTATAGGGTAGCCCGCGTATACAGGTTATTCCAACAGAATAATAAATAATGGAATAACAGAAGTTCTCTTCATGAATACAAAAGAAATAATACCCCTTACGGGTACAACAAATAATATTCTTACCTTAGAAAGAAGAGTATTGAATATAGGAGTACTGAAGTAGCAGAACACTTTTCTTCTTTCTCTCTATAGTTTCTCTCTTTAGAGTTTCAGTGAATTCGTAAGAAATAATGAAGGAATGAGCTTCTATTTATAGAAGAATTGACTGCATAGTAACTAATTCATGAACGGTCCAGATTGATTTACTTTTAATCGGACGATCCATATTTAAAGCAAAATCTTTTAAATAAAATATAATATATTCTATTTATAATATAATAAAATGAATAACTTTATAAAAGTATTCTGTTTTATATAAAAAGATTTTACTACGCAAAACACTATGCATGCACTATGCAACACTATGCATAATAAAATATAATATATTCTAATTATTGTCTAATAAAATAGATAACTTTATAAAAGTATTCTGTTTTATATAGAAAGCTTTTCTGTTTTATTACATTAATAATACTAATAAAACAAAACTTATATATATATATATATATATATATATATATATATATATATATATATATATATATAACAATCAACAATAATTGAATCAAATAACGTGAGATACTATGCAGCAACTACTGTAGCAATAATTGAACAAAACTGAGTGACTTTTCACGTAAACATCAATAGTCAATACCGTGTGCTACTATGCAACCACGCGTATTACTGTACTTTTACTACTGAGTAGTTCAACAGTTTTAACGGTAAAACTTCCGCCGTTATTTTCATATAAATATTTTTATCGTTTTCTCAATCCGACAATAATTTCGTTGTGGGGTCCACCAATGATTGTGTCGACGTATGAATATTCCCTGTTAAAACGAATATTCCCCGACCAATCGAATATTGTATAACAACTTGCATACTTTGTAAAATTTATAAATACTACCCACAACTATAACATTATAACAAATCCACTCCATAATATTAAAAAAAAAATTATTTCGAGAAAATTAAATCTTATTGGTAAAATTTGGGGTTTTACAATTTTCTGGTCAGTCAACGAGGTATCGAAGCCAATCCAGAGAAGATCCAGGCTATTTTGAACATGAAGACTTCTCAATCTTTTAAGGATGTTCAATGTCTAACGGGAAGAATTGCAGCTTTGAGGAGGTTCATGTATAAGTCGGCAGAAAGGTGCTTACCTTTCTTTGATACATTGAAAGGGCCAAAGAATGCGAAAATTTTTCAGTGGACTTCGAAATGTGAAGAAACCTTCAAGGGAATAAAGGCGTATCTATCTTCGGCGCCTTTGTTGGTGAAGCCCGCTCCTGCTGAGCCCTTATTTTTGTATCTAGAAGCTAGTTCATTGGCAGTAGGAGCAATTTTGGTGTGTGAAGTTGGGGGTAAGGAGCACCCGGTTTATTATGTAAGCCATGTCCTTAGGGATGCTAAAACAAGGTACCCAAACATTGAGAAGTTTGCTTTGATAATAGCCAGTCGAAAGCTTAGCCAATATTTTCAAGGTCGGTTGTTAGTAGTCTACACGGATCAGCCTTTGAAGAAGGTTCTGGGCAAGCCTGAGGTTTCGGGAAGACTTGTTGCTTGGACAATGGAGTTGTCTTAATTTTTCATCGAATATCATCTCTGGACGGCTATTAAAGGACAGACCTTGGCTGATTTCGTGGTCGAGTGCTCATTTTCTTAAGATGATGATTTTGACGCCCCCAAAATAGGTATATATAACCAATCTTGGGAACCCAAATATATGGTACAGAATACAAATACAAACTTAATTATACAACAAGAGCTGATAGTTTTTACACGAATATTATCTCATAGACAATATCCAAACTCAAATTCAATCCTCATTACATTTATTATCACACTAAATAGTGAGGATTACTAAAACAGTCATCTCAGACCATTACTCCGTTTTCCGACTAGTTCCGACTATATTCTCATTTCCTGAAGAAAATAATGAAAGCAAAAGAGTGAGCTCAACTAGCTCAGTAAGAAAAATATTATGACTAAGATAATGCAGAATAAGTTATCGTTAGCCTTCAACAATGTTAAACTGATAGAATATAATAGACAAGAAGTTTAACTGCAACAGAATAAGCAATCCATTAAAAGAGTCAAGTAGAGCATGATATCTACTATCTTCTATTATTTAAAAAGGTTTTCATCAAATTTATCGCTGAGACTCAGCTTAATAAATAAACCACATCATCGAATCATCCCTGCACTACGGGCCAAGGATATTCATGTAATCAATAATGGTCATGATTATACCGAATAATCCATTGTCATAATCATACCAACCACTGTCCCACAATGCACTACAGGTTAATGAGGATTTTTACCACATCATTTGTAACATTACAGGTCATGATTATACCGAATGATCCCTGGCCATAATCATACTAATCAACAGTCCATCAATGAACGTAAGCCAAAGATGACTTTCATCACAATATAAGCATGAGGATGATGACAATGATATAAGAATTCAATTAAATGAAAGCAAAAGATAAATTTTAAAGATTTATAATTTAATTTATCCGGAATTAAATAATGCCCAAATTGTCAACATGATACTACTTTGTGGAGTAAAATTCAAGAATAATATTCATGTATCAAAAATAATTTGGACAGAAAATAAATAAATTTTTCGGTGAATAGTACCCTATGAATAGTACTTCGAGAATAGTACCCCGGCATGAAAAGTGTCCCGAATACCGAATGAATAATATTTGAGTGAATAGTAATCGAGTGAATAGTAACCCGTGAATAGTAACTCGTGAATAATACCTCAGCATGAAAAGTGTCCCGAATACCCGAGTGAATAATATTCTAGTGAATAGTAACTCGTAATAAAACCCCGACATGAAAAGTGCCCCGAATACCCGAGTGAATAATATTTTAATGAATAGTAACTGGGTGAATAGTAACTTGTGAATAGTATTCCGGCATGAAAAGTGTCCCGAATACCCGAGTGAATAATATTTAGTGAATAGTAACCCGTGAATAGTAACCCGATGAAAATATTGATATTTAATAAGAAAGTTTAGATCAATATTCCAACGAAACGATACTGAATGAAGCGTAAAACTTCAAGGATATCCCACTAATTTTAGGGATTATAGAAGCAATACTTACCATAATGAGTTTAGATTTAAGAATATGAAAAGAAATAATATACGAAGCAACAAATGGATTTTCACCTGTCGTACGGTACGTAATCCGTGTAGACAGGTTATTCCGACATATTAAAGGATGAATACGAAAAAATAGTATTCCTTATGAATACGAAAGAAATAATACCCCTTATAAATACAACAAATAATATCTCTTACCTTAGTAGAAAACTGGATACTCCAATAGTGAAGTAGGCAAGTAGCATAATATTCTTCTTCTTACTCTCTATAGTTTCTCTTGTGAGTCTCACTGAATTGGTGAGAATAAAAGAAGAATTAAGCTTCTATTTATAGGAGAAATGACTAAATAGTAACTAATTCACGAACGGTCCATATTGATTTACTATTAGAACGGACGGTCCAGATTGATTACTATTAAAATCACAATCGACGTCCCAAATTGATTTACTTTTAAAACTACCATCGACGGTCCAGATTGATTTACTTTTAAAACCACTACCGACGGTCTAAATTGATTTACTATTAAAACAACCACCGACGGACTAGATTGATTTACTATTAAAACCACCATCGACAGTCCAGATTAATTTACTATTAAAACCACCACCAATGGTCCAGATTGATTTAACTTATTACACTTTAGTACCCCTAAAGTTTTCCAAGTTTACATTATTCTCCTCTAACTTTTGTAATTCACTTATCTTCAATAAACACATTCTTTATACATCAACAATTATTCATCATTAATATTATAACTCACAATATTTAACAACCAGATCATTCCCAGGAAAAAAGGGGCTTTCCGATAAGGATTTCTCCCTATTGGCGTGCAATTAGGTGGCCAAATCTATCATCGACAGAACTTTTTAGACATCGTCAATATTGCAAATAATAATATGAATAACTTTATTGTCTCAATTATTGATTTAAAAATATAAAATATTATGCAGATGATATTGTGATAATAATTGAAGAAAAAATATGAGGGATATTATGCAGCAATTACTGTAGCAATAATTGAGTATAACTGAGTGACTTCTCACGTAAGTATCAATAATCAATACCGTGTGCTACTATGCAATCACGTCTATTACTGTATTTTTACCACTGGGTAGTTCAACAGTTAATGGTAAAATTTTCGCCGTTATTTTTATAAAAAGATATTTATGTCATTTTCTAACTCTGACAATAATTTCATTGTGGGATCCACCAATGATTGTGCCGTCGTACGAATATTTTCTGTTTAAAACTAATATTCTCCGACCAATCGAATATTTTATAACAACTTGCATACTTTACAAAATTTATAAATATTACCTATAACTATAACATTATATCAAAACCACACCATAATATTCAAAAATATATTTTGAAAAAAATTAATCTTTATGTATGAAAGTTGGGGTCTTACAACCTCCACTTCTTATGAAATTTTATCCTCGAAATTAAGGTACATACCTGGTATGTCGAAGAGGTGAGGATACTTTAATTTCATTTCAGATTCTAACTCCCAAGTCATTTCCTCAACATCGTGGTTCCTCCATAAAACTTTGACTTGAGATATAACCTTGGAGTGTAGAATATGCTCCTTCTTATCCAAGATTTTAACAGGTACCTCTTCATACGTTAAATCTTCCGCTATCTCGTCCAGTTCTAATTCAATAATATGGTTTGGGTCTTCCACGTATTTACGTAACATAGATATGTGAAAAATATTTTGAACATGAGACATACTTGGCGATAAGGCGAGTCTATAAGCCACAATTCTTACTTGATCGAGGATTTCAAATGGGCCAATAAATCGAGGGTTGAGATTTCCTCTCTTCGTCGATTCTTGCTTCTAGAATAAAGCCCTCTTGAACCTTCTTCTTCACATTCATCAGCTCTGAGTCTGTAGCTTGATCGACTTTAACTTTATCAATTAAAGTCAATTTTAATCATATATTTGGCATCATCACGTGTATAACGACCCCAAAATAGGTGCATTCCATCCAACCTATTCTGAGTCGCCAAATACATGGTACAGAAAATAACTGCAACTTTATTACAACAATTGTCGTGCAAAATACAACAACACATATGCTGTGAGTTTGGATACAAATGTATACCAAATGTGACTCATGTCCCAATCGTGGACAGCACCTCACAATGATACCTTACATAAAGGTATAGTCAAAGACTGTTTTAGAAATTAGTATTTATCAATTTAACCATTTACTAAATAGTAATTATAAGAAAAATTGAATACTTTTATTTCATAAAATTCGGGGTCTTACAATCTCCCCTCCTTATGAAATTTCGTCCTCGAAATTTACGTACCTGATATTTCAAAGAGTTGAGAATACATTGCTTTCATTTCAGATTCCATCTTTCCTGTCATCATAATTTCTTCATTGCTCATCTCCTGTATTTCAGATATCATTCTAGAATACAACTTCAAAACAAAGGTTAATTGAACAAATTAACATATCACATAATATCCCGATATTATGACTGACCAACAAATAAGCTTAGGTAGGACACACTAGCGAAGGATTTACTCGTCTCTCTCCTCCTAGTTCTATTCCCCGATCTCCGCCAGAGATCATATCCCTAAGCTCTGATACCAACTGTAACTCTTGTCCCATCAGTGGACAGCACCTTACATTGATACCTATCAGTTTGCCACCGCAGAACGGCGTCCCCTACGGAGAGTCTGGCTTCGGTGCATCCCCCATCAACAGGAAGTCACCAGCAAGAGGCTCGGGGCTCTTTACTTATAGCTCTGATACCAAATGTAACGCCCCCAAAATAGGTCCATTCCACCCAACCCATTTTGAGTCGCCAAATACATGGTACAAAAAATAACTACAACTTTATTACAACAATTGTCGTGCAAGATACAACACATATGTTGTGAGTTTTGATACTAAAATATACCAACTGTGACTCTGGACACCAACTTAGATAGCACGTCACCATGACACCTTACATAAAGGTACAGTCAAAAACTGTTTTAGAAATTAAAACCTTTGGAAAATACTCAAGGAAACCTTCATATATGGGAGACCATGCATCTAGGTTATGATAGATATCATATGCCCACAGAATTATCCTCGGTTGACCCAATAGACCCCAAAGAAAAATGAGAAGATTACTATCATATTCTTCCCAATGGTGAGTCTTCTCTTGACATATCATTATCTCCACTGTCTCTAACTGAGAATTATACTTCAAACAAATACCAAGATTATATAGGTAGTGCTCGTAAATATACTCAGCAAGTGGATGAGCACAACCTTGTCTTATGATGACACGAGGTTGTATGTCATTATACATCCTGTAAGATAGTGGCAAAACACCCTTCCAAGTTAAATTCACCTCACCCTCAATATCTATAGACCACCGTTCTATTTCCTTGTTATCCCTCGCTCGACCCAGCTACACTTTTATTACTTGAAAGGAATTGTGAAGCAAAAGGGTGAGCACAACTAGCTCAGTAAAGAATATCATGACTAAAGATAAATTATCAATAGTCTTCAACAGTAATAAATCAGAGATTTAGAACATATGGTAGATGATAAAACTTTTCAACCATAGTTGCAGCGGAACGAGCAATCCATTAGAAGAGTCAAATAGACTATAAAGTCTATTATCTTCTCCACGTTAAAAGTCCACCAACAATGTTTTATCCCTGTAACATCAATCAATAGTTCCTTTCCACAATCATATGAATAATTCATAATCATAATTGTGATTCTAAATTTCGCATCCAAGACGAAGATAATTTTCATCACCTGTCTTTACCTGAAACATCAAAGATCATGGTTATACCAAATCACAGTTCCTGTTCATAATCATACTAATAAATTCATCTTTGCATCACGGGCCAAAGATATTCATCAACAGTTCATCTTTACACTACATGCCAAAGATATTCAACAACAAGTCATCTTTGCACTACGGGCCAAAGATATTCATCAACAACTCATCTTTGCACTACAGGCCAAAGATATTCCCCAATAGTTCATATTTGCACTACAGACCAAATATATTATTATCTCAAAGAAATATATAATCATTTCAGAATTTATATAACCAATAATTATAACCATGTTGATCATTTCACCTTTGCACTTAAGCTAAAGATATTCAATTATAAATTCAATGGTCATGATCATACCAGTCACAATTCAACTTTTCACTACTGGACAAAGAGAACCCTAGTCACGATCATACCAATAATCTACCCATCTTTACACTCCAGTGAAAGAGAATTTCAACATCAGGGTTATAAAAATGTTATATATGATAATAAAATCAATATAATCAATACATAGTTTTAATCTCCAGAGTAATATTCATAAATCAACTATAATTTGGTTAGAAAAAAAAAACCAATTTTGTAGTGAATAGTACCCGTGAATAGTAACTCGTGAATAGTAACTCATGAATAGTAACTCATGAATAGTAACTCGTGAATAGTAACTCATGAATAATAACTCGTGAATAGTAACTCATAAATAGTAACTCATGAATAGTAACTCGTGAATAGTAACTCATGAATAGTAACTCATGAATAGTAACTCATGAATAGTAACTCGTGAATAGTAATTTATGAATAGTAACTCGTGAATAGTAACTCATGAATAGTAACCCCGACATGAAAAGATAAGAATTTCACAAGAAAAATCTTACTAATATTCCGGTATAATGATATTGAAAGAAATAATATCATTTTAAAAAAATACATCCCTTATTATCCCTTACCTCAAAAGAGCATTACTTCTGACTCGAATAACGCTGAATGAACTTGCACCGTATAGCAACACTCAAGATATCAAAATACTCATAAGAATACGCTCGATATATAGAGAGAGAAATAGAGAGAAAACTTCAGTTTCTGGTGTGATTTTTAATTCTAACCTAAGCACCCTATTTATAGGAAAATGCTTAGAACACCAAAGCAGAAAATTGAATATAATAATAATATAATTACAAAATATTCAAGCCCACCTCTATATACTTGAATTCAGCCATAAACACATGCTAACCTTCTAGAAAAAGTAAGAAAAAACGTTTTTCTTAATAAAAATAATTAAAACTTCCAAAAATCAATAATTTCAGAACTTCAGAACTTCAATAATTCATAATAAATAGCCCTTTTATCAGAATATTCGAATCTCGCGAGTTTTTATAGGAAATTCAATTCTCTACAACTTTGCAGAAGAAAGTTTTTCCAAATTCCAAACAGAATAATGATGGAGGCACACAACACACCGTTTGCAATCCATCCTGGGAGTACCAAAATGTATCACGATCTTCGACATACATTTTGGTGGAGCAATATGAAAAGAGAGATCGCGGAGTTTATCTCGAGATGTTTAACTTGTCAACGTGTAAAAGCGGAGCATCAAGTACCAAAGGGTCCATTGCAACCACTTGAGATTCCGAAATAGAAGTGGGAACTCATTACTTGTGACGCCCCCAAAATAGGTATACAACACCCATTCTGAGTCGCCAAAATACATGGTACAGAAACAACTACATCTTTATTATTACAACACAAGAACTGTGAGTTTAAATATAAATATTGTCATTTAGACAATATCCACACTCAAATAAGTCCTCATTACAATTATTGATACATTATTTCACAAAAATGGTGAGGACTACTAAAGTAACTTCTAGAACTATCATTCCATACCCCGACTAGTACTCGCTACATTCTCGCCTCCTGAGAAAAATGGAACAAAAAGGAAAAGGGTGAGCTCAACTAGCCCAGTAAAGAACATTATGACTAAGATAATACAGAACAAATTATCGTTAGTCTTCAACAGGGAAAAATCTAATAGAATACAATAGACAACAAGTTTTAAATCAATAACTGCAGCGGAAACAGCAAACCATTAGAAGAGTCAAGTAGAGAATGAGTTCTACTATCTTCTAAGATTTAAAAGTCCATCATCAATATTTTATCCCTGTAACAACAATCAAAAACCATCTTTAATCAAATATTCATCTTTGCACTACAGGCCAAAGATATTCATTTGTATCACCAGTCGGTCATGTTCATCTCAACACCTGTTTATCTTTGCACTACGGGCCAAAGATATTCATCAGTTAATCATTCATCTTTGCATTACGGGCCAAAGATATTCAGTAATATCATCATTTAGGACTGAGGATGATGAAAAATATCTTAAAGAAAACGAATCCAGTGAAACAAAATAACAAATATTAAGGATTCGTATTTCGATTTATCCATGTCCAAAAATACCTTATAATTATTCATAGTAAAGTAGAATTCAAGAATGATCAAAACATGGATACAATCAAAGCTAGTACCCAGAATAGATATTTTGGACGAAAAGAAGAAAATTTTATTTTTCGGTGAATAGTAACTCGTGAATAGTAACTCCTGAATAGTAACTCATGAATAATAACCCCGACGTGAAAAGTTCTAAATTTGATAAAAATTTCCAACCAATATTTCGGCATAATGATATTAAAGAAATAATATCATTTTTGAATAAAATAACATCCCTTACCTCGTAAAGACAGTACTTCTGGTCGGAATACCGGTATAAAGCTGAAAGACACTTGCTCTGATGAATAGAAACTCTCAAAGTATCTAAATACTCACAAAATACACTCAATAATCTAGAGAGAGAAAGAGAGAAAACTTGTTTCTGGTGTGATTTTCAATTCTAACTTAGCCCTCTATTTATAGGAAAATGTTAGCACGCCGAAGCAGACTTAACCTGCAACCTAATGGCTTTACCTGCTACTATTCCCACCCACCACATTTGAATAAAAATCTCAGCACATTTCTTCACCAACCAAGAGTGGGGCCCACCAATTCTAGAATTTTCTACCAAAATGATTAACTCCGAAAATTCAACAATTTCTGAACCAGTCATCTCGTAAAATTCATAATAAATCATACATTCATTTTTAACGGTTCAAAATTTGTGGACATATACTCAACTTATATATGTATAACATATCCAAAAATTATCACGATCCAACGGTCGGATTAAAAATTATAACCCCCGCAAAATATCTCAAAAACCCTGATTTTTAATACCTCCATTCCGACAAAAATACTGATAAAAACCTCAACATTAACTCCTTCATTTTTAACCACAAAAATATATCCCTCATTTATATCCACAAAAATAAATATTTCCTTATCATATGAATCAATAATTAATTATTCACAAATAATATTACAGAATCACATTTATGACAACCAGGCCGTTCCCAGGAAAGAGGGGACTTTCCAATAAGGATTTCTCCTTACTGGCGCGCAATTAGATGACCAAACCTCTCCTTAGACAGAACTTTCTAGACATTGCCAATAATATTATCTAATAATATTATTCAAATAATATGAATTATTGATCTGATAATGGGAAATACTGTGTAGTGACAATTATTGAAACAACAGTAATATAAAATATCAACGCAGCAATTATTGAATCAATAAAATAAAATACTGAACAGTAATTACTGTAACCATTATTGAGTAGTGTCTTCTTACGTAAGAATCAATAATTGGTGCAATACAGTGTGCTACTGTGTAACAACGCGTATTACTGTGTTTTAACCATCGGGTATTCCAACAGTATTAATGGTAAAAACTATGCCGTTATTAATAAAAAACATATACTTGTCGTTTTCTTCATCCAATCGCTTTCCGTTATGGGGCCCACAAAAGACTGCACCGTCGTACGAATATTCCCCGACAGGAAGAATATTCCACGACCAAACGAATATTCCCCGACAACAATGAATATTTTATAACCACCTGCTTATTTGAAATATTTGCGCATTTTACCCATAACTAACCTCATTAATCAATTTAACACTTACTATTTCAAAATAATAAATAGAGGGAATTTAAATTTTATTTATTAATAATTTGGGGTCTTACAACCTCCCCTCCTTATGAAATTTCGTCCTCGAAATTGACGTACATACCTGGTGTTTCGAAAAGATGAGGATACCTCGCTTTCATTTCCGTTTCCAACTCTCAGGTCATTTCCTCAATAGCATGGTTTCTCCACAAAACTTTAACTTGTGGTATGACCTTCGTGCGTAGGACATGCTCCTTTCTATCCAAGATCTTGACAGGTACCTCTTCGTACGTTAAGTCTTCAGCTATCTCGTCCGGTTCTAACTCAATAACGTGGTCTGGGTCTTTCACATATTTACGTAACACAGATATATGAAAAACATTATGAACACGAGACATACTTGGAGGTAACGCGAGTCTATAGGCCACATTTCCTACTCGGTCAAGAATCTGAAATGGACCAATAAATCGTGGATTGAGCTTTCTTCTCTTCCCAAATTTTGTAACCCCTTTCCATGGAGCCACAAGCAACAATACATGATCCCCAATGTCAAATTCCACGTCCTTTCGATGAAGATCCGCATAACTCTTTTGTCGATCCTGTGCCGTTTGTATACGTTGTCGAATCGTTTGGATCTTCTCTGTAGTCATGCGTACCAACTCTGGTCCCAACAATGTTGCTTCACCCACCTCGTCCCAGCATACTGGAGAGCGACACTTTCGTCCATATAATGCTTCAAATGGGGCCACACCTATACTTGCCTGATAACTGTTATTGTAAGAGAATTCCACCAATGGTAGGTACTTATCCCAACTCCCTTTGAAATCTAGGACACAAAGTCTTAATAGATCTTTAAGAGTTTGAATAGTCCTCTCTGATTGTCCGTCCGTTTGAGGATGGTATGCCGAACTAAATCGTAAATCTGTGCCCATAGCTTTTTGCAAGCTAACCCAAAATCTTGAAGTGAATCTTGGGTCATGATCCGAAACTATGGATACTGGCATGCCATGCAGTCTCACAATCTCATCTACGTATATACGAGCAAGACGTTCAAGGGAATAAGTCTCCCGTATCGGCAAGAAATGAGCAGACTTGGTTAATCTATCAACAATAACCCAAATAGCATTTATGCCTTGAGAAACCGTGGGAAGACCCGTAACGAAATCCATGGTAATGTGTTCCCACTTCCATTTCGGAATCTCAAGTGGTTGCAATGGACCCTTTGGTACTTGATGTTCCGCCCTTACACGTTGACAAGTTAAACACCTCGAGATAAACTTTGCAATCTCTCTCTTCATATTATTCCACCAAAATGTATGTCGTAGATCACGATACATTTTGGTACTTCCAGGATGGATTGCAAATGGTGTATTGTGTGCTTCCATCATGATCTTGTACTTCAAATCAGAATTGTTAGGAACACAGAGTCTAGAGTGGACTCGAAGTATTCCTTCTTCATCGATTCTTGCTTCTAGAATAGAACCTTCTTGCACTTTCTTCTTCATACGCATCAGCTCTATGTCCGTAGCTTGAGCAGCTTTAACTTTATCGATTAAAGTCGGTTCTACTCGTATATTTGATATCATCATGTGGGTACTTGGAGCCTTCATCTCTATCTCCATCCTTTGCAAGTCATACAAAATGGGCCTTTGTGTTAACAACATTGCACTCGTACCCGCATATGATCTTTTACTCAATGCGTCAGCTACTACGTTTGCTTTTCCAGGATGATATTGGATGGTATGATCGTAATCTTTCAACAGCTCGAGCCAACGTCGCTGTCGCATGTTGAGTTCCTTTTGGGTGAAGAAATATTTGAGGCTTTATGATCTGTATAGATCTCCACTTTCTCCCCATACAGGTAGTGTCTCCAGATCTTCAACGCGAAAACTACTGCTGCCAACTCCAAATCATGAGTAGGATAATTCCTCTCATATTCTTTGAGTTGTCGCGAGGCATAGGCTATGACTTTCCCATGTTGCATGAGAACACATCCTAATCCTTTGCCTGAAGCATCACTGTAGATAACAAATCCATCCGAACCAGATGGTATTGTCAGAACAGGTGCCGAAATGAGTCTCCTCTTAAGCTCTTGAAAACTCTTCTCGCATTCCTCGCTCCATACGAATTTGATATCTTTTCGAGTCAGCTGAGTTAACGGGGTAGCAATTCGAGAAAACCCTTCCACGAATCTTCGATAATAACCAGCTCAGCCTAGAAAGCTACGTACTTCGGTCACCGTCTTTGGTTGCTCCCAACTTTGTATTGCTTCAATCTTCGCCGGGTCAACAGATACTCCATGTTTTGACACCACGTGCCTTAGGAAAGCTACTTCCTCAAGCCAGAACTCGCATTTCTTCAACTTAGCATATAACTTATTTTCACGCAGCCTTTGGAGTACCAGCTTCAAATGATGCTCATGATCTTCACGGCTTTTGGAATATATGAGGATGTCATCAATAAAGACAACAACGAACTGATCCAAATAATTCTTGAATACTCGGTTCATCATATCCATGAAAGCCGCAGGAGCATTAGTCAATCCAAAAGACATGACTAGGAATTCATAATGCCCGTACCGAGTTCTGAAGGTAATCTTTGGAATATCCTCAGTTTTAACATTCAGCTGATGATATCCAGAACGAATATCGATCTTTGAAAAGAATTGTGCTCCTTGTAACTGGTCAAACAGGTCATCAATACGAGGTAGCGGATACCTATTCTTAATAGTGACATGGTTTAATTCCCGGTAATCAATACAAAGTCGCATACTCCCGTCTTTCTTCTTTACAAATAAAACAGGAGCACCCCAAGGAGATGTACTAGGACGAATGAAACCGATGTCCAACAACTCTTGTAGTTGGACCTTTAACTCCTGAAGTTTAATAGGAGCCATTCGATATGGGGTTTTAGAAATGGGCTTTGTACCAGGTTCAAGATCAATAAAGAATTCAATTTCTCGTTCCGGGGGTAGACCGGGAAGTTCTTCAGGAAATACGTCAGGAAAGTCAATAACAACAGGAATATTATTCAAATTTGACGTGTCTTTATTCAAATCCATAACATGGGCTAAGAAAGCTTGACATCCATTTTTTAATAAACGAATGACTTTATGGCTTGATATAACAGTGATTGATTTTAATGGCTTAGTTGTTTGAATTCGTACAACAGGTTGGTTAGGAATATGAAAACTAACAACCTTACGAAAATAATCAATTTTGGCATGATGAGTAGTTAGCCAATCAATCCCTAAAATCACATCAAAAGCAAGTATCTTTAAAGAGATAAGGTTAACAGGTAAGGTGATGGTGCCAACTTGGATCACACAAGATTTATAAACAGTGGATGTGATGAAAGTTTCTCCTAACGGAGTCTCCACAGATAAATCAAAGTCTAACTTCTCCAGAGTCAAGTTTAAACGTTGAGCACAAGCAGGAGAGATAAAAGAATGGGTAGAACCGGTATCTAATAAGGTATAAACTTCGCATGAATTTATGATTAGCTTACCCGTGATCACCTCGTTTGGGTTCCTCGCATGTTGACCAGTCACGACAAACGCTCTTTCAGGAACCGTTGACTTTATCTTTTCTGGGATAGCTTTTTGAGTCACCATCCCCGCTGGACTTGATTTTGCTATAGTGCAATCTCGAGCAATATGTCCTTCCTTTCCACAATTATAACATACCTTAAACTGTTGTGGGCAGTTTGGGCTGATATGTCCTTCTTTTCCGCACTTATAGCATATAATCGGTGGTCGTTCTCCTCCCTTGGAACCAGTTGCTGCTGGTGCTGACGTCTTTGTATTGTCATTGTTGAATCTCCTCTTTTTAAAATCTCCTCCCGACTCGCTTCTTCTATTTTCATAGCCACGATTACCACCAGAGTGGTTGCCGTTCTTATCTGTATTTTTCTTTCTCCGCTGGTTATCATTGTTCTGATGACTGCTGTCACCGATATGATCCTGGTTGTGATCCCTCAGTTGACCGTACTCGTTATCTCGCTCTAATAATTGAGCCATGTTGACAACATCTGAATTGAGAGAAAATTTATGAGAAATGAGATATTGACGTATGCCGGGTTTCAAACCTCTCAGAAACATCCTCGTCATATGTTCCTCATTCTCCACCAAATGAGGTGCAAACCTGGACAACTCTGCAAACTTTGCCTCGTACTGAGATACCGTCATATTATTCTGCTCTAGTCTAATAAACTCTACCTCCTTCATATGACGAATACTTTCAGGAAAGTACTTGTCATTGAACAGTTTTTGAAATGTCTCCCAAGACATGCTGAGTGCGGTTGGATGGGTACGCTTCACAGACTCCCACCAGTAATCTGCCTCGCCACGGAACATAAAGGTGGCGAATGGAACCTTCTGTTCCTCCGTGCATCCCAAGACATCGAATATTTTGGTAATTTGCTTGACCCACGTTTCCGCCATGATCGGATCCGGCTTTCCCTTAAATTCTGGTGGTCCCAATTCTTTAAACTGTTTGGCTGTGACAAACCGTGAATTGCTATCATTTCCTCCTGTATTTTGAACACGAGTCTCCCTCGTCTGGTTTTGCATGAATTGTAAAAAACTTCTAAACATTCCATCATTCATCATCTGCTCATTGGTGTTGTTCACAGGAGGAACATTGCCAGCCTGTTGCACGTTCTCCTCGTTGGTAAGCACCGGTGTCTCCACGGTCTCATTTACTCCACTGTTAACATTCTCAGTCGACATTCTCAAATACTGCCATAAAACAAGGGTTAATTAAATAAATTAACAAATCACATAATACCCCTATATTATGACTGACCAATAAATAAGCTTAGGTAGGACACACTAGCGAAGGATTTATTCGTCTCTTCCCTCCTAGTTCTATTCCCCGATCTCCGCCAGAGATCATATCCCTAAGCTCTGATACCAACTGTGACGCCCCCAAAATAGGTATACAACACCCATTCTGAGTCGCCAAAATACATGGTACAGAAACAACTACATCATTATTATTACAACACAAGAACTATGAGTTTAAATACAAATATTGTCATTTAGACAATATCCACACTCAAATAAGTCCTCATTACAATTATTGATACATTATTTCACAAAAATGGTGAGGACTACTAAAGTAACTTCTAGAACCATCATTCCATACCCCGACTAGTACTCGCTACATTCTCGCCTCCTGAGAAAAATGGAACAAAAAGGAAAAGGGTGAGCTCAACTAGCCCAGTAAAGAACATTATGACTAAGATAATACAGAACAAATTATCGTTAGTCTTCAACAGGGAAAAATCTAATAGAATACAATAGACAACAAGTTTTAAATCAATAACTGCAGCGGAAACAGCAAACCATTAGAAGAGTCAAGTAGAGAATGAGTTCTACTATCTTCTAAGATTTAAAAGTCCATCATCAATATTTTATCCCTGTAACAACAATCAATAACCATCTTTAATCAAATATTCATCTTTACACTATAGGCCAAAGATATTCATTTGTATCACCAGTCGGTCATGTTCATCTCAACACCTGTTTATCTTTGCACTACGGGCCAAAGATATTCATCAGTTAATCATTCATCTTTGCACTACGGGCCAAAGATATTCAGTAATATCATCATTTAGGACTGAGGATGATGAAAAATATCTTAAAGAAAGCGAATCCAGTGAAACAAAATAACAAATATTAAGGATTCGTATTTCGATTTATCCATGTCCAAAAATACCTTATAATTATTCATAGTGAAGTAGAATTCAAGAATAGTACCCAGAATAGATATTTTGGACGAAAAGAAGAAAATTTTATTTTTCGGTGAATAGTAACTCGTGAATAGTAACTCATGAATAGTAACCCCGACGTGAAAAGTTCTAAATTTGATAAAAATTTCTAACCAATATTTCGGCATAATGATATTGAAGAAATAATATCATTTTTGAATAAAATAACATCCCTTACCTCGTAAAGACAGTACTTCTGGTCGGAATACCGGTATAAAGCTGAAAGACACTTGCTCTGATGAATAGAAACTCTCAAAGTATCTAAATACTCACAAAATACACTCAATAATCTAGAGAGAGAAAGAGAGAAAACTTGTTTCTGGTGTGATTTTCAATTCTAACTTAGCCCTCTATTTATAGGAAAATGTTAGCACGCCGAAGCAGACTTAACCTGCAACCTGATGGCTTTACCTGCTACTATTCCCACCCACCACATTTGAATAAAAATCTCAGCACATTTCTTCACCAACCAAGAGTGGGGCCCACCAATTCTAGAATTTTCTACCAAAATGATTAACTCCGAAAATTTAACAATTTCTGAACCAGTCATCTCGTAAAATTCATAATAAATCATACATTCATTTTTAACGGTTCAAAATTTGTGGACATATACTCAACTTATATATGTATAACATATCCAAAAATTACCACGATCCAACGGTCGGATTAAAAATTATAACCCCCGCAAAATATCTCAAAAACCCTGATTTTTAATACCTCCATTCCGACAAAAATACTGATAAAAACCTCAACATTAACTCCTTCATTTTTAACCACAAAAATATATCCCTCATTTATATCCACAAAAATAAATATTTCCTTATCATATGAATCAATAATTAATTATTCACAAATAATATTACAGAATCACATTTATGACAACCAGGTCGTTCCCAGGAAAGAGGGGGCTTTCCAATAAGGATTTTTCCTTACTGGCGCGCAATTAGATGACCAAACCTCTCCTTAGACAGAACTTTCTAGACATTGCCAATAATGTTATCTAATAATATTATTCAAATAATATGAATTATTGATCTGATAATGGGAAATACTGTGTAGTGACAATTATTGAAACAACAGTAATATAAAATATTAACGCAGCAATTATTGAATCAATAAAATAAAATACTGAACAGTAATTATTGTAACCATTATTGAGTAGTGCCTTCTTACGTAAGAATCAATAATTGGTGCAATACAGTGTGCTACTGTGTAACAACGCGTATTACTGTGTTTTAACCATCGGGTATTCCAACAGTATTAACGGTAACAACTACGCCGTTATTAATAAAAAACATATACTTGTCGTTTTCTTCATCCAATCGCTTTCCGTTATGGGGCCCACAAAAGACTGCGCCGTCGTACGAATATTCCCCGACAGGAAGAATATTCCACGACCAAACGAATATTCCCCGACAACAATGAATATTTTATAACCACCTGCTTATTTGAAATATTTGCGCATTTTACCCATAACTAACCTCATTAATCAATTTAACACTTACTATTTCAAAATAATAAATAGAGGGAATTTAAATTTTATTTATTAATAATTTGGGGTCTCACATTACTATGAATTTTGTTACGGGTCTTCCCAAGGTTTCTCAAGGCATAGATGCGATTTGGGTTATTGTTGATAGATTAACCAAGTCTGCTCATTTCTTACCGATACGTGAGACTTATTCCCTTGAACGTCTTGCTAGTATGTACGTGAACGAGATTGTGAGATTGCATGGCATGCCAGTATCCATAGTTTCGGATCGTGACCCAAGATTCACTTCACGATTTTGGGTTAGCTTGCAGAAAGCTATGGGCACGGATTTACGATTCAGTTCAGCATATCATCCTCAAACGGACGGACAATCAGAGAGGACTATTCAAACTCTTGAAGATCTATTAAGACTTTGTGTCCTAGATCTCAAAGGGAGTTGGGATAAGTACCTACCATTGGTGGAATTCTCCTACAACAACAGTTATCAGGCGAGCATAGGTGTGGCTCCATTCGAGGCGTTGTATGGAAGAAAATGTCGTTCTCCAGTATGCTGGGACGAGGTGGGTGAAGCAACATTGTTGGGACCAGAGTTGGTACACATTACTACATAGAAGATCCAAACGATTCGACAACGTATACAAACGGCACAGGATCGACAAAAGAGTTATGCGGATCTTCATCGGAAGGACATGGAATTTAATATTGGAGATCATGTATTATTACGTGTTGCACCATGGAAGGGAGTTACAAGATTTGGGAAGAGAGGAAAGCTCAATCCAAGATTTGTTGGTCCATTTGAGATTCTTGAGCGAATAGGAAATGTGGTATATAGACTCGCATTACCTCCAAGCATGTCTCGTGTTCATAATGTTTTTCACATATCTATGCTTCGTAAATATGTTAAAGACCCGAACCACATTATTGAGTTAGAACCAGACGAGATAGCTGAAGATTTAACGTACGCGGAGGTACCTGTTAAGATCTTGGATAGGAAAGAGCATGTCCTACACACTAAGGTTATACCACAAGTTAAGGTTTTGTGGAGAAACTATGCTATTGAAGAAATGACCTGGGAATTGGAATCAGAAATGAAAGCGAGGTATCCTTACCTTTTTGAAACATCAGGTACGTACGTCAATTTCGAGGACGAAATTTCATAAGGAGGGGAAGTTGTAAGACCCCAACTTATTAATGAATAAAATCAAATTTTCTCTAAATATTATTGTGAATAATAAGGGGTTAATTTGATATAATACTTTGGTTATGGGTGAAATATTCAAAATTTGCAAAATAAGCAAGTGGTTATAAAATATTCATTTTGTCGGGGAATATTCGTTTGGTCGTGGAATATTCTTGCTGTCGGGAAATATTCGTACGACGGCGCAACCTTGTGTAGGCCCCATAACGGAAAGCGATTGGATGAAGAAAACGACAAGTATAAGTTGTTTATAAATAACGGCGTAGTTGTTACCGTTAATACTATTGGAATACCCGATGGTTAAAATACAGTAGCACACGGTATTGCACCAATTATTGATTCTTACGTAAGAAGGCACTACTCAATAATTGTTACAGTAGTTACTGTTCAATATTTTATTTTATTGATTCAATAATTGTTGCGTTGATATTTTATATTATTGTTATTTCAATAATTGTTGCTGCACAGTATTTTCCTTTATCAGATCAATAATTCATATTATTTGAATAATATTATTAGATAACATTATTGGCAATGTCTAGAAAGTTCTGTTTAAGGAGAGGTTTGGTCATCTAATTGCGCGCCAGTAAGGAGAAATTCTTATTGGAAAGCCCCTTCTTTCCTGGGAACGGCCTGATTGTCATAAATGTGATTCTGTAATATTATTTGTGAATAATTAATTATTGATTCATATGATAAGGAAATATTTATTTTATGTGGATATAAATGAGGGATATATTTTTGTGGTTAAAAATGAAGGAGTTAATGTTGAGGTTTTTATCCGTATTTTTATCAGAATGGAGGTATTAAAAATTAGGATTTTTGAGATATTTTGCGGGGGTTATAATTTTTAATCCGACCGTTGGATCGTGGTAATTTTTGGATATGTTATACATATATAAGTTGAGTATATGCCCACAAATTTTGAAGCGTTAAAAATGAACGTATGATTTATTATGAATTTTACGAGATGACTGGTTCAGAAATTGTTGAATTTTCGGAGTTTATCATTTTGATGGAAAATTCTAGAATTGGTGGGTCCCACTCTTGGTTGGTGAAGAAATGTGCTGAATTATATTTCAAATGTGGTGGGTGGGAATAGTAGCAGGTAAAGCCATCAGGTTGCAGGTCAAGCTTACTAAAATTTTCCTATAAATAGAAGGCTAAGTTAGAATTGAAAATCACACAAGAAACAAATTTTCTCTCTTTCTCTCTCTAGATTATTGAGTGTATTTTGTGAGTATTTAGATACTTTGGGAGTTTCTATTCATCAGAGCAAGTTTCTTTCAGCCTTATGCCGGTATTCCGACCAGAAGTACTGATATTTTGAGGTAAGGGATATTATTTTCTTCAATATCATTATGCTGAAATATTGATATGAGTTTTTATCAAATTTGGAACTTTTTGTGTCGGGATTACTATTCACGTATACGGCACTATTCACGTATACGGTACTATTCACGAATACGGCACTATTCACCGAAAAATAAAATTTTTACTTTTTGTCCAAAATGTCTATTATGGTTACTATCTTTGATTGTATCCATGTTTTGATCTTTATTTTTGAATTCTGCTTCACAATTGATTATTATGAAGTATTATTGATCTTGGATAAACTGTTATACGAATCCCTAATATTTGTCCTTCTGTCTCACTGGATTCGTTCTCTTTAAGATATTTTTCATCATCCTCAGTCCTAAATGATGATATTACTGAATATCTTTGGCCTTTAGTGCAAAGATGTATGATTACTTGATGAATATCTTTGGCCTGTAGTGCAAAGATGAACAGGTGTTGAGATGAACATGACCGACTGGTGATACAAATGAATATCTTTGGCCTGTAGTGCAAAGATGAATATTTGGTTAAAGATGATTATTAATCGATGTTACAGGGATAAAATATTGATGATGGACTTTTAAATCTTAGAAGATAGTAGAATTCTTTCTCTACTTGACTCTTCTAATGGTTTGCTATTTTCGCTGCAGTTGTTGATCTAAAACTTGTTGTCGATTATATTCTATCAGATTTTTCCCTGTTGAATACTAATGATAATTTGTTGTATATTATCTTAGTCATAATATTTTTTACTGGGCTAGTTGAGCTCACATTTTTCCTTTTTGTTCCATTTTTTTTCTCAGGAGGTGAGAACATAGCAGGATCTAGTCGGGGTATGGAGTGATGGTTCTAGAAAGATGTTTTAGCAGTCCTCACTATTTCTGTAAAATAGTGTTTGAATAATTGTATTGAGGACTTATTTGGGTGTGGATATTGTCTAGAAGACAATATTTGTATTTAAACTCACAGAATGTGTTGTCGTATTTTGCACGACAATTGTATTATTGAAGTTGTAGTTTGCTTTCTGTACCATGTATTTGGCGACTCAGAATGGGTGTTGTATACCTATTTTGGGGGCGTCACACAAAGTCTAATTTCTCAAGAGTCAAGTTCAAACGTTGAAAACAACTAGGTGAAATAAATGAGTGGGTAGAACCGGTATCGAATAAGGTATAGACTTTGCAAGAGTTTATAATTAACTAACCCGTGCTAACTTTGTTCGGGTTACTCGCTTTTTGAGAAGTCACAAAAAACGCTCTTCCTGAAACCGTCGACTTTGTTTTGTCAGTATCCGCCTTTGGTGCCACCGTCCCAGCTGGACTTAATTTTGCTACAGGACAAAATTGAGCTATGTGACCATCTTTTCCACAACTAAAACATACCTTGGAAGGATTTGGACAGTTTAAACTTATATGTCCCTCCTCTCCCCATCTGTAGCATCTAATTGGCGGTCGTTCTCCTACCCTAGAATTTGTTGCTGGTGCTGACGTCTTCCCGTCATTGTTAAATCTTCTCTTCTTGAAATTTCCACTTGAATCATTCTTCTATTATCTTGGCCATGATTACCACCGAAGTGGTTACCGTTTCTGGCATACTGATTTCCTCCACGTTTGTTGTCACTGCTTCTATGACTGCTACCACTGGTATTATCGACTTGCCAGCTGCTCTCTCTTGGTTGGGTCGACTCATTATCGCGCTCCAATAACTGAGCCCTATTTACAACATCTGAATACAAACATAGTTTGTGAGAAATTAGGTATTGACGTATCTCGGGTTTTAAACCTCTTAAAAACATCCGCGTCATTCTCTCCTCATTATCAACCAAGTGGAGCACAAACCGGGACAACTCAATAAACTTAGCTTCGTACTGCGACACGGTCATATTGTTTTGCTCCAACTTGATAAACTCCACCTCCTTCATGTGACGAATACTTTCGAGAAAGTACTTGTCGTTTAATAGCTCTTGGAACTTCTCCCAAGACATTTTGAGTGCGGCAGACTGAGTACGCTTTACTGATTCTCACCAGTAATCTGCCTCTCCTCTCAACATGAAGGTGGCAAAGGGAACCTTTTGCTCCTAAGAGCATCCCAAGGCTTCGAATATCTTGCTGATCTGCTTTATCCACGTCTCCGCCTTAAGTGATTCTGGCTTTCCCCAAAACTCCGATGATCCCAGCTCCTTGAATTGCTTAACGGTGACCATCTGTGAGTTGCCAGTGTTTCCACCAGCATTTTGAACACGAGCCCCTCTCGTCTGATGTTGCATGAATTGCATAAAGCCTCTGAACATCCCATCATTCATCATTTGATCGGTGTTGTTGTTTACTTGAGGATTATTGTCTTCCTGTTGCACATTATCCTGGGTATTGATCGTTGGTGACTCAACGGTCTCATGTGCTTCATTGTTGATATCAATATTTTCAGATGCCATTTTCAAACACTACACAAAATAAGGGTTAATTGACATGTCACATATTATCCCTATACTCTGACCGACCAATTAAATACCAAATAAACTTAGGTAGGTTATACTAGCGAAGGAATTCCCCGTCTATCCCCTCCTAGTTCTTGTCTCACATCTCAGCCATGGATCATATCTCTAAGCTTTGATACCAACTGTGACGCCCCCAAAATAGGTATACATCACCCATCTTGGGTCGCCAAATACATGGTACAGAATACAAATACAAACTTAATTATACAACAAGAGCTGAGAGTTTTTACACAAATATTATCTCATAGACAATATCCAAACTCAAATTCAATCCTCATTACATTTATTATCACACTAAATAGTGAGGATTACTAAAACAGCCATCTCGGACCATCACTCCATGTCTCTACTAGTTCCGGCTATGTTCTCATTTCCTGAAGAGAATAATGAAAGCAAAAGGGTGAGCTCAACTAGCCCAGTAAGAAATATTATGACTAAGATAATGCAGAATAAGTTATCGTTAGCCTTCAACAATGTTAAACTGATAGAATATAATAGACAACAAGTTTAACTGCAGCGGAGCAAGCAATCTATTAGAAGAGTCAAGCAGAGCATAATATCTACTATCTTCTATGATTTAAAAAGGTTTTCATCAACTTTATCGCTGAGACTCAGCTTAATAAATAAACCACATCATCGAATCATCCCTGCACTACGGGCCAAGGATATTCATGTAATCAATAATGGTCATGATTATACCGAATAATCCCTTGTCATAATCATACCAACCACTGTCCCACAATGC
This sequence comes from Panax notoginseng, assembly GCA_016801055.1. Taxonomy (NCBI): domain Eukaryota; kingdom Viridiplantae; phylum Streptophyta; class Magnoliopsida; order Apiales; family Araliaceae; genus Panax; species Panax notoginseng. The sequence goes on along the minus strand of CM029012.1, from coordinate 147,758,309 downwards.
ACTACAGGTCAATGAGGACTTTTATCACATCATTTATAACATTACGGGTCATGATTATACCGAATGATCCCTGGCCATAATCATACTAATCAACAGTCCATCAATGAACGTAAGCCAAAGATGACTTTCATCACAATATAAGCATGAAGATGATGACAATGATATAAGAATTCAATTAAATGAAAGCAAAAGATAAATTTTAAAGATTTATAATTTAATTTATCCGGAATTAAATAATGCCCAAATTGTCAACATGATACTGCTTTGTGGAGTAAAACTCAAGAATAATATCCATGTATCAAAAATAATTTGGACAAAAAATAAATAAATTTTTCAGTGAATAGTACCCTGTGAATAGTACTTCGGGAATAGTACCCCGTGAATAGTACCCCGGCATGAAAAGTGTTCCGAATACCCGAATGAATAATATTTAAAAGAATAGTAATCGGGTGAATAGTAACTCATGAATAGTAGCTAGTGAATAGTACCCCAGCATGAAAAGTGTCCCGAATACCTGAGTGAATAATATTTTAGTGAATAGTAACTCGTGAATAGTACCCCGGCATGAAAAGTGCCCCGAATACCCTAGTGAATAATATTTTAGTGAATAGTAATCGGGTGAATAGTAACTCGTGTATAGTATCCCGGCATGAAAAGTGTCCCGAATATCCGAGTGAATAATATTTTAGTGAATAGTAACCGGGTGAATAGTAACTCGTAAATAGTACCCTGGTGAAAATATTGATATTTAATAAGAAAGTTCAGGTCAATATTCCAACGAAACGATACTGGATGAAGCGCTAATTTCGGGGATTATAGAAGCAATACTTACCATAGTAAGTTTAGATTTAAGAATATGAAAAGAAATAACATACGAAACTGCAAATGGATTTTTACTTGTCATACGGTATGTAATCTGCGTAGACAGGTTATTCCGACATATTAAAGGATGAATACGAAAAAATAGTATTCCTTATGAATACGAAAGAAATAATACCCCTTACGAATACAACAAATAATATCACTTACCTTAGTAGAAGACTGGATACTGCAATAGTGAAGTAAGCAAGTAGCAGAATACTCTTCTTCTTGTTCTCTATAGTTTCTCTTGTGAGTCTCAGTAAATTGGTGAGAATGAAAGAAGAATTAAGCTTCTATTTATAGGAGAAATGACTAAATAGTAACTAATTCACGAACAGTCCAAATTGATTTATTATTAGAACGGACGGTCCAGATTGATTACTATTAAAACCACAATCGACGGTCCAGATTGATTTACTTTTAAAACCACTATCGATGGTCCAGATTGATTTACTTTTAAAACCACCACCGACGATCCAGATTAATTTACTATTAAAACCACCACCGACGATCCAGATTAATTTACTATTAAAATCATCACCAATGGTCCAAATTAATTTACTATTAAAACCACCACCAATGGTCCAGATTGATTTAACTTATTACACTTTAGTACCCCTAAAGTTTTCCAAGTTTGCATTATTCCCCTCTAGCTTTTGTAATTCACTTATCTTCAATAAACACATTCCTAATACATCAACAATTATTCATCATTAATATTATAACTCACAATATTTAACAACCAGATCATTTCCAAAAAAGAGGGGCTTTTACGATAAGGATTTCTCCCTATTGGCGCGCAATTAGGTGACCAAATCTCTCATCGACAGAACTTTCTAGACATCGTCAATATTACAAATAATAATATGAATAACTTTATTGTCTCAATTATTGATTTAATAATATAAAATATTATGCAGATGATACTGTGACAATAATTGAATAAAAAATATGAGAGATATTATGCAGCAATTACTGCAGCAATAATTGAGTATAACTGAGTGACTTTTCATGTAAGCATCAATAATCAATACCGTGTGCTATTATGCAACCACGCGTATTACTGTACTTTTACCACCGAGTAGTTCAACAGTTAACGGTAAAACTTTCGCCGTTATTTTTATAAAAAGATATTTATGTCGTTTTCTAACTCCGAGAATAATTTTGTTGTGGGGTCCACCAATGATTGTGTCGTTGTACGAATATTTTCTGTTTAAAACGAATATTTCTCGACCAATCGAATATTTTATAACAACTTGCATACTTTGCAAAATTTATAAATATTACCCACAATTATAACATTATATCAAAACCACACCATAATATTCAAAAATATATTTCGAAAAAAATTAATCTTTATGTATGAAAGTTGGGGTCTTACAATGATAGCTTGGGAGAAGTCGAAGAGTCTGACAGAGTGGTTGCAGTTCTTCAGCAAAAGAAGAGTTCATGGACGCTGTATGCAGATGGATCTTCTACTTCGGACATCAGTGGAGCATGGATTATTTTGACAAGTCCGGAGGGATTCAAGGTGCAGCAGGCCATCAGATTTAGGTTCAGAGCAACGAACAACGAGGCAGAATACGAAGCAGTGCTAGTAGGCTTACGACTGGCGAAGAGTCTCGAAGTTCAGAAGATAATTATTTACAGTGATTCTCAGTTAGTCGTCAAGCAGGTTTCAAGGGAATATGAAGCCCGAGGTTCAAGAATGATCAAATACCTTGCAGAGTTAAAGGATCGGCTTCGATATTTTCTTTCCTATGAGTTTCAAGGGGTTGAACACAATGACAATTTCATTGCCGATGCATTGTCAAAGCTGGCTACTACGAATGCAAATAATTTTGATGGGTCTGTGTATTTGGAAATTCTGCAACAGCCTAGTATTCAGCATGAGTCAGTGATGTGCTTTGACCGTTCTAACTGCTGGTTGACTCCATACCTGGAGTATCTGGCAGATGACGTCCTTCCTTCGGATCAGATGCTGGCTAAGAAAGTTAAGTACAAGAGTGCTAACTTTGTTCTTATTGATGGAGATCTTTATCGAAGAGCTTTTTCGTCTTCACTGTTGAAATGTTTGACTCCATTCGAAGCTGAATATACTCTTCGAGAGGTTCACGAAGGCATCTGTGACAACCATATGGCTGCCAAGTCATTAGCTTACAAAGTACTTCGGCAGGGGTACTATTGGCCTACAATTTTTAAGGAAGCAACGGAGTATGTCAAGAAATGTCAAAAGTGCCAACTCAACAGTCCGATTCCACATCAGCCACCAGAAGAGCTATACTCTATTCTATCTCATATACCTTTTGTTGCCTGGGGGGTAGATATACTGGGTCCATTGTCGAAAGCTAAAGGTCAGGTCAATTTTGTTATACTTGCAATTGATTATATGACTAAATGGGTAGAAGCAAAACCATTTAGGTTGATAACGGAACAGGAGTGTTTAAAATTTTTGAAAGAATTTGTAGTATTTCGTTTCGGAATTCCTAAAGTGGTAATCTCAGATAACGGACGCCAGTTTGTGAGATCAAAGTTTGAAGCATTTCTAAAAGAGTTGGGAATCCAGCACATAAGGACTTCGGTAGCTCATCCACAGTCTAACGGGCAGGTTGAGGTAACCAACAGAACGTTTCTGAATGGGATCAAGCGTAGACTGGATAAGGCTAAGGGTAGATGGCCAGAAGAGCTGTTCAGCGTATTATGGGCTTATCGGATTACAACAAGAGATTCACCTTTCAAGTTAGCCTATGGTACTGATGCCTTAGTCCCGTTGGAAATTGGGTCTACGAGTCTTCGAGTTAGTCAATTTAAAGAAATACACAATGAAGAAGGGCTGAGGGTCAACATGGATTTACTAGAAAAAGTTAGGGAGACAGCCTTGATTAAGTTGGCAGCCTATCAGTAACGAGTAGCTAAGCACTATAATAAGGAGGTAAAGCTTCGAAGGTTTGCAGTGGGAGATTTCATCCTCAGGGAAGTCGAAGCATCTACGCCTCAAAATTTGGAAAAGCTAATGCCGAACTGGGAAGGACCTTATGAAGTTATTGAAGTACCAAAGCCAGGGACTTATCGGTTGAGGGCATTAGATAGATCAGAAATAAAGAATACTTGGCATGCTGGAAGGCTTCGGAAATATTTTCAGTAGAAAAGTGTCAGTATACCGGAGTCTATAAATATTTGAATCCTCATCAATAAAAGATCCTTTTTTATCCAATTGATCTTCTGTTCATTTTCGTTCAATTTCGTATGGTGTAAGGAGGTTCGGGTGGACTCGTTGACCCTTCGAGGGAAGCCTATTTGTTCGGTGGATCTTATGAATTTGTTAGGCCCTGCGTGGTAAACAAAATTCAATAGTGTAAGGAGGTTCGGGTGGACTCGTTGACCATTCGATGGTAGCCTATTTGTTCGGTGGATCTTAGGAATTTGTTAGGCCCTGCATGGTAAACAAAGTTCAATGGTATAAGGAGGTTCGGGTGGACTCGCTGACCATTCGATGGTAGCCTATTTGTCAGGTGGATCTTATAAATTTGTTAGGCCCTGCGTGGTAAACAAAGTTCAATGGTGTAAGGAGGTTCGGGTGGACTCGCTGACCATTCGATGGTAGCCTATTTGTCAGGTGGATCTTATGAATTTGTTAGGCCCTGCGTGGTAAACAAAGTTCAATGGTGTAAGGAGGTTCGGGTGGACTTGCTGACCATTCGATGGTAGCCTATTTGTCAGGTGGATCTTATGAATTTGTTAGGCCCTGCGTGGTAAACAAAATTCAATGGTGTAATGAGGTTCGGGTGGACTCACTGACCATTCGATGGTAGCCTATTTGTTAGGTGGATCTTATGAATTTGTTAGGCTCTGCGTGGTAAACAAAGTTCAGCGAATTTGTTAGGCCCTGCGTGGTAAACAAAGTCCATATAGTACAAGGAGGTTCGATTGAATTCGTTCAGATCTGTCTCACACTTCGATAACGAATAAGTATTACTTTATTACTGTATTACTTAATTTTGTTTAAGTGTTGAGTTCAGATTATATGATTACTTGATCTTATCTGTTATATGATTTACTTAATTGTTAACTAACAGTTTAAGTTAAGTTTAAGAAAGAGCTTGTACATTTTTTAAGTTGATTAATGGAGAATTATTGACAAGAAATAATTACAAAGGAGTAATAAGAAACAAAGTCGAAATTTCATTGATATAAAGTTATTTACATGAAAGATAGAACTTTACAGAAATCCTAAAGCTATGGGAAAGAGTAGTCGTCCTTAGGCATTGTCTTTGCCATCCAAGGAGTCGAGAATTTTGGGATCTAAATTGGCAGCGACAAGCTTTTCCTTACCCTTGCTTCGACAGACCTCATACCTCTCAGAAAACATTAAAACGATCTCTTCATTCAGCTCAGATGACTTCCTGTAATCATCTTGAATTTGCCTACGAAGGTCTTCGGTCAGAGGTGGACCCAGCTCCTTCAGTGTGCGCAGCTTATCTTGAAGCTTACGGCATCTGATCAGGTGTTTTTCCTCCTTAACCTAAGCGTTGGCTTGGACTTCATTGATTTGTTTCGCCAAGCTCAAATTGGCCGTGGCAAGACCTTCGTTCTTACTCCGAAGAGCTTTGTTCTTCTGGACCAAGTCAACGTTTATGTCGATAGTTTCGCGATGAATGGCCTTGATCTTCTCCAGCTGTTCTTTTGTTTTTGCAAGATCTTTTCGAAGGCATTCATTATTAAATTGGGTGATATCGTGATCACTTCTCTCTTTAGCCAGAGCCAAATTCAGTATGGCATTTTCTTTTTGGATGGCTTTCTCTTCAACTTCAACTTCTTTGTACTTCGGACGGAGGCGCCCGAAGACAACATTTGCCTACAGATAATCAGTATTCATTGATCAGTTTTAAGTATAGGGACAGGAATGAAAACGGATAAATTAAATAACAAACTTGGTACTTCATACCCTCTTCAATTAGGTCCATGGTAGAGCTGTTGCCGAATCTATGATCATCAGTATCTCGGGCGAATGAATCATAGAGCTGAAAAGGGAAGTTCTCATTGAATTCAGGCCACATGGTAGGGGATGCCATGGCTTCACGCCTGAATCCTGACGGGGATGGCCGTGATGGAGAAGACATAGGTAGTTCATTAGGAGGTGGGGGTTGAATAGGGGCATGCTCAGGAGGTGGTGGTGGCTGGTCATCAGAAGGTTATTTTCTTTTCTGAGAAAGAGATGAAGAAGGCTCGGTTTGTTCTTCGAACTGTTCCTCAGAAACTTGGATTTCCACAGGGATGACTATGGGGGGATCAACTTCAGTATTGGGTACTCGAAGTTCATCAGCGGATAGAGGGTTTATCTTGACTCTCCTCTTTTTGATACGAAGAGCTTGAATTCGTTCATCTAGAGGCATATCTAGTAAACCTTCCTTGAAGGATGGTGATGGAACAGTTTTGACTTTTCGAACGGTTCGTTTCTTACAGCGAGGTTGGGTGGACTCGTCGGTTGGAGGGGGTTCGGTAGTTTGAGTTTCGGTGGCTCAGGGTTTGAAAATTGAAGGCTCGTCAATTTTGGGTTTGGTGATGTTTTCAAAATCATTGCCGGATAGAAAGGCTTCTAAATCTCTTCGGTCCAAAGAGGTCGGCTTAATCAGAGATACTGCAAAAGAGAAAAACCTTCATTCAGAACAATTTTTCAAAGAAAATTCAACAAGTTATGCAACTAATGAGAGTTCGAGACTTACGTTTGTGGTCATATAACCATGCTTGTTTAGTGAAAAGACCATGACTAAATTCCTTCTTCGGAAAGTTGTCCAGGAGCTCGATCATCTCGTTGACTCGTTCTTCGACGATGTCCCCAAAGTTTACAGAAACTTTGTGTAAGGTGGTCCAGTCTGGCAGAGAAGTGATTTCGGGCCCTTTGACGAAGAGTCATTCTTTGTGCCATCCCTTGTTGCTGGAAGGGGTGTTGATCAGAGAGTGTCTCTCGAAGTTATCCCCGGGCTTCGAGGCTATCTTGCTCAGAACTTTGAATCCCTTTTCTCAGGATTTGTTAATGGTATAGATAGAAAAGAAGAAGTCGAGGGTAGGGGCGACGCCTACTTCGTGGCAGATTGCGATGAAAGCTAAGATGTGGATGTATGAGTTCGGGACAAGCTGGGCGAATCCGACGCCAACGAACCCAAAGAGGGTGACCAGGAAGACGTGGAGAGGGAAGCGAACTCCTTTCTCTAGGAGTGTGAGGGGCATGGCAGTCCAACCCTCTAGACATTGGTACATCCGCTCTGTGAAGGACAGTCTTCTGAGATAGTGGGTTTTCGAAATCTGGTATCTTTCTCGGATGGTGCAAACTTCTTTCTCTGATAGTGAGGATGGAGTGTTGGCGTGGAGAAATTATTCTTCATTTTGGAAGAACACTGAAGGGTTTGGAAGTGGTTTTGACGGCGTGCCTTTGCTAGAGGTAGCTATTGGGTTGGGGTTTGACCCCGAGGCCATTTTGGTGGGACTTAGGGGAGGAGGAACAATAGAAAGTGGAATTACAGATATGGGGATTGCATTATCGGAACTTTGAGAAGCCATTGTTAACGATTCACAGATAGAGAGAGAAATCGGGAGAAAGAAGGAAGCAAGAGTCGTCTGAAATTCAAATTGGCAGGTAAAACTGTCAAAATTGGGGAAAAGGAGTTTATATACTGGCGGTCTTTTTAGTTTTTTGCGAAACTCGAGGGCGACTAATTTAATGCTAGTAATGATGATGAATTTTAAGGGGTAACATCCGGTTTTGGTTTTAAGTACTAACCGAAGTGGGCTTCTCAATTGGGTTTCTAGTTTTTATTTATGTTACTATGTGATATTCATTAGTTGGGCCTCGATCAACTTTATTTATTGGGCTGGATATACTCTTTTATTAAACACTCTATTTAATAAAAGACTGGGGGGCAATGCTGGGCCATGTTATTTTATGTAGTGGGTCGAACTATTTGGGTTGATTCATTTGATTAAATCTATTGGGTCCTGGAAGAATTATTGGGCCAGATCATTAGGCCTGACCATTAGGAATGTAATGGTTTGAATTGGGCTTTGACCGGTAATGATGAAAAAGATGTTTGTTGACTGTTATCTCTGCAAGGTATTGATGAGGATTGGACTTAATCGGCCGGCGGTGGCAAACAGATATGGGATGGAGCAGGTAGGTTGTTGGGGTTTCGATACAGAAACGCACAGCGGAAATTAAATTTTAAAGCAATTTCGAAACCCTAAAACAGGATCCATGCGAAAAATAATTAATTCAGTGGTACGAAATTATACCGATTGTAAAAGCTAGAATCGATGCGGTCGAATCTCCAACGCAATTCAAACGGACTGCGTCTCTACGGTATCCACACGAACGCTCCACACGAATCGTCCTACGATCTGCAGAAGAAGGAAACGCAGTACTAGCCACCAAGGATGAGGATTTTTTAAACTATTTTTCTCTAGTCTCTCTCTAAGAGCGGCTAGTTTTTTTTTGTTTTGACGTAAAACCTAAAGTGACTGATATACATCATATATATAGCAGTCAGGAGGAATTAATCAAAATCTAATGTTATTAAAATCCGAATTTATATATATCTTAATTAAGTCTTACTTAATTAATATACCTATATATAAATTATCCTATTAATTTAAATTCATAATTTAAAATTATATCAATCATATTGACATATTTAAATCTTTACAATTTAAATTAATTTCCTTTTAATTACGTTCTTTGTGTGTGACCCTATAGGCTATTATTACGTTGACAATAACCTTAAAATCATATTATAAAGTTATAAACGGTTAGCGGCATCTAGTAATGCATCACTGCTACCCAAGTAATAATAAGATCGATGATTCGATGCAACCTTTTCGTGACCAATGTTTCAATGTAATTTAATCCTTTTAACCTTAATATCCAAGATTAAACTCGAGTCATGGAATGTGTCATACTCTTCATAATTTAATCTGAGTTTTTCTTGATCAATGAGTGGACTATATGAAACAAATTATTATTTGAGCATGGCCATGCATTTCATAGTCCTACTCAATCAAGAGGCCTATGGATATCACCCATAATATATAGGATGGTTAAATTCCATCTAGATCACTCATATTCCTCACACGATTCATGATGTACCCAATAATCACCTTTATAGTCCACCCTATTAAAGGTGACATTTGATGATATCAAAGTACATAAATTCTCGTGTAGTAATATAGTGATTTCAGGTCAGAGGACCATTACATCATTGTCACTATGAGAATTGCTAATGACACTTCGCATAATGCTCCATATAGAATTCTCATGGTGGGTCTGTCCAGTACATCGTTCTCTAACATGTACCTATGTATTGACTTAATATCTCATATATTTATGACCAATGAGATTTGGTCATCAGTCAATCCACACACTAGTCTCAATGCATCATTGTTGTCCCATCAACAATGATACTCGACTAGGGACATTTAAGAACAATGATACTAATTGTAATTATATAATCTCATGTTCAAGTCACATACTTGAAACTATATAATTTGTATCACTATTCTAAGGAATTTTATTATGTTAACAATTATATTACGCAGTAAATAAAACCATAATAAAATTATTTATTTATTCAATCAACAATAATATCAAATGTTAAGCAATTATATCAAATAATTGGCCTCTAGGGCATAAACTCTAACATAGGTTACATGCAGTCAGCTGAGGTCACTGGTAGTGGGAGAACGGTGTCAGGGGGTAGTGGGTGGCACGAATAACCGGGTGTTGAGTATATGATAGCAAGGATAGCACACAAGCAAAGGTAACTGATATTTTTATCTATCAAAACACTAGACTTTATTTCCTCCATTGTTAACCTTGTGCTCGCCTGTACTGACTCTCACGCCGGAGCTATCCCCCGACGGTCCAAGTCATCAAGCTTTTGGTATTGACGTGTTTACTGTACAGGATTGGACACGTTTTACGTGATTGAGGCGCGTGAAAAGATCTTGGCGTAAACATTAGGTATGACGATTTAGCATGACATCTTGGACAAGATTAACTCAGTCAACAAAGATTTGCAGTCTAAAACATGCGTATTGATGTTGCCATATTGAAATTGAAGGCCCTGATTTATTTATTTGAAATATACAGAGAAAAGGGGTTTACATCTGTCATGCTTTCTACCAAAGCTATTGCACATTGTATGGGAATTGATCCTGTATTTCCTAAGAAACGTCAAATTCATATAAAGAAACAATTTGATGAGAATTCCAGTGATGAGACGACACAATCTGCTGAAGAATGTTTCAAAGTTAATTATTTTCTTGTTCTAGTTGATATGACTATTTACTCAATTGAAAAATAAGTTTTTACAATTTCAAACATTTGAAGATGTTTTTGGATTATTTGAAGATTGTTGAAAAATTGTTGTGCATCGAGAATGATACGTTGAACAAGCTTGATTTTGAACATTTGATTGAAGATTTTGTCTCTGAGAATACTAGAAGAAAAATATTTTAATGAATGTATTCTCATATATTTTGTTGTAGTTGAAGTTCTCATATATTTTGTTGTAGTCGAATTATTATTTTTTATGTACCGAAAATACACTTTTTTTAGATATAACTTATACTTTTTATTTATTTATTTTGTGAAAACAATTTTTCAAAAAGGGTGTCATTTTTATTTTTCGTATTGTACCACCAAAATGTCAAGAAGAGCTCTCAACTTTTCAAATGCAGCTGACATATCACATCACATTAAATACACAAATCCCAATTCAACTACTAGATAAAACTTAGATGTTTGATCCCCTACCAAAAGAAAGAAATTGAATTACTATACTATCCACAACACTTATAAAACATACTACTATTTAACTAAATCTATAAAACAAAAATGAAATTTCTGACTCAACTTCGAATAATAATGAAACCAGAACTTGAATGCCAACATTGAAGTTAAATTAGAAACCTAAATTCATCATTAAAACCATAAACTTAAACAAAAACAAGAAGACTGAAAATAACCCGAAAATTAAACAATATAATATAACTCTACTGAAAGAAGCAAAGAAGCAATACAATTCAAACATTTAAAAAACCACCAATCCCATTATTAAGGGAAAACCCAAAACTATCGGACTCTAAACTGAACATGTAAAAAGACATCCAACTACTAAATTCCCTCCATTTTTTCTCTGCAAAATAAACATAATATTATAATCAAATCAGAAAATTTTAAGAGATGTGTTGGGCCATGATACTTTATATGCTGGGCCGAACCGAATGGGCCCATCCCTTGGTCATGTTTACTTGGTCTTGAATGTATTGGGCCGAATTGTTGGGCTAACTCATCAAGCAAATGATATCCTGGCTTGGGCTTTGACCAATAATGATGAATAAGATAACAGTTGACTGTTATCTCTGTCACCGTCTATATGACATTAATAAGGATGGTACTGTATTTGCCGGCGATGGACAAAGGTAATGGAGTATCAGGTAAACTATTGGTAGTGGGGGTGTCAGGGGATAGAGTGCCACAAGAAATCGGGTTTCGAGTATATGAGGCAGGGATCACTCAAGGAGAAAGGTAACTAAAATATTTTCTCTCTCAAGACTCTAGACATTTTATTCCTCCATTGTTAACCTTGTGATCGCCTGTACTGACTCTCACGCCGGAGCTACCCCTCGACGGTCAAGCCGTCAAGCTTTTGGTGTTGTCGTGTTTACTGTGCAGGGTTAGACGTGTCTTACGTGATTGAGACGCTTGGAAAGATCTTGACGTTAACATTGGTGCTAGAAGGAGAGCTTTCTAGTGTTCTTGATATTTTCAATCACAAACTGTAGTTGCTCTACGTCGGAATCCATGGTGAGGAGTAGAACAGTTACACCTGAAGGACAACTGTTGGCTGTGAGTTCTTCTGTACAACGTATTTCTGTCAAGGATCGTTTGGGTCCTTCAAAGAGTGCTCATGATAGCATGGCTTCCAAACATAACTCAAAAGGTTCTCATTCGAGAGCCCATGGTGAAGCCAGAAGAAGGTTGATTTTTGCTGCTGATAAAGGACCTGACCATGGTCGGAAACGGGTAGAAGGCACACTGCCTAAAACTCGACACCAAGATGGCCAGACCGACAAGGCTTCCAAGTTGGCTAAGATGGCAGACGAAGCCGACAAGACCTTAGAGGTTCTTTTGAAGCAGAGGGAAGATATCGCAGAGCAGATGCTTCATATGGCCGAGTTAAAAGACGAAGCGTCTAGCTATGCTCAGTCCGAAGGGCATAGTAGGCCCACTGAAAGGAGACAGAGAAAGGGGAAGGAGTCTGCCCATTCGGGATCGAAGAAGATCAAGATGCCCTACTCCTCGGAGATCGAAGAGGGCACTCCACCCTATCGGTTCTAGGGAGCATGGTCGAGGCAGACAGAGAGACAGGTCCAGGGAGTACACGCCTGAGAATATAAAGAAGGCACCCCGCCTTGAGTATTCTCACCACAGTGACAGTGCCCCACAACGAAGCATATCCAGAGGTCGTACTCCTGAGAGTCCACTGAGGGTACACCACCCTGTGAACACTCGTCGTCAAAAAAGTCCCTCGAAGGTTGGGGGTTCGAATGATAAAGGTCGGTCTACTCAGAAGATGAGAGATTCCCCAGACAAAGAAGTCTCATCACAGCCAGAAGGAGTAGAATTTCTGGTTAAGGAACTAAAGGAGCTTCGGAAGCAGCTGGCCGAAGTCTAACATGTAAAGGATACTTCGAGAAAGAAGACATCTCCTTTTTCCATGGATATCCTCAAAGAGAAAGCCGACCCCACCAAGAAGTTTCCCCATATGAAAAGTTATGCTAGGTCTGAAAATCCTTATGACCATAGTCAGGTGTTCGACAGATTGATGGATTACTATGACTTTAGTGATGCTGCTAAATGTCATACCTTCGTTACGACACTCCGGAAAGATGCCAAGCAGTGGATGGGGACGTTGCCTTCAGATTCAGTTTCATCATGGGCAGATTTATGCAGTAAGTTCCATGCTCACTTCGGGAGCAACAAGAGAATGGGGAAACCAACAGGTTCATTGGCTCAAGTTCGACAATTTTTAAATGAGTCTTTGAGCCAGTATGTGGAGCACTTCCGAGAAGCAGTTGGCCAGGTGACCGATCTTAACGATCTTCAAGCCGTCGGACTATTTCAGAACGGTTTGGACCTGGTGAAGTCAGAAAAATGGGTGAAGAAGCTGATGTTTCACCACCCGAAGAGTCTTGCTGAAGCTTTCGATAAGGCGGAGGGTTATATAGTGGTAGAGGAGGCTATGAATAGCCTAAAACGTCCGTCTTCAGATAAACTGAAGGAAACAGATCGGGACAAAACTGATGGTGGTCAGAAGAAGAATAACGATCGCTACGATGGAGGGTCCAAGAAGTATAACAACTGGAAACAGGGAGGAGGTCGTTCGTCCGCTCCGACCTAGAAGGTGAATAAGACGTACACTCAACTGAACACCGACAGGGCTATTATTCTTTATCAGATCAAAAATTAACCCATCTTCGAACCACCCAAGGACAACCTTAAGCCCGAAGCAAGTAATTCTCGCAAGTACTATGATTATCATCAGGCTCCGGGTCACGATACAAATGACTATGCTAGTCTGAAAGACTTTATAGAGAGGAAGGTTTAAGGGGGTGCCCTAGTTCAGTATGTTGCAGTGAGAACAACTCAACAAGCCCAACAAAGAGATAGAGAACCTGTTCAGGTTGCTCAGCCAGCTCAGCCTGCATTGACAGCTCCTGGACAGCCAGTAAGGCATGTGGTCGATGTCATCACTGGAGAGACTTCTGACAAACTTGTTGGGAAGAAGCGTCGAGGATACCTAGATTCGGTCATGTCAGTGTCGGATGTAACGCCCCCAAAATAGGTATACATTACCCATTCTGAGTCGCCAAATACATGGTACAGAAACAAATACAACTTCATTAAAATAATTGTCGCGCAAAATACGATAACACAAATACTGTGAGTTTAAATACAAATATTATCTTCTAGACAATATCCACACTCCAATAAGTCCTCATTACAATTATTGAAACACTATTTTACAAAATAGTGAGGACTGCTAGCACAACTAACTGGAAACATCACTCCACACCCCGACTAGTTCCCGCTATATTCTCGTCTCCTGAGAAAAATGGAACAAAAAGGAAAAGGGTGAGCTCAACTAGCCCAGTAAAGAATATTATGACTAAGATAATAAAAAATAACTTATCATTAGTCTTCAACAGGGAAAAATCTGATAAAATATAATAGACAACAAGTTTTAAATCAACAACTACAGCGAAAACAACAAACCATTAGAAGAGTCAAGTAGAGAATGAATTCTACTATCTTCTAAGATTTAAAAGTCTATCAACGATATTTTATCCCTGTAACATCAATCAATAACCATCTTTAATCAAATATTCATCTTTGCACTACAGGCCAAAGATATTCATTTGTAACACCAGTCGGTCATGTTCATCTCAACACCTGTTCATCTTTACACTACGGGCCAAAGATATTCATCAGTTAATCATTCATCTATGCACTACAGGCCAAAGATATTCAGTAATATCATCATTTAGGACTGAGGATGATGAAAAATTATCTTAAAAAAATGAATCCAATGAGATAGAAGGACAAATATTAGGGATTCGTATTATAGTTTATCCAAGTACAATAATACTCCATAATAACCAAATGTGAAGGAGAATTCAAAAATAAAGATCAAAACATGGATACAATCAAAGATAGTAACCATAATAGACATCTTGGACAAAAAGAAAATTTTTTATTTTTCGGTGAATAGTGTCATATACGTGAATAGTGCCGTATACGTGAATAGTAACTCCGACACAAAAAGTTCTAAATTTGATAAAAAGTTCATATCAATATTTCAGCATAATGATATTGAAGAAAATAATATCATTTAAGAAGAAAATAATATCCCTTACCTCAAACGAACAGTACTTCTGATCAGAATATCGTATATGAGGCTGAATGAAACTTGTGCTGTATAGCAACTCTCAAAGTATCAAAATACTCACAAATACACTCGAGAATATAGAGAGAGAAAGAGAGAAAATTTATGAATTTTGGTGTGATTTTTAATTCTAACTTAGCCCTCTATTTATAAGAAAATGTTAGCACGCCGAAGCAGACTTGACCTGCAACCTGATGGCTTTACCTGCTAGTATTCCCACCCACCACATTTGAATAAAAATTCCAGCACATTTCTCACCAACCAAAAGTGGAGCCCACCAATTCTAGAATTTTTCACCAAAATAATAAATTTTAAAACTTCAACAATTTCTGAACCAGTCATCTCTTAAAATTCATAACAAATTATACGTTCATTTTTAACGGTTCAAAATTTGTGGATATATACTTAACTTATATATGTATAACATATCCAAAAATCACAACGATCCAACGGTCGGATTAAAAATTATAACCCCCGCAATATATCTCAAAGACCCTGATTGATTTTTAATACCTCCATTCTGACAGAAATACTGATAAAACACCTCAATATTAACTCCTTCATTTTTAACCACAAAATATATCCAACATTTATATTCACATAAAATAAATATTTTCTTATCATATGAATCAATAATTAATTATTCACAATTAATATTACAGAATCACATTTATGACAACCAGGCCGTTCCTAGGAAAGAGGGGGCTTTCCAATAAGGATTTCTCCTTACTGGGGTGCAATTAGGTGACAAAACCTCTCATTAGATAGAACTTTCTAGACATTACCAATAATGCTATCTAATAATATTATTCAAATAATATGAATTATTGATCTGATAATGGAAAATACTGTACAGTGACAATTATTGAAACAACAATAATATAAAATATCAATGCAGCAATTATTGAATCAATAAAATAAAATATTGAACAGTAACTATTGTAACAATTATTGAGTAGTGCCTTCCTTCGTAAGAATCAATAATTCAAAAATACTGTGCAATCCGTGTGCTACTGTGCAACTACGCGTATTACTGTATTTTAACCACCGGGTATTCCAACAGTGTTAACGGTAACAACTACGCCGTTATTTATAAAAACTCAATTTTTGTCGTTATCTTCATCCAACCGTTTTTCGTTATGGGGTCCACAAATAGCTGCGCCGTCGTACGAATATTCCCCGATAAAAAGAATATTCAACGACCAAACGAATATTCCTCGACAAAATGAATATTTTATAACCACTTGTTTATTTTACAAAATTTGCACATTTCACCCATAACTAAAATATTATATCAAATTAACACCTTATTATTCACAATAATAATTAGAGAAAATTTGATTTTATTCATTAATATGTTTGGGTCTTACAACCTCCCTTCTTTATGAAATTTCGTTCTCAAAATTGACGTACGTACCTGGTGTTTCGAAAATGTGGGGATACCTCGCTTTCATTTCTGATTCTAACTCCCTGGACATTTCTTCAATAGAATGGTTTCTCCACAAAACTTTAACTTGTGGTATAACCTTCGTGCGTAAGACATGTTCTTTCCTATCCAAGATCTTAACAAGTACCTCCTCGTACGTTAAATCTTCGGCTATCTCGTCTGGTTCTAACTCAATAATGTGGTTCGGGTATTTAACATATTTACGAAGCATAGATATGTGAAAAATATTATGAACACGAGACATACTTGGAGGTAATGCGAGTCTATAGGCCACATTTCCTATTCGGTCAAGAATATCAAATGGACCAACAAATCGTGGATTGAGCTTTCCTCTCTTTCTAAATCTTGTAACTCCCTTCCATGGTGCAACACGTAACAATACATGATCCCAAATATTAAATTCCACGTCTTTCCGATGAAAATCCTCATAACTCTTTTGTCGATCTTGTGTCGTTTGTATACGTTGTTGAATCGTTTGGATCTTCTCTGTAGTCATTCGTACCAACTCTGGTCCCAACAATGTTGCTTCATCCACCTCGTCCCAGCATACTGGAGAACGACATTTTCTTCCATACAACGCCTCGAATGGAGCCACACCTATACTTGCCTGATAACTGTTATTGTAGGAGAATTCCACCAATGGTAGGTACTTATCCCAACTCCCTTTGAAATCTAGGACACAGAGTCTTAATAGATCTTCAAGAGTTTGAATAGTCCTCTCTGATTGTCCGTCTGTTTGAGGATGGTATGTCGAACTGAATCGTAAATTCGTGCCCATAGCTTTCTGCAAGCTAACCCAAAATCATGAAGTGAATCTTGGGTCACGATCCGAAACTATGGATACTGGCATGCCATGCAATCTTACAATCTCATTTACGTACATACTAGCAAGACGTTCAAGGAAATAAGTCTCACGTATAGGCAAGAAATGGGCAGACTTGGTTAATCTATCAACAATAACACAAATCGCATCTATGCCTTGAGAAACCTTGGGAAGACCCGTAACGAAATCCATGGTAATGTGTTCCCACTTCCACTTCGGAATCTCAAGTGGTTGCAACGGACCCTTTGGTACTTGATGCTCCGCCTTTACACGTTGACAAATTAAACACCTCGAGATAAACTCCGCGATATCTCTTTTCATATTGCTCCACCAAAATGTATGTCGAAGATCGTGATACATTTTGGTACTCCCAAGATGGATTACAAACGGTGTGTTGTGTGCCTCCATCATTATTCTATGCTTCAAGTCAAAATCGTTAGGAACACAAAGTCTGGAGTTGACTCGAAGTATTCCTTCTTCATCGATTCTTACTTCTGGAATAACACCTTCTTGCACTTTCTTCTTCATACGCATCAGCTCCATGTCCGTAGCTTGAGCAGCTTTAACTTTATCAATTAAAGTCGGTTCTACTCGTATATTTGATATCATCATGTGGGTACTCGGAGCCTTCATCTCTATCTCCATCCTTTGCAAATCACACAAAATGGACCTTTGTGTTAACAACATTGCACTCGTACCCGCATATGATCTTCTACTCAATGTGTCAGCTACTACGTACGCTTTTCCAAGATGATATTGGATGGTATGATCATAATCTTTCAACAGCTCGAGCCAACGTCGTTGCCGCATGTTGAGTTCCTTTTGGGTGAAAAAATATTTGAGGCTTTTATGATCTGTATAGATCTCCACTTTCTCCCCATACAGGTAGTGTCTCAAGATCTTCAACGCGAAAACGACTGCTGCCAACTCCAAATCATGAGTAGGATAATTCCTATCATATTCTTTGAGTTGTCGCGAGGCATAGGCTATGACTTTCCCATGTTGCATGAGAACACATCCTAACCCTTTGCCTGAAGCATCGCTGTAGATAACAAATCCATCCGAACCATATGGTATTGTCAGAACAGGTGCCGAAATAAGTCTCCTCTTGAGTTCTTGAAAACTCTTCTCATAATTCTCGCTCCAACCGAATTTTGTATCTTTACGAGTCAGCTGAGTTAAAGGAGTAGCGATTCGAGAAAATTCTTCCACGAATCTCCGATAGTAACCAGCTAAGCCCAGAAAGCTACGTAATTCGGTCTTTATTATTATTCTGTAGGAACATCCTGTCTGTGTGTTTTACACCGGACCTGGTTCCGTCTTTATTATTATTCTGTTGGAACATCCTGTCTGTGTGCTTTACACCGGACCTGGTTCCGTCTTTATTATTATTCTGTTGGAATATCATGCCTGTGCATTTTACGCCGGACCTGGTTCCATTATTTATTATTCTATTGGAATAACCTGTCTGTACGGTCTATCGCATGCATGGTGATTTCTTTTGTTATTCCATTCTTTATTATACTCAGTTGGTTAAGTTTTGACTTCTATACTCCATAAAATTTGTGGAATATCCTTGATAATTACGTTTCATCCAGTATCTTTTTATGAAAATATTCTTCTAAGCATTATTGAATTTTACTCCACAAAGCAGTATCATGTTGACAATTTGGACGTTGTTAATTATTGGATAAATTAATTCTTGAACTTGTTTTATTGAATTCTTATATCATTGTCATCATCCTCATGATTATAAAATGTTGAAAGTCATCTGTGGCCTGTAGTGTATAGATGGACTTGGTATGATTATGACCAGGGATTATTCGGTATAATCATGACCGTAATGTTACAAATAATGTGGTAAAAGTCCTCATTGGCCTGTAGTACATTGACGGACAGTTGTTGGCATGATCATGACCATTAATGAATACACGAATATCCTTGGCCGTAGTGCAGGTGTGATTCGATGATGTGGATTATAATTGTGTGATGCCGTCTAAAGCATGTTATAATTGTGGAAGAGAAGGTCATTTAGCTCGATTTTGTCATTTATAAAAAACAAGTTCAGCCAGGATGGAGGCACCAAAGGCCGTCCCAGAAAAATCAAAACCAGTAGTGCAAGGGAGAGCGTTTGTTGTGACCTCCCAGAAAGCAAGGAACCCGAATGAGGTCATCATGGGTAAGTTTATCATAAACTCTAACGAAGTCTATACTTTATGTGATACCGGTTCTACCCATTCTTTTATTTCTCCTACTTGCGCTCATCGATTAAATTTGTCTCCGGAGAAATTAGACTTTGACTTATTTGTTGAAACTCTATTAGGAGAAACCTTCATTACATCCACGGTTTATAAGTCTTGTTTGGTTCAAGTTGGTACCCACACATTACCTGTCGATCTGATTTCATTAAAAATACTTGCATTTAACGTGATTCTAGGGATTGATTGGTTAACTACTCATCATGCAAAAAATGATTGTTTTCGTAAGGTTGTTAGCTTTCATATAATCCTAATCGACCTATTATATGAATTCAAGTAACCAAACCATTAAAATGAATCGTTGTCATCTCAAGCCATAAAGCTATTCGTTTATTGAAAAACGGATGTCAAGCTTTCTTAGCTCATGTCACGGATCTAAACAAAAATACGTCAGTTTTGAATGATATTTCTATTGTTAATAAATTCCCTGACGTATTCCCTGAAGAACTTCCTGGCCTACCCCCCAGAGCGTGAAATTGAATTTTGTATCGACCTTGAACCCGGTACAAAATTCATTTTCAAAACCCCATATCGAATGGCTCCTATTGAACTTCGGGAGTTAAAGATCCAACTACAGGAATTGTTAGACATTGGCTTTATTCGTCCTAGTACTTCTCCTTAGGGTGCTCCTGTTCTATTCGTGAAGAAGAAAGATGGAAGTATGCGACTTTGTATTGATTATCGGGAGTTGAATCATGTCACCATCAAAAACAGGTACCCATTGCCACGTATTGATGACCTGTTTGACCAGTTACAAGGAGCACAATTCTTTTCAAAGATCGATCTTCGTTCTGGATATCATCAGCTGAAGGTTAGAACTGAGGATATTCCAAAGACGGCTTTCAGAACTCAGTACGGGCATTATGAATTCCTAGTCATGTCCTTTGGATTGACTAATGCTCCTGCTGCCTTCATGGATATGATGAACCGGGTATTCAAGGAATATTTAGATCACTTTGTGGTCGTCTTTATTGATGACATCCTTATTTATTCTAAAAGTCGTGAAGGTCATGAGCAACACTTGAGGCTGGTACTCCAAAAGCTTCGTGAATACAAGCTTTATGTCAAGTTGAAGAAATGCGAGTTCTGGCTGGAGGAGGTAGCATTCCTTGGGCACGTAGTATCAAGTCATGGAATATCTGTTGACCCAGCAAAGATTGAAGCTATTCAAAGCTGGGAGCAACCTAAATCAGTAACCGAAGTACGTAGCTTTCTCGGTTTAGTTGGTTATTATCGGAGATTCGTGGAATGATTTTCTCGAATCGCTACTCCACTAACTCAGCTGACTCGAAAAGATACAAAGTTCGGTTGGAGCGAAGAATGTGATAAGAGTTTTCAAGAACTCAAGAGGAGACTCAATTCAGCACATGTTCTAAGAATACTATTTGGCTCGGAGGGATTTGTTATCTACAGTGATGCTTCGAGCAAAGGGTTAGGATGCGTTCTCATGTAACATGGAAAAGTCATAGCCTATGCATCAAGACAATTCAAGAAATATCAGAGGAATTATCCTACTCATAATCTAGAGTTGGCAGCTATTGTCTTTGCACTTAAAATTTGGAGGCATTACTTGTATGGGGAGAAGGTGGAGATCTTTACAGATCATAAAAGCCTCAAATATTTTTTCACTCAAAAGAAACTCAACATGCGACAGCGACGTTGGCTTGACCTTTTGAAAGATTATGATCATACCATTCAATACCATCCTGAAAAAGCGAACGTGGTAGCTGACGCATTGAGTAGAAGATCATATGCAAGTACGAGTGTGATATTGTCAACACAAAGGCCCATTTTGTGTGACTTGCAAAGGATGGAGATAGAGTTAAAGACTCCAGGGACCCATGTGATGATGGCGAATATACGAGTAGAACTGACTTTAATCGATAAAGTTAAAGCTGCCCAAGCTACAGACCTGGAGCTGATGCGTATGAGGAAGAAAGTGCAAGAAGGTGCTATGCAGGAAGCAAGAATCGATGAAGAAGGAATACTTCGAGTCAACTCCAGACTTTGTGTTCCTAACGACCCTGATTTAAAGTATGAAATCATGATGGAGGAGCACAACACACCGTTTGCAATCCATCCTGGGAGTACCAAAATGTATCATGATCTTCGTCATACATTTTGGTGGAGCAATATGAAGCGAGAGATAGCGCTAGTTATCTCAAGGTGTCTAACTTGTCAACGAGTCAAGGCGGAGCATCAATTACCAAAAGGTCCATTGCAACCACTTGAAATTCTAAAATGGAAGTGGGAGCACATTACTATAGATTTTGTTACCGGTCTTCTAAGGTTTCTCAAGGTATTGATGCGATTTGGGTCATTGTTGATAGATTGACCATGTCTGCTCATTTTTTACCGATACGAGAAACTTATACACTTGAACGTCTTGCTCGTATGTACATAAACGAGATTGTAAAACTGCATGGTATGTCAGTATCCATAGTTTTTGACTGAGACCCAAGATACACTTCACGATTTTGGGTTAGCTTACAAAAAGCTATGGGCACGGATTTACGATTTAGTTCGACAAATCATCCTCAGACGGACGGACAATTAGAGAGGACTATTCAAACTCTGGAAGATTTATTAAGACTCTATGTCCTTGACTTCAAGGGAAGTTGGGACAAGTTCTTATCATTGGTGGAGTTTTCCTACAATAACAGTTATCAAGCAAGTATTGACATGGCTCCATTTGAAGCGTTGTATGAAAGAAAATGTCATTCTCCAGTATGCTAGGATGAGGTGGGTGAAGCAACGTTGTTGGGACCGGAGTTGGTACGTATGACTATAGAAAAGATTCAAACGATCCGACAACGTATAAAAACCTCACAAGATCGACAAAAGAGTTATGCTGATCTTCATCGAAAGGACGTGGAATTTGATATAGGAGATCATGTGTTCTTACATGTTGCTCCATAGAAAGGAGTTACGAGATTTGGAAAGAGAGGAAAGCTCAATCCTCGATTCATCGGTCCATTTTTAATCCTCGATCGAGTAAGAACTGTGGCTTATAGACTCGCTTTACCGCCAAGTATGTCTTGTGTTCATAACATTTTTCACATATCCATATTACGTAAATATGTGGAAGACCCGAACCACATTATTGAATTAGAACCGGACGAAATAGCGGAGGATTTGACAAATTAAGAAGTTCCTGTTCAAATCTTGGATAAGAAGGAACATATTCTACGCTCCAAGGTTATACCTCAAATCAAAGTTTTGTGGAGAAATCACGATGTTGAGAAAATGACTTGGGAGTTAGAATCTGAAATAAAGTCAAGGTATCCTTACCTCTTCGACATACCAGGTACGTACCCTAATTTCGAGGGCGAAATTTCATAAGAAGGGGAGGTTGTAAGACCCCAACTTTTATAAATAAAGATAAATTTTTTATAAATAACATTTTTGAATATTATGGAGTTAATTTGATATAATGTTATAGTTGTGGGTAATATTTATAAATTTTGCAAAGTACGCAAGTTGTTATATAATATTCGATTGGTCGGAAAATATTTATTTTAACAGGGAATATTCGTACAACGGCACAATCATTGGTGGACCCCACAACAGAATTATTGTCGAATTGAGAAAACGATAAAAATATTTTATTAAAAATAACGGCAGAAGTTTTACCATTGATACTGTTGAACTACTCGGTAGTAAAAGTACAGTAATACGTGTGGTTGCATAGTAACACATGGTATTGATTAGTAATGCTTATGTGAGAAGTCACTCAGTTTGATTCAATTATTGTCAGTTAATAATATGAATTATTTAGCGATAATGAAGTTTTGTTTTATTTGTATTATTAAGTAATAAAACAGAAACATCTTTTTATATAAAACAGAATACTTTATTAAAGTTATTCTATAAATAGAATATATTATATTTTATTTAAAAGATTTTTCTTTAAATATGGACCGTCAGATTAAAGTAATCAATCCGGACCGTTCATGGATTAGTTACTAGACATTCCATTTTTCTATAAATAGCAGTTAATTCCTTCATTATTTCTTACGAATTCACTAAACTCTAGAGAGAGAAACTATAGAGAGAGAGAAAAAAAGTATTCTGCTACTTAACTACTTCCTTATTTCAGTTCTTCTTTAAAACGGTAAGGGGTGTTATTCTTTCTTATTCATGAAGAGAACTGTTGTTATTTCATTTTTTATTATTCTGTTGGAATAACCTGTATACGCGGTCTACCCTATACTTGGTGACATTCTTCTATTATTCTGTTGGAACATCCTGTCTGTGTGTTTTACACCGGGCCTGGTTCCGTCTTTATTAATATTCTGTTGGAACATCTTGTCTGTGTGTTTTACACCGGACCTAGTTCCGTCTTTATTATTATTCTGTTGGAGCATCCTGTCTGTGTGTTTTACACCAGACCTGGTTCCGTCTTTATTATTATTCTGTTGGAATATCATGTCTGTGCGTTTTACGCCGGACCTGATTCCATTATTTATTATTCTGTTGGAATAACCTGTCTGTGTGGTTTATCGCATGCATGGTGATTTTTTTTGTTATTCCATTCTTTATTATACTCAGTTGGTTAAGTTTTGACTTCTATACTCCATGAAATTTGTGGAATATCCTTGATAATTGCATTTCATCCAGTATCTTTTCATGAAAATATTCTTCTAAGCATTCTTGAATTTTACTCCACAAAGCAGTATCATGTTGACAATTTGGACGTTGTTAATTCTTGAACTTGTTTTATTGAATTCTTATATCATTGTCATCATCCTCATGATTATAAAATGTTGAAAGTCATATGTGGCCTATAGTGCATAGATGGACTTGGTATGATTATGACCAGGGATTATTCGGTATAATCATGACCGTAATGTTACAAATGATGTGGTAAAAATCCTCATTGGCCCGTAGTGCATTGACGGACAGTTGTTGGCATGATCATGACCATTAATGAATACACGAATATCATTGGCCGTAGTGCAGGTGTGATTCGATGATGTGAATTATTTTATTAAGCTGAGTCCCAGCGATAACAGTGTTGAAAAACCTTTTAAATCATAGAAGATAGTAGATTTTATTTTCTACTTGACTCTTTTAATGGATTATTTGTTTCGCTGCAGTTAAACTTGATGTTCGTTATATTTTATCAGTTTAACACTGTTGAAGGCTAATGATAATTTATTCTGCATTATCTTAGTCATAATATTTCTTACTGGGCTAGTTGAGCTCACCCTTTCTTTCACTGTTCTCTTCAGGAAATGAGAATATAGCTGGGACGAGACGGGGAACGGAGTGATGGACCAGATGATAGTATTAGTAGTCCTCACTATTCTGTTAAATAGTGTGACAATAATTGTAATGAGGACTCCTTTTGAGTTTGTATAGTCTCTAGTAGACAATAATTGTATTCAAACTCGCAGTTATGTTTTGTCGTATTGTACACGACAGTTGTATTAGTAAGTTGTATTTGTATTCTGTACCATGTATCTGACGACCCAAGATGGGTGATGTATACCTAATTTTGGGGGCGTCACAGTTGGTATCAGAGCTTAGGGATATGATCCCTGGCTAGTATGACCTACCTAAGTTTATTTGCATGGTATTTAATTGGTCGGTCATAATATAAGGATAATATATGACATATCAATTAACTTTTGTTTTGTAGCAGTATCTGAAAATGGCATCCGAGAATGTTGAGAATAGCAATGGAGCACAGGCGACTGTGGATTCACCACATATCAATATTCGGGATAATGTGCATCAGGAAGGCGATAATCCTCATGCAAATAATAATACTGACCAAATGATGAATGATGGAATGTTCAGAAGCTTTATGCAGTTCATGCAACAGCAGGCGAGAGCGGATCCTGTTCAAAATGTAGGTGGAAACACTGAAAACTCTCGGACGGTCACTGCTAAACAGTTCAAAGAGCTAGGACCACCGGAGTTTAAGGGAGAGCCAAAACCACTTATAGCGGAAATATGGATAAAGCATATCACCAAGATATTTGATATCTTGGGATGCTCCGAGGAGCAAAAGGTTCCCTTTGCCGCCTTTATGTTGCGAGGAGAGGCATATTACTGGTGGGAATCGATTAAGCGTACTCAACCTGCCGCACTGAAGATGTCTTGGGAGAAGTTCCAAGTGCTGTTCAATGACAAATACTTTCCCGAAAGTGTTCGACACATGAAGGAGGTGGATTTCATCAAATTGGAGCAGAATAATATGACCGTGTCGCAGTATGAGGCTAAATTTGCTGAGTTGTCCCGGTTTGCATCCCACTTGGTGGATAATGAAGACCGAATGACGCGAATGATTTTGCGAGGTTTGAAACCTAAGATACGTCAACATCTTATTTCTCATAAACTGTGTTTGTATTCAGATGTTGTGAATAGGGCTCAGTTAGTGGAGCGCGATAACGAGTCAACGCAACCAAAAGAGAGCAGTCGGCAAAATGATAATACCAGTGAGAGCAGTCATCGAAGCGATGACAACAAGCGTGGTGGGAATCAATAGGCCAGAAATGGTAACCACTTCGGTGGTAATCAGGGCCAAAACAATAAGAATGGTTATTTCAAGAAGAGGTGATTCAACAATGATGGAAAGACGTCAGCACCAGCACCCGTTGTTAAGGAAGGAGAACGACCAGCTATCATATGTTTCAAATGCGGAGGTGAGGGGCACATCAGTCCAAACTGCGTGATGCCGTCTAAAGCATGTTATAAATGCGGAGGGGAGGGGCACATCATATGACTGGAGAATTATCCTTGGTTGACCCAATAGACCCCAAAGAAAAATGAGAAGTTTACTATCATGTTCTTTCCAATGGTGAGTCTTCTCTTGACATATAATTATCTTCATTGTCTCCAATTGAGAATTATATTTCAACCAAACTCCAAGATTATATAGGTAGTGCTCGTAGATATACTCAGCAAGTGGATGTGCACAACTCTGTCTTATGATAACACGAAGTTGTATGTCATTAGACATCTTGTATGATAGTGGCAAAACACCCTTCTAAATTTAGGTTCGCCTCACCCTATTCGATTCACCAAATATAACTATTAAATGACGTATAAAATACAACACACTAAAGTTCTAATAAAATTATTTTCATACTGCTTTAGGGGAAACCTCAACAGCTATTGACTACTGTTCTATTCCCTTGTTACCCCAGCTCGACCCAGCTATACTCTAATCACCTGAAAGGAATTGTGAAATAAAAAGGTGAGCACAACTAGCCCAGTAAAGAATATCATGACTAAAGATAATTAAATTATCAATAGCCTTCGTCAGTAATGAAACCGAGGTTTAGAACATATGGTAGATGATAAAACTTTTTAACTATAGTTGTAGCGGAATGAGCAATTCATTAGAAGAGTCAAATAGACCATAAAATCTATTATCTTCTCCATGTTAAAAGTCCACCAATAATGTTTTATCCCTATAACATCAATCAACAGTTCCTGTTCACAATCATGTGAATAACTCATAATCATAATTATGGTTCTAAATTCCTCTTCTCGCCCAAGACGAAGATAATTTTCATCATCTGTCTTTACCTGAAACAACAAAGATCATGGTTATACCAAATCACAGTTCATGTTCATAATCATACTAATAAATTCATCTTTGCTCTACGGGCCAAAGATATTCATCAACAGTTCATCTTTGCACTAAAGGCCAAATGTATTCAACAATAGGTCATCTTTGCACTACGGGCCAAAGATATTCATATCTCAAAAAAATATATAATCATTTCAGAATTTATATAAACAATAATTATAACCATGTTGATCAATTCACATTTGCACTTAAGTTAAAGATATTCAATTATAAATTCAATGGTCATGATCATACCAGTCAACAATTCATCTTTGCACTACTGGCCAAAGAGAACTCATAGTCACGATCATACCAATAATCTACTCATCTCTACACTCAAGTCAAAGAGAAATTTTATCACCAGAATTATAAAAATGTTATATATGATAATAAAAATAATATAATCAAAACATGAATTTAATTTCAAGAGTAAAATTCATAAATCAACGATAATTTGGTCAGAAAAAGAAACTAATTTTGTCATGAATAGTAGCTCGTGAATAGTAACTCGTGAATAGTAACTCGTGAATAGTACCTCGTATTCGTACATAGTACCGTATACGTAACTAGTGTCGTATACGTAAATAGTATCATATACATGGATAGTGTCGTATATGTGAATAGTGTCGTATACGTGAATAGTAACCTCGACATGAAAAAGATAAAGTTTCACAATAAAATTCATATCAATATTTCGTTATAATGATATTAAAGGAAATAACATCATTTACTTTAAAAAATTAACATCCCTTACCATCTCTTACAATCTCTTACCTCAAAAGAGCAGTACTTCTGGCTGGAATATCAGATATAAAGCTGAAAAGAACTTGCACCGTATAGCAACACTCAAAGTATCAAAATAATCACAAAAATACGCTCGATAATATAGAGAGAGAAAACTTCAGTTTCTTGCGTGATTTTTAAATCTAACTTAAGCATTCTATTTATAGGAAAATGCTTAGAACACCAAAGCAGAAAATTTAATAAAATATTAATGTATTTATTTTATTTTCCTACGCACAACTTGCCATCTGATTTTAGCAACTAACACATGCAAGTGGGTCCCACCAACACACCAAACATGTTTTAAACAATTTTTGTAACAAAATCAATTCAAACCCAATATTTCGGAACTTCAATAATTCATAATAAATAGCTCTTTTATCAGAAAAATTCGAATTTTATGTCTTTTTTATAGAAAATTCAATTCTCTACAATTTTTTAAGCTTAAGTTTTTCCAAATTTCAAACGAAAAATGACCGAAATCCACATACGGACGATTTTGCAGGCTATAATCAAATTTCAGTCAAAAATAGGGTCCATCAACACACAAAACATGTGTTAAATATTTTTTGTAACAAAAATACTCTTCCTCCTCATTTATTCATATATCACACATTCATTGTAAAAATATCATCATTATTATATTATTATAATATAATAATATATTTAAATAAATTATTTTATCAAAAAAGATAAAATATCAATTTTCAACAATTGTCTCGTTAAATTTTCTCCATCTATATCCACATAAAATGAATATTTTTCTTATCATATAAATCAATAATTAATTATTTACAAATAATATTACAGAATCACAATATTGACAATAAGGCCGTTCCCAAGAAAGAGAGGGCTTTCCAATAAGAATTTTTCCTTACTGACGCGTAATTAGGTGACCAAACCTTTCCTTAGACAGAACTTTCTAGACATTGCCAATAATGCTATCAAATAATATTATTAAAATAATATGATTTATTGATCTGATAATGGGAAATACGGAGCAGTAAAAATTATTGAAACAACAATAATATAAAATATCAACGTAGCAATTATTGAATCAATAAAATAAAATATTGAACAGTAATTACTGTAACAATTATTGAGTAGCGCCTTCTTACGTAAGAATCAATAATTGGTGCAATACCGTGTGCTACTGTGCAACACCGCGTATTACTGTGTTTTAACCACCAAATATTTCAACAGTATTAACGGTAACAACTACGCCGTTATTTATAAAAACTCATACTTGTCGTTTTCTTCATCCAATCGCTTTCCGTTATGGGGCCTACAAAAGGCTTCGCCGTCGTAAGAATATTCCACGACCAAACGAATATTCCCCGACAACAATGAATATTTTATAACCATTTGCTTATTTTAAAAAATTTACATATATCACCCTTAACTTTAAATTTTTATCAATTTAACTATTTACTAAATAGAAAAATTGAATACTTTTATTTCATAAAATTCGGGGTCTTACAATCTCCCCTCCTTATGAAATTTCGTCCCCGAATTTTACGTACCTGGTATTTCGAAAAGTTGAGAATACCTTGCTTTCATTTCAGATTTCATCTCTCCTATACTCATGATTTCTCCATTGTTCATCACCTGTATTTCAGATATCATTCTAGAATACAACTTCAAAACAAAGGTTAATTGACATATCACAATTTGTCAACTTAAGTAAAAAAAAATCAGCTTAGGTAGGACACACTAGCGAAGAATATTACTCGTCTCTCCCGTCCTAGTTCTATTCCCCGATCTCCGCCAGAGATCATATCCCTAAGCTCTAATACCAACTGTGACGGCCCCAAAATAGGTCCATTCCACCCAACCCATTCTGAGTCGCCAAATACATGGTACAGAAAATAACTATAACTTTATTATTACATTTGTCGTGCAAAATACGACAACACATATACTGTGAGTTTAAATATAAATATATACCAACTGTGACTTTTGTCCCAACCGTGGACAGCACGTCACAATGGCACCTTACATAAAGGTACAGTCAATAACTATTTTAGAAATTAAAATCTTTGAAAAATACTCAAGGAAATCTTCGTACATGGGTGGCCATGCATCTAAGTTATAATAGATATCATATGACTGGAGAATTATCCTTGGTTGACCCAATAGACCCAAAGAAAAACGAGAAGATTACTATCATATTCTTTCTAATGGTGAGTCTTCTCTTGACATATAATTATCTCAATTGTCTCCAATTGAGAATTATATTTCAACAAAACTCCAAGATTATATAGGTAGTGCTCGTAGATATACTCAGCAAGTGGATGTGCACAACCCTTTCTTATGATAACACGAAGTTGTATGTCATTAGACATCTTAAATGATAGTGGCAAAACACCCTTCCAAAGTTAGGTTCGCCTCACCCTATTCGATTCAGCAAATATAACTATTAAATAACGTATAAAATACAACACACTAAAGTTCTAAAAAAATTATTTTCATACTGCTTTATGGGAAACTTCAACAGCTATCGACCACCGTTCTATTCCCTTGTTACCCCCGCTCGACCCAGCTATACTCTTATCACCTGAAAGGAATTGTGAAATAAAAGGGTGAACACAACTAGCCCAGTAAAGAATATCATAACTAAAGATAATTAAATTATCAAAAGCCTTCGTCAGTAATGAATCCGAGATTTAGAACATATGGTAGATAATAAAATTTTTCAACCATAGTTGTAGCGGAATAAGCAATCCATTAGAAAAGTCAAATAGACCATAAAATCTATTATCTTCTCCAGGTTAAAAGTCCAATAATGTTTTATCTCTGTAACATCAATCAACAGTTCCTGTTCACAATCATGTGAATAACTCATAATCATAATTATGGTTCTAAATTCCTCTTCTCACCCAAGACGAAGATAATTTTCATCATCTGTCTTTACCTGAAACAACAAAGATCATGGTTATACCAAATCACAGTTCATGTTCATAATCATACTAATAAATTCATCTTTGCTCTACGGGCCAAAGATATTCATCAACAGTTCATCTTTGCACTAAAGGCCAAATGTATTCAACAATAGGTCATCTTTGCACTACGGGCCAAAGATATTCATATCTCAAAGAAATATATAATCATTTCAGAATTTATATAAACAATAATTATAACCATGTTGATCAATTCACATTTGCACTTAAGTTAAAGATATTCAATTATAAATTCAATGGTCATGATCATACCAATCAACAATTCATCTTTGCACTACTGGCCAAAGAGAACTCATAGTCACGATCATACCAATAATCTACTCATCTCTACACTCAAGTCAAAGAGAAATTTTATCACCAGAATTATAAAAATGTTATATATGATAATAAAAATAATATAATCAAGACATGGATTTAATTTCAAGAGTAAGATTCATAAATCAACGATAATTTGGTCAGAAAAAGAAACCAATTTTGTCGTGAATAGTAGCTCGTGCATAGTAACTCGTGAATAGTTACCCGTGAATAGTAACTCATGAATAGTAACCTGTGAATAGTATCTCGTATTCGTGCATAGTACCGTATACGTAAATAGTGTCGTATACGAAAATAGTGTCATTTACATGAACAGTGTCGTATACGTGAATAGTAACCCCAACACGAAAAAGATAAAGTTTCACAATAAAATTCATATCAATATTTCGTTATTATGATATTAAAGGAAATAACATCATTTACTTTAAAAAATTACCATCCCTTACAATCCCTTATAATCTCTTACCTCAAAAGAACAGTACTTCTGGCTGAAATATCAGATATAACACTGAAAGGAACGTGCACCGTATAGCAATACTCAAAGTATCAAAATACTCACAAAAATACGCTCGATAATATAGAGAGAGAAAACTTCAGTTTCTGGTGTGATTTTCAAATCTAACTTAAGCATTCTATTTATAGGAAAATGCTTAGAACACCAAAGTAGAAAATTTAATAAAATATTAATGTATTTATTTTATTTTCCTACGCACACCTTGCCATCTGATTTCAGCAACTAACACATGCAAGTGGGTCCCGCCAACACACCAAACATGTTTTAAACAATTTTTGTAACAAAATCAATTCAGACCCAATATTTCAGAACTTCAATAATTCATAATAAATAGCTTTTTTATCAAAAAAATTCAAATCTTATGTCCTTTCCATAGGAAATTCAATTATCTACAACTTTGTAAGTTTAAGTTTTTCCAAATTCTAAACGAAAAATTACCAAAATCCATATACGGACGATTCTGCAGGCTATAATCAAATTTCAGTCAAAAATAGGGTCCACCAACACACAAAACATGTGTTAAATATTTTTTGTAACAAAAATATTATTCCTCCTCATTTATTCATATATCACACATTCATTGTAAAAATATCATCATTATTATATTATTATAGTATAATAATATATTTAAATGAATTATTTTATCAAAAAAGATAAAATATCAATTTTCAACAATTGTCTCATTAAAAATTTTCTCCATCTATATCCACATAAAATGAATATTTTTCTTATCATATAAATCAATTATTAATTATTCACAAATAATATTACAGAATCACAATACTGACAACCAGGCCGTTCCCAGGAAAGAAGGGGATTTTCAATAAGGATTTATCCTTACTGGCGCGCAATTAGATGACCAAACCTCTCATTAGACAGAACTTTCTAGACATTGCCAATAATGCTATCTAATAATATTATTAAAATAATATGATTTATTGATCTGCTAATGGGAAATACGGTGCAGTGACAATTATTGAAACAACAATAATATAAAATATCAACGTATCAATTATTGAATCAATAAAATAAAATATTGAATAGTAATTACTGTAACAATTATTGAGTAGCGCCTTCTTACGTAAGAATCAATAATTGGTGCAATACCGTGTGCTACTGTGCAACACCGCGTATTACTGTATTTTAACCACCGGGTATTCCAACAGTGTTAACGGTAACAACTACGTCGTTATTTATAAAAACTCATACTTGTTGTTTTCTTCATCCAATCGCTTTCTGTTATGGGGCCCACAAAAGGCTTCACCGTCGTAAGAATATTCCACGACCAAACGAATATTCCCTGACAACAATGAATATTTTATAACCACTTGCTTATTTTGAAAAATTTTCATATATCACCCTTAACTTTAAACTTTTATCAATTTAACTATTTACTAAATAGAAAAATTAAATACTTTTATTTCATAAAATTAGGGGTCTTATAGTTTTGGTGCGGGAAGTTGGGGGTAAGCAGCACCCGGTTTACTATGTAAGCCATGTCCTTAGGGATGCTGAAACAAGGTACCAGAATATTAAAAAATTTGCCTTTGCTTTGATGATAGCTAGTCGAAAGCTTAGGCAATACTTTCAGGGTCGATTGTTGGTGGTATATACTGATCAGCCTCTGAAAAAGGTTCTGGGCAAGCATGAAGTTTCGGGGAGATTAGCTGCTTGGACAATGGAGTTGTCTCAATATTTTATTGAATATCATCCCCGGACAGCTATTAAGGGGTAGGCCTTGGCTGATTTTGTAGTTGAATGCTCGTTTTCTGAAGCTGATGACGTTTTGGTAGAAGCTGAAGGATCAGACAGAACGGTTGCGGTTCTTCAGCAGAAGTAGAGGTCGTGGATGCTGTATGCAGATGGGTCTTCTACTTCGGACACCAGTGGAGCAAGGATTATCTTGACGAGTTCGGAGGGATTCAAAGTGCAACAGGCCCTCAGATTTAGGTTCAGAGAGACGAACAACGAAGCCGAATACGAAGCGGTGCTAGTAGGGTTACGACTGGCTAAGAGTCTCGAAGACAGAGGATAGTCATTTTCAGTGATTCTCAGTTAGTCGTCAAACAGGTCTCAGGGGAGTATGAAGCTCGAGGACCAAGAATGATCAAGTACCTGGTAGAGTTGAAATATCGGCTTCAGTATTTCCATTCCTATGAGTTTCAAGGGGTTGAACGTAATGATAATTCCATTGCTGATGCACTGTCAAAGTTGGCTACTACGGATGCGAATATTTTTGACGGATTTGTCTATTTGGAAATTTTACAGCATCCTAGTGTTCAGCATGAGTCAGTAATGTGTATTGATCGTACCAACTACTGGTTGACTCCATATCTAGAGTATCTGGCAGATGGCGTCCTTCCTTCGAATCAAATGCTGGCCAAGAAAGTTAAGTACAAAAGTGCTAACTTCGTTCTTATTGATGGGGATCTATATCGAAGAGCTTTTTCATCTCCATTGCTGAAGTGTTTGACTCCATCCGAAGCTGAATAGGCTCTTCGAGAGGTCACGAAGGCGTCTGTGGCGACCATATGACTGCTAAGTCATTAGCCTACAAAGTACTTCGTCAGGGATACTACTGACCTACAATCTTCAAAGAAGCTACGGAGTACGTGAAGAAATATGAGAAATGCCAACTCAACAGTCCGATCCCACATCAGCCACCAGAAGAGCTATATTCGATCTTATCTCCTATACCCTTTCCTGTCTGGGGGTAGATATATTGGGTCCATTACCAAAAGCTAAAAGTCAGGTCAGTTTTGTTATAATCGCCATTGATTATATGACCAAAATGGATTGAAGCGAAGCCACTTAGGTTGATAACGGAACAGGAATGTTTGAAATTCATGAAGAGTTAGTAGTGTTTCATTTTGGAATTCCTAAGGTGGTGATATCGGACAACGGACGCCAGTTCGTGGGATCGAAATTTCAAGCATTTTTGAAGGAGTTAGGCATCCAACACAGGAAGACTTCAGTAGCTCATCCACATTCAAATGGACAAGTCGAGGTGACCAACAGAACGCTGCTGAATGGGATCAAGCGTAGATTGGATGAGGCTAAGGGAAGATGTCCAGAAGAGCTGCTCAGCGTGTTATAGGCTTATCGGACTACATCGAGGACCATAACGGGAGATTCACCTTTAAGACTGGCCTATGGTACTGATGCCTTAGTCCCAGTTAAGATCGGATCTACAAGTCTTCGGGTCAGTCAATTTAAAGAGATATATAATGAAGAAGGACTGAAAGTCAATCTGAATTTACTCGAAGAAGTCAGGGAAACAGCTTTGATTATACTGACAGCCTATCAGTAAAGAGTGGCTAAGCATTACAATAAGGGGGTAAAGCTTCGCAAGTTTGAAGTGGGAGATTTTGTCCTCAGAGAAGTCGAAGCATCTACACCTCAGAATTTGGGAAAGCTGATGCCGAACTGGGAAGGACCTTACGAAGTTGTTGAGGTACCAAAGCCAGGGACTTATTAGTTGAGGGCACTGGATGGATCAGAAATAAAGAATACTTGGCATGCTGGCAGGCTTCGAAAATACTTCCAATAGATAAAGTATCAGTGTCCCGGAGGTCTGTAAATTTTTTGAATCATCATCAATAAAAGATTCTTTTTCTCAATTGGGCCTTCTATTCATTACTGTTAAACTTCATCGGTGTAAGAAGGTTCGGGTGGACTCGCTGACCATTCGATGGTAGCCTTATCGGCAGGTGATCCTTATGAATTTGTCAAACCCTTCGTGATAGGCAAACTTCATCGGTGTAAGGAGGTTCAGGTGGACACGTGGACCATTCGATGGTAGCCTTATCGGCAAGTGGTCCTTATGAATTTGTCAGGTCCTTCGTGGTAGGAAAACTTCATCGGTGTAAGGAGGTTCGGGTGGACTCGCTGACCATTCGATGGTAACTTTATCGGTAGGTGGTCTTTATGAATTTGTCAGGCCCTTTGTGGTAGGCAAACTTCATCGACGTAAAGAGGTTTGGGTGGACTCGCTGACCATTCGATGGTAGCTTTATTGGCAGGTGGTTCTTATGAATTTGTCAGGCTTTTCGTGGTAGGCAAACTTCATCGATGTAAGGAGGTTCGGGTGGACTCGCTGACCATTCGATGGTAGCTTTATCAGCAGGTGGTCCTTATAAATTTGTCAGGCCCTTCGTGGTAGGCAAACTTCATCGGTGTAAGGAGGTTCGAGTGGACTTGCTTACCATTCGATGGTAGCCTGTCTGGTCGGTGAAATCCTGTGGGTTTGTTAGACCCTTCGTGGTAAACAAATTCCCTATGATGCAGATCTACCTCACACTTCGGTAATGAATAAGTATTGCATTACTTTATTACCTGATTTTGTTTAAGTGTTGAGTTCAGGTTGCATTATTAATTCACATGATCTTATCTGTTATATGATTGGCTTAGTTATTTACTAACAGCTTAAGTTCAGTTTAAAAGATAAAGAGCTTGTACAATTTTCAAATTGATTGATATTGAAGAATTGACAAAAAATAACTACGAAGGAGTAATAAGGAACAAAGTCAATTTTTCATTAACACAAAACTGATTACAAAAAGATAGAAACTTTTACAGAAATCCTACAGCTAGAGGAGAAGAAAATCATCTTCAGGCGTCAGCTTCGTCTTCAAAGGAGTCGAGAATGCCTGGATCAACCTTGGCGGTGACAAGTTTTGCCTTGTCTTTGCTTCGGCATTCATCATATCCATCTGAGAACATCTGAACGATCTTCTCATTCAACTCAGCTGATTTTTGGTAGTCCTCTTGGATTTCTTTGCGAAGATCTTCGGTCAAGGGTGGACCTAGATCTCTCAGGGTGCGAAGCTTTCGAAGCTCCTCTTCGAGCTTTGCTCGTTCTTTCAGATTTCGCAACTCCCTGGTTTCGAATTTGTTTACTTACAGCGCCAAGCTCTTATTGGTTTTCACAAGTGTATCATTCTTCTGCACGATGATTTCGTTTCTATGAACCAAATCCGCATTCATGTTAGTAATGGTTCGATGAGTGGCTTCAGCTGTCTCCAATTTTTCTTTTAATTTATTCAGATCTTTTTGGAGGCACTCAATATTGAAGAGGGCAATACCATGGTCACTTCTCTCTCTGCTCAAGGCCGACTTCAGAATAACATTTTCTCGTCTGGCTGCGTCTTCTTCGGCTTCGGCTTCTTTATATTTAGGCCGAAAGCGTCCAAAGACAGCATTTGCCTGCGCGTGTTCAGTATCAATTAAAAAGTTTCACATAATAAAGCAAAGGTATAAATGATTAAATTTTTAATGAAGTTACCTTGGCCTGGTACATCATCCCTTCGTCAATCAAGTCTGCAAGAGAGTTGTTCCCAAACCGATGATCATCGGTATCCCTGACAAATGAGTCAAATAGTTGGAAGGGAAAGTTCCTATTGAATTCAGGCCATACCGTAGGAGATGCCATCGCTTCACGCCTAAATTCTGAAGAAGAAGGTCGTGATGTAGAGTGCACAGGTGAACCGGAAGGAGGCGGAGATTGAACAGGAGTAGGTCCTATAGGTGGTAGCGGTTGTTCATCCGAAGGCTATTTTCTTTTGCGTAATAGAGTTGAAGACTCGGTTTATTCTTCAAGCTCTTCATCAGACACTTGTATTTCCACTGGGATGAAGACGGGAAGATCAACTTCGATAGTGAGAACCCGGAGTTCGTCGGCAGACAAGGGGGTTACCTTAGTCCTCCTCTTCTTGATACGAAGGGCTTGCATCCGCTCGGTTGTAGGCATGTCAATCAAACTTGCGGTGGAAGTTGATTGAATGTCTTGAGGAACGGAACTGGGTTTTTGGATGGCCCTCTTTTTTCTTCGAGGTTGGCTAGGTTCCTCTTCAGTGATGAAGTCTGCAGATTGGGTCTCGATATCTTAGTTCTCGGAGGTCGAAGGCTCCTCAGTTAGAATCTCAGTAGAAGGTGATGAAGGTTTACCGGAGAGGTATCTGTCCAGGTCCTTTCGGTCGATTGAGGTTAATTTGATAAGAGAAACTGTATGGGCAAAGAAACAATTTAGACATTACTAGTATAAATCAATAAACTATACATGGGCATAAGTCAAAACTTACATTTGTGGTCGTACAACCATGCTTGCTTGCTTGCTTAGGAGTCCAAAGCTCCATTCCTTCAAGGGTATCTTCTCTATAATACGTGTCATTTCTCTCACACGTTCCTCGAATATGTCTCCGAAGTCTGCAGAGACACGATCAGAAGTAGTCCAGTCTAGAATAGAGGAGATTTCGGGACCATTGACGAAGAACCATCTATTGTGTCATCCTCAGTTGCTTGAAGGAGTGTCCATTAGAGGTCGTTTCTCGATTCTAGCATTGGGCTTGGGGCCTATTTTGCTCAACATCTTGAAACCTCGTTCCTGAGACTTCCCGACTGAGAAAAGGGTGGAGAATGAATCGACTGTAGGTGGAACTCCTATTTCATAACAAAATGTGATATAGGCCAGAATGTGGATATATGAATTCGGCACCAATTGAGTGAACCCAACTCCAATAAATCCTAGAAGGGTAACCAAAAAGGCGTGAAGGAGAAACCTAACTCCCTTATCCAAAAGTGTTATCGGGACAGCGGTCCAACTGTTGGATCGCTGGTACATTCTTTCGTGGGCTGCTGCAACCCTCATCCCGTGAGTATCCGAAATTTGGTAGCGAGTCCGAATGTTGCCAAGCTCAGTCTCGATAACTGTGGGGGGGGTATTAGCATGGGGATACTGTTCTTCATCCTCAAAAAAATTAAAAGGGTTAGGTAGGGATTTTGGTGATGGATTCTTGGTTGGAAAGGTGGTGGATTGGGGGTTTGAGCTAGAAGCCGCTTTAGCAGGGCTTGGCGAAGGAGCAACAGTGGTAATGGGGATGGCAGAAATGGGTATGTTGTTATCTGGATTCTGAGAGGCCATTGTTAGCTTTTCACTGATGGAAAGAAAAATCGGAAGGAAGAAGAGAGCAAGAGATGTGCAAAATTCAAATTGAGCAGGTAAAACTGTCAAATTTAGAGGAAGGAGGTTTTTATAGCATGCGGTCTTTTCAGCTTTTCACGAAAATTGAAGGTGGCACAATAAATGTTGGTAATGATGATGAATGTGAAGGGATAACATCCGGTTTTGGCTTTTAGATATTAATCAGAGTGGGCTTTTCGTGTGGGCTTCCGGTTTTTATCTAAATGGCTATTCGAGACTTATCATTTGGGCCTCGGTGAGATTCTTTTGGGACCTTTTTAATTTTAT
The DNA here is from genome assembly GCA_016801055.1 of Panax notoginseng. Taxonomy (NCBI): domain Eukaryota; kingdom Viridiplantae; phylum Streptophyta; class Magnoliopsida; order Apiales; family Araliaceae; genus Panax; species Panax notoginseng. The sequence continues at coordinate 147,719,517 of CM029012.1, read as the reverse complement.
TCCAGTTTTGGTCATCATGGACCTGTGGCATTTACACTCTTTCATTAAACATCCTGTTTAATAAAAGACTGGGGGGCAATGTTGGGTCATGATACTTTATATGCTGGGCCGAACCGAATGGGCCCATCCCTTGGTCATGTTTACTTGGTCTTGAATGTATTGGGCCGAATTGTTGGGCTAACTCATTAAGTAAATGATATCCTGGCTTGGGCTTTGATCAATATTAATGATGAATAAGATAACAGTTGATTGTTATCTCTGTCACCGTCTGCATGGCATTAATGAGGATGGGACTATATTTGCGCGACGATGGACAAAGGTGATGGAGTATCAGGTAAACTATCGGTAGGGGGGGTGTCAGGGGATAGGGTGGCACAAGAAACCGGGTTTCGAGTATATGATAACTGAATTATTTTCTCTCTCAAAACTCTAGACATTTTATTCCTCCATTGTTAACCTTGTGATCGCCTGTACTGACTCTCACGCCGGAGCTATCCCCCGATCGTCAAGCCGTCAAGCTTTTGGTATTGTCGTGTTTACTGTTCAGGGTCGGACGTGTCTTACATGATTGAGACGCGTGAAAAGATCTTAGCGTTAACAAGATGATTTTGAAATAAAAAATCAAGAGGGAGAGAGAAAGAGTGACAACTATATTAGATCTAAACTACACACAATTTAATTTCAAATCTTAAATCAAACAAATACAAAGTAAAATTATACAAACTTAGCTAAACAATGCATATTAGAAGAAAGAGAGATCATCAATTTGAACAAAAGAAAGAAAATTAAATCATCCTTCGAGGGTTGTTGTCGCCAAGCGAGACGAGTTAAGGGAGACGAGTAGAGGACAAAAAGAGGAGATCGTATATTAAGGCTGATAAATGAATATAATAAGATATTATGGTCATTTTAAAAAAAATATTGAGATTAATTTAGTCTAAAATTTTTTAGTCCCAAATGGTGGGAATTAATTATAATATCTATTTGAATATAATATTAAATAATCCCTCATTTTATAATCTCTTGTACTAATAATTCTAAGTTCAAATTTGAAAACAAATAAAGCATTTAAAATTAATAATTATATCTCAATTGTAATCGTTACAAACAAAGATAGTCTTGGAGTAAATTTACTTTCTTGATACACAAAAATAAATTTAATCTATATACCTTTAAATGGATCTATGTATGTATTTAGGCATTTCATATCATTGAGATAAACGAGGGTGATCCAATTCCTAGTGCAGAAGACAAAAGAGTTTGTAATGCAATGCTTGTATCCTTTTACAGGTGTCAATGTCAAACGGTCAGGTACTACTAGTAGTTGGGTTTTCATTGTTTTGCTTTTCAGTCCTTGGATCTCAACTCACTATTTTCTTCTAATCTGAGCAAGGATGAAGGATCCAAGACCTAGGCGACGCCGTTTTCCAAAGTTGAACTCATTTGTGGGAAGGGAAGGGATGACAAGGACAAATACACATCACAATTAAGTTTTAAGTAATAAATTCATCAAAATTACATAAGTCGATACTACCTTTTCGGCACAAATTAAGTTTTAATAGCTAAAATTAAAATTTAAAAAAAAAAAAAAAGAGGATCCAAGCAAGGGGAATGAGAAAACAGAATTTGAAGGGGAAGACTGATCCCCCAGGTTTTTCCTTAAATTCATATCTTGCTTATATTAAATCCCATAACCATTTTCTATACCAACAATGTCCTTGGGGAGCTCACTGAGCCAATCTAATAAACAATGTAATGGCATGATTCGTTTAAGAACAACAAACCACCATGCAAATTGCTTCCAATCTACATTTTCACTTTAATCCCTAAAAACAATAACTAAATAAACCTATATGATTGCATTTACAGGGAAGATGATACAGATATGTCTTCCAAAACTGGTTAACAATTAACTATTTGGCCATTTAAAGTGTAAGATTTATGATTCATTACAAGGGAGTTGATAGAGGTTTGCTCCACATGGCCCCACCTAATCATAAACACCAATACTCCTTCCATCCCATTATATCTGACGTTTTAGAGTATTTTTTTTTTCCAAAATATTTGACGTTCTACAATACCAAGAATATTTTACCTATTTTTTTCCTTCTCTACCCTTCCTTCTCCCCCACCATTAATGACTATTTTCTCTCTGTGACAGTTCAAATTCTATTCTCTCTCACAAACACACACACTTCAAACAGTAATGGTCACGCAAATACCCATTCTATAACACCATTTACTTTTTTATCCAAGTTCTCTCCCTCAGCAGATGCTTGCTATCTCTACATGTCATCTCTGTCCAAGATCACTTCCTTCTCATCTCCGGCCACCGACGGCGACGCCACAGATTTGCGCATGCGGGAGGCTGAGGATCGACTGAGGGAGGCCATGGAGGAATTGGAGCGCCGACAGCGACGCACGCGGCTGAGGGAGGCTCAGAGGCCATGTAGGAATGTGAGTGCCGTGGCCGTCAGAATCTCTGGAAGAACGGTGCTCCGTGGTTTCGTTCATTTTTCTGTTGGTAGCCTCGTAGCCGTTGAAGAAAAACCTAACTCCTATCAATTTACGGTTGTAGGAAGTTGCGGGGAATCCTTTGGCCGGAACACAGGAGCCTTTCCAGGTGGGCAACAAGGGTCCTAGGTCGCGATCGTTGAAGCTCTGCCTCTCGAGCCAGATGTCAGTATCGATGACCCCAATGACTAGATCCGAGCCGAAGTCGGACTCTTTGAGCAAGCCAACACTATCCGTGGTCTTTAGGCCGTGAAGCTGAGGAGATCGAGTGGTATGAAGCTGGCGAACCTGCTCGGGGATAACGGCAAGGATGCCAGAGAGGGAACGGAGCTTCTGAGCCTGTAAAGGCGAGAGCTTTGCTGAGAAACCGTGAAAAACGGTGTCGTAAGTGTGGATGATGAGTTGAGTAGTAGGGGTAGGGGAAAGAGATTAGAGGGAAGATTGGTATCAGTGAATGTGGGTGGGGAAAATGGAGGGCTTGGAGTCGTGGTGGACACGAATGATGAAAGTTTGAACATCATCATCGGAACAAGAGACTGAAATGGGATGGAGGGTAAAATAGTAAAATTGAATCTATTCTTAATTTGTGTGAAAATACATAGAACGTCAGATATAATGGGATGGAGGAAGTACCATTTATTGTTATACTACACCCGACGCACCAAATTGAAATATATTCATAATTTAGCTTAGAAGTATCAAAAGTTGAAACCCACCCACCCATACATACATGTTATGCACCTGTGATGATCATACAAAGTTCATATCAAATTTATAAAAGTAAGGAAACCGATAAAAGGTAATAACTAGTACAAATAATTTGTCTGCACTCCCACGCATCTAACCAACTTGATAGTAACATATTAAAGAAGATAGAGAGGTTCAAAACAGACTAAAAAATAATAACAAATCTAAAGAGACTACTAATCAACTGGGCAGTGCGCTCACAGCAGAGTCTGACTTTTGAACTTGAGATTCCCATGGAAGGCATAAAAAAACCACAAATCAACAAAATCTACTAGTTTCAGAAGAGATCATGCACATCATACCAAGAAAATCATAGAGAATGACTGGTTGTGCTCATAACATGCAGTCAGTTCTTGCTGGCAATCTCCTGAAGAAATTGAGCGGCACCGAAGGAAGTTTGTGACGGAACCTTGGATGTCTTAACACATAAAATCCAGTAAGCAGGGCCACAACTTGGAAAGGAGTGACATAGAGCACGATAGCAGCAACTAAACAGAAAATCACAAACAATGCTGTAGCTCTAGGATCTCTCCAGCTCAGCAATGACTGTAGTCTCTCCCCCTGAGTTGCCAAGTCACCAACCACAGTCTGAATTCTCCCAGCAATACTTCTCAAACGATCGTATCTCATCCTTACGATGTCCGCAGGACGTGAAGTAGGAAATGTATCAAATTCTTCATCCAGTTCATCAGGATGTGCATTATCAGCACAAGAGAGACGAGTGTCCATGTGAGGAGGATGTCTCGGCCTCCATCTGTAGTACCAAACTCCTATCAAGAAAAGGTAGAGGAAAATGGTTGGTAGAATAAGTTCTGGATATAAAACCAGTATCAAGAACAATATGTGAATGAGAACAGTGGTAATGGGGTTCTTCCAATTGCAAATCTGATCAAACCATTTTCCTACAGCAATTAACCCACCCAAAACTCCCATAATTCTGAAGAAATTAGCTTTACTTCTTCTCATACTCCACATGTGAGATCCCACATCCAGCATATACTCCACCACCTCTTTCCTCAGTGGCGGCTCGGCACGACTGAGCCTCATGGAGACGATCTGAGTGGCCTGGTGCCTCAAGCTATCAAGTTGAGTAACAGTTAGTGGATTAATGTAGTGCATTTTTGGCAACAGCGGCATTGAGTACATATGCATCATGTTCAGCAAAGAAGAGCAAGTAAATCTCACAGCCAAATGAATTTCACCCATCTTCTTCACACCAGATGGATGTAAAACCAAAAGTGGATATGAATGTGTGTAAACCCTATCTGTTTCAAGGGTGGAGAGACGAATCCTGACCTTTCCAATCCGTGAATCCTTCGCCCCTCCAGCCTTATCCCCACCATGCAAATGACAGTTATCAAACACCCCAATATTTATAACAGTGCACGGATCAAAAACCTCCCAAGTGTACTGCTCATTCCACTTGGGGGAAAAGCTATCGATGATTGTTCTTGTTCGGACCCACTTCTGACCGTACTTGGCAACACAGTAAGCATCTGTGGTTGCCCGCCCATCTTTCGTTTTCATTGGGGATAATCCTTGAGCATTCAATATCCCCACCTCCAGAACCCCAATGCTGGACTTCCACAACTGTTTTGCAGTCGGTCTAAGATCACTACTGTAGTGAGTGGATTCATCCAGAACATGATAACCACCTTCTAAACAGATTCTCATATGAATCCTACTAGCAAATTTGATTTCTTTCTTCTTTTCCCCCTCGATAACAACATGCTTTTCGAGATTGTACCATCTAGTATTCAGGGCTTTATGATCTAATCTCCTGTCCACATACTGTAAAGGAATCGCGCATCTTCCCAAAACTTCATCCTTGTTTGGTGCAACTCTATCTTCCACGCTTAAAATTAAGGGCTCCTCAAATGGTTCTGCTGCAACAAACATCAAATCCTCATTCCACATTGGATTAATTGATTTGCTCATAGAACTTCTAGTTCTCAGAGCCTGATTTCCGAGGATAGCCTTCACAAAAACATCTGGGAACCTAGTCTTATCAGTGGGTTGCAAGTCCTGAGCTTCAATCACATTAACCCTGAGGTACCAAAGCTTAGGTGAGAGATACACCTTTGACCGAATGTTTGCAAGACTGTCAGCACCACTAACAGTTGCAGCATCTGAATGCCAGGCTTCAGGAAATGCTTCATCAGCTTGCGTACCCCACCAAACAGCCAACATCAGCTCTCCCTTAACCTTGTTACCATTCCTATCTTCCAATCTATACCATTGCGGGGCCAGAGGACTATCCGGAGGAACCCGCTTAGGTACCTCATTGAGGTCGAACAAAACCCGGCCCATGAAATCATCCTTCACAACATCCTTGTCTTTCACGGTGACCTCAAGCACAGAAGCTTGAATCCGGTCCTTCGAAAAGGCAAAAACTTGGGTCCATTCAGGATTTGATTTCTTCTCAAAATGACGAGTTGTGCCCTTATAGTTTCCTAATTTAACTTCGACGTAAGGGTCACAACTACCAGTTACATCCTTCGCGGGTAAATCTTTTGCTTTCACAACGCGGACGTAGAGGTATTGCATTTGCTCAACAAGGTCATAAGTACTAGTGAGCTTGTCTCCGGTGACCTTCCCACCACCAAGGTGGGGGTTGGTCTCCTTGAGAGAAAAATCTTCATGTGGAGGTCTCTGCATGTTCTGTGTTTAATTTTCCAAATGACCAAACCCAAAAGAAAAAGATAACTCTAAATCAAAGTTGAAGCAATGACAGCTGCTTGAAATATCAACAGTTCCCAAAATCCCAATTATGGAAACCAAAATTTACTTGGCCTTTACCAGAGAAGCAAACTCAGCTACCTAAATATGCAGAAATGTTGAAAGCAGTTAAAGCTTTAAAATTTAGAAATTGGAGACAGTATCAAAACAAAAAAGAGGCCTACAGCCCTAGATCTCCGCTACATGAAGAACTGTGATGACCAGAGATGAGAACAGACCTGTTGAGTCCTGACCAGATAAAAGCAAACATCGGCTATTCAAATCTTCAGATCTGAATGGTTCTCACCTGTGAGAACCACCAAATAAAAAACCCCAAGTTAAACAACAACACATAATAACAATATATCTCTGCCAACTAAAAATACTTCAGTAAAACACCTAAAATTCAAAACAGAAAGAAGAATATACAGAGATAAAGCGAGATAAACATGAACAGAGCTCCTTATAAAAAAATCTATACTAAACAGAAACAAAGTTGTAGAATGAGAATCTGACGACATTAAAGGAAAAATCATACTTGGTAAAGCTCGTAGAAACCCTATAAGCATGAATTAATGAATGTAAATCAGAATGCAGTACGATTAATCTACCGCCGACAAAAAAAATGGAGCTCTATTTGCACAGATATACATACATATAAATACATCTTTTAAGAGAGAGAATATGCATATACCTCAAAGAGAAGTGAGAATCCATGGAAGGTGTGGATAGATTGCTGATAAGGCTGAAGAGATTGAAACAATGGAGTTCCCCTCTTTGCTTTTTGGATCAAATTCTGTAAAATCTACAGAGAAAAAAGTGTGAGCCAGTGCGAGCGAGGGTTTTAGAGAGAGAGAAAAGGTTAGAGTCTGTCTGTGTGTGAGAAGAGAGGGAATCTGATGAATATCTGTAGAATCCACCGCACCACCCAACCCAACGCAACCTAACCTACCATGTATATGTCTTTTTCTTTTTCCTTTTTTTTTTACTCTTTTCTCTACCGGGGAACCCGGGTCACGCGTAAGAGAACTGTGGTCGGACCCTCGCACGTGTGCCAATCGGAATTCTAAGGGCTTTCATATATAAATAATAAGTGATGATTAATTTATCCCTAATAAATGAGATCTCAATTCTATAATTCTATAATAACTATAAAATATAAAACAACTTAAATAAATATGGTCCTTATGTAAAATACATGATTAAACAATACATAAACTTTATCAAAAAAGAAAAAGAAACTTAACCTCATATTGTCTCATTTAAAAATATAAAATGTTAATGTCTTAAAAGAAAATTACCCAAAAAAGTCATTCAATTTTTTGATAATAATATTAAATAAATTATTATTCACCCTACATTTATTCATTAGTTCAATTATTTAGCTATCAATAATGAGTTTATTTTTTATTATAATTTTAAAATATTTTTTTTTCTAATTTTCTTTAAAGGAATTAACATTTTATATTTTATAGGAAAAATTATGAGTTTAAGTTTGTCTTTATCTTTTAATAAATATTATATAATGTTTAATTATTTTACATAATGGTTGTACTTGTTTAAATTGTTTTTTGTTTTATAATTATTATGGGTGATAGGATAAATGCCAAAATTTGAAGAAAGTTAAGATTAGTTGTATGGTCTTATTTGCAAGTACAAATTAGACACTTACTTGCATTTGAAATTTAGGGTACATATATGTAAGACCCCAAATTATTAATAAATGAAATTTAATTTCCTCTATTTATTATTCTGAAATAGTAAGAGTTGATTTGATTAATGTGGTTAGTTATGGGTAAAATGCGCAAATATTTTAGTGGTTATAAAATATTCATTGTTGTCGGGGAATATTTGTTTGGTCGTGGAATATTCTTGTTGTCGGGAAATATTCGTACGACGGCGCAGCCTTGTGTGGGCCCCATAACAGAAAATGATTGGATGAAGAAAACGACAAAAATAAATTGTTTATAAATAACGGCGTAGTTGTTACCGTTAATACTGTTGGAATACCCGGTGGTTAAAACACGGTAATACGCGTAGCACACGGTATTGCACCAATTATTGATTCTTACGTAAGAAGGCACTACTCAATAATTGTTACAATAATTACTGTTCAATATTGTATTTTATTGATTCAATAATTGTTGCGTTGATATTTTATATTACTGTTGTTTCAATAATTGTCACTACGCAGTATTTTTCATTATCGGAGCAATAATTCATATTATCTGAATAATATTATTAGATAATATTATTGACAATGTCTAGAAAGTTCTGTCTAAAGAGAGGTTTGGTCATCTAATTGCGCGCCAGTAAGGAGAGATCCTTATTGGAAAGCCCCCTATTTTCCTGGGAACTGCCTGGTTGCCAGTACTGTGGTTCTGTAATATTATTTGTGTATAATTAATTATTGATTTATATGATGAGAAAAATATTGATTTTGTGTGGATATAGATGGAGAAATTTTTTAATGTGACAATTGTTGAAAATTAATATTTTATCTTTTTCTGATAAAATAATTCATTTAAATATATTATTTTAATAATATATTGATGGTGATATTTTTACAATAAATGTGGGATATATGAGTATATGAGGAGGAAGAGTATTTTTGTGGCATTAAATGATTAACACATATTTTGTGTGTTGGTGGACACAATTCTTGACCGAAAATTTATTATTGACTGTAAAATCGCCCGTTTATGGATTTCGGTCAATTTCTGTTTGGAATTTGGAAAAACTTTCTTCTGTAAAGTTGTAGAGAATTGAATTTCCTATAAAAACTCGCGAGATTCGAATTTTCTGATAAAAGGGCTATTTATTATGAATTATTGAAGTTCTGAAGTTCCGAAATAATTGATTTTTGGAAGTTTTATTTATTATTTTGAAGAAAAACGTTTTTTGGCATTTAAGTGGGCTAACATGTGATAAGAATGGGCTGAATTCAGATCTCCCAAGGTGGGCTTGACAATTTTATAAATATAATATTATTATATTCAATTTTCTGCTTTGGTGTTCTAAGTATTTTCCTATAAATAGGGTGCTTAGGTTAGAATTGAAAATCACACCAGAAACACAAGTTTCTCTCTCTTTCTCTCTCTATATTAGTGAGCGTATTCTTGTGAGTATTCTAATACTTTGAGTATTGCTATACGGTGCAAGTTCAAGTCATAACCTATATCCGGTGTTTCAACTAGAAGTACTATTTTTGCTGAGGTAAGAGATGTTATTTCTTCTTAAATGATATTATTTTCTTCAATATCATTATGCCGAAGTATTGATTCGAACTTTTTATTAAATTTGAAACTTTTTATGTCGGGGTTACTATTCATGAGTTACTATTCACGAGTTACTATTCACGAGTTACTATTCACCGAAAAATAAAATTTTCTTCTTTTCGTCCAAATATCTATTCTGGATACTAGCTTTGATTGTATCCATATTTTGATCATTCTTGAATTTTACTTCACTATGATAAGGTATTTTTGGACATGGATAAATCGAAATACGAATCCTTAATATTTGTTATTTTGCTTCACTGGATTCGTTTTCTTTAAAATATTTTTCATCATCCTCAGTCTTAAATGATGATATAACTGAATATCTTTGGCCTGTAGTGCAAAGATGAATGATTTCTGATGAATATCTTTGGCCCGTAGTGCAAAGATGAACAGGTGTTGAGGTGAACATGACCAACTGATGGATATCTTTGGCCTGTAGTGCAAAGATGACTATTTGATTCAAGATATTTATTGATTGATGTTACAGGGATAAAATGTTAATGATGGGCTTTTAAATTCATAGATAATCGTAGATTTCATTCTCTACGTAACTTCTCTATGAATTATTATTTTCCGCTGCGAATATTGAATTAAAACTTGTTGTCTATTGTATTCTATTAAATTTTTCCCTGTTGAAGACTAACGATAATTTGTTGTATATTATCTTAGTCATAATATTCTTTACTGGGCTAGTTGAGCTCACCCTTTTTCTTGTTGTTCTATTTTCTTCTCAGGATGCGAGAATGTAGCAGGTACTAGTCGGGGTATGGAATGAAGGTTCTAGGAAGTTGTTTTAGTAGTCCTCACCATTTTTTTTTGTAAAATATTGTTTCAATAATTGTAATGAGGACTTATTTGAGTGTGGATATTGTCTAGATGATAATATTTGTATTTACACTCACAGTTTTTATGTTGTATTAATAAAGTTGTAATTGTTTCTGTACCATGTTATTGACGACTCAGAATAGGTGTTGTATACCTGTTTTGGGGGCGTCACAATATATCACCACTTTAAATAATTATTATCTCCGTCTTTAAAAGAATGATTAAAAAAAAAATTTAATTTTACATAAAATAAAATATAAATATATTATTTAGTGGGGTCCATTAATATAAAAAATTAAAAATACTCCTCACTTTATATAATTTGGTTAAACCTGACAAAATATGGTTATGAGTTGGTTTTGATTTTTAAAATATGGTTAACCAACCATTTAAGAACTAAAATCATATTAACCATTTTTAATATGGATAATGTGGGTTGGAACCATATAGTTATGGTTAAAAATCATATTAACCATTTTAAGATATTTCATGTAAATATTTATTTGTATTAGTTGTTATAATATTATATATTTTTTATATTGTGATTGTATCATAAATAAATAACTAAAATATAATAGTATTTAATTATAATTTGTACTTGAGATAATTTTATTATATAATTTATCGTAAGAAAAGAGGAGTGAGAACAGTAACAAAATATTATTTTATTTGGTGGGTGGGGTGTGGTGGGGTAGGGTGGGGTAATATTTTTTTTTTTACATAATATTATTTTTTTTACATAATCACATAATATTATTTTTTTTAGTAGGGGTGGGGTAGGGGTGGGGTGGGGGTAGGGTAGATGCGTGGGGTGGGGGTAAAGTGGGTGGGTGGGGTGGGGGTATACATAATTAGTAAATATTTTTTTTTGGAGGGAGATAGGGGTATGGGGTGGGGTAAAGGATGAGGGTAGGGGTAGGGGTGTATATGGGGTAGGGCTAGGGGTAGGGCTAGGGGTATGGGTGGGCGTAGGGGTAAGGGTAGGGGGTATGGGTGGGCGTAGGGTTAGGGGTGAGGGTAGGGGTTAGGGGTGGGCGTGGGGCTTAGGGTAGGGGTGGGGGTGGGGATAGTGGGTGGGTGTTGGTCGGAAAACCGATCACTAAACACGCGCAAGTATACGCGGTCTAACAAGTAATACAGTGATAAGGAGAGTGTCGTACCCACGAGGAACTATGACTAATATTTACCAAGTACCGATTGTTTATCGCTAAAGCCTTGTTCAAACAGCAGTAAATGGAAGGGAGATTAATATAATTAAACTAATTAACAAAGCAAGTAAATGGATAATGAATGGAAATTTAAGGAAATTCAAGCTAAGGTCACAACTTCACCCCCACACAGGCATTCTGTCGAACACCTGGCGTGTTATGTTTCATCAAACTAGCTACCCTATCTCTCTTTGGTCTTAATGGTCATGACAATTTGTCGACCGAGAACGTACAGGTGCTTATGCACCTCTGTCGAGGTATGCACAAACATAACCTCTCCAGATCCACCCAAAAGGGAATAGAACAGAGAAGAACATCCAAACTAGATGCAATCCTACATATGTCTATGCGAATCAATCATAGCAAGGATTTAAGCATAGGTTCTCAATTAGGTCGCACGCGGCGCACAGAGATATGTCTATTCTACGCACAACTTATGCAGTCGAAACCCACAATCACATGTCAATATATTTAGGTGTAAATCTACAATTCTTCTGTCGATATCATGCAGATTACCAAAATCATCACTAATGTCTTAGCAAGAATCATAAAGCACAAATATATTAAACCAAATCATATGATGCTAACCAAAGAGATACAGACAGTCAATTCAAATAACAAAGGGATCCATTATAACCTTAGAGCCAATAATCAGTTCATAATTAATAAACCAAATACAAGTAGCAAATAAGACAACATTTATAGATTACAAGACTAGAGAAGATAATTTGATAAGAGGAAACTCTGTCAAGGCCCTTCAATCTCCATATACTCCGCTCAAATCAAGCTTTCTAATCCATGTCGCTCGTTGCTCTTGTGCTTCAAAGAAATACAAACTTCTCCTTAAATTTACCTAATCTATATTTACAGACATCAACTAAGGGAAAGGAAGAGAAATTACAAAGAAAACTAAATCCTAAGCTAAATTAACTAAAAAAACTATGATATAGGATGTCTGATAAGAGATATGCAGAGCTGCTGCTGTTATATATGTGATTTTCCTTCAAGCTAGGTCAAAAGGCATTTGGCTCTGCCTGGGCACCGGAGCTCGCGCTGCGACGCGAGCAATAACCTTGTGTTTGGCGCTGCGGCGCCACGTGTGCTTGGAAAACACGGAGCTCACGCTGCGGCGCGAGTCCAAGAAGAGTCAATGGCGCTGCGGCACCATGGTGACATCAGTAGCAGACAGGAAGTTAACGCTGCGGCGCAGGCTTAAGCCTTGGCTTCGGCGCCGCGGCGCGGGCATATATAATTTGGCCATTTTGCCCCTGAAAGCATGGAAAAGACCTAGAAATCCCTACATTACATCAGTTAAGCGCAATAACACTATAATCATAAAGAATCATACAAAATCTACGAGAACAGGCAACTATTTAAGTCATAAAGTATCCGATTCGCGGGTATAAATCCTACTCATCAAATACCCCCAAACTTAAGTCTTTGCTTGTCCTCGAGCAAACTAATTAAGACAACACTACTAATAAAACACACGCGAACAAAAACTAAAACTGTAAATTACTATCATGGCTTCAAAGCTCGATCATAGCCACTCCAGAGAATAGGGCAAACACAAAGATGAATAAGGGTTCATTCAATTTCACGCATAAGACTGTATTCGATCCATTCTATGTGTGTGTGGAGACCAACCGTCCTAACTAATCATAACTCAAATAAGCTCGCACCATCGATTGCTAAAATCGATAAGCAAACTTCGCAACTTAAATATTTAACAAGCATTAAGAATAAGACACAAATGCAGGAAAAGATCAAAAGACTCTAGCATGACGACAGTAAAATTTGACTCGGACAGTACTTAATTACCTTAGGCTACAGAACTACCCATGAATGAGCTTTTGATCAGTGACTCCCAAGCCAGACGACTTTAGGGTACTAGGTGTAGAACACCCCTATAAATCTAATAACTCGAGCAGTAAAGGCCACGTAATCAACATAAGCCATTGAGATTTTACAACAAAAACGAACTTTATTAAGCGAGTGCATTTTATGCTCCATCTCGATATCGGTCCTGCGTTTATGGGCGAGTGCGTTTTACGCTCCATCTCGACCTACCGCAAAACTTTCGATACAAACTCATCTGTTCTATTTTTATTCTTATTTCAATCATTTTTTTTATATATGTTAACATGCCAGAAACCAAGATCCAAAACTGTAAAAACGTGTAAGTCTTTTTTTACCTTGTAAAAATGAAAGTTTATAAAAGTGAATAAATTCTCCAAATAATAAACAAGCGAACTAAATTCAAAAAATAACGAGTTAACACAGTTGGTCGGTGCTTTCTAAGAAGGATGGATCAATAACAGTCTAAACTTATCAATTGAACAACCCCTAGCTCATACATGCTTGACACAACTCTAAGAGATAGGCATAAATACTTAACGCTTGTCATTAGCCACAATCAAAAATTAATAATAACTATAACCCTTGCTAAAAAGCAGCTCAAAATAGGGTAAAAAGGCCATTCATATGGCACAAGCATATAATCTGTAAAAGCCCCAAAAAGATGGGTATAAACCACAATCATGCTAATAATAATCAAAGCATTAAATAATAAAACCAAAAACAGTACATGGCATAATAATAGAAATCCAAACATAATCCCGCAGTTCAAAACGACTGCACCACAATACTAAAATAAAACATAATAAAGTCTAAAGTATGCAATCCTAACATGGCAGTACAGAAATAGATAGATAATAGCCCAAAACACCCCCAAACTTGAGGTGAGCAATGCCCTCATTGCTAAACATAAAGCAATTGATATAAGAGGGCTTCCTTGAAGTGGGCTCACTCAGCAGCGGTGTCATCCTCGTCAGCCTCGGCGGGCAGTGATGGGGGAGGGTAGGGTGGGAAAACTGGAGGCTCCGGGAACTGGAATGGCGTGAACTCATCATTCTCGTCACTGTACACGGTGTAGATGCACTGCATAGTGTTTACCAGCTCAGTCTGGTACTGCATCGCTATCTCCTACCTCTGAGCCACTGCAGCTATGTGCCTCCGCTATCTCTGCACCTCGGCATCCTGTTTCTGGTGCAGCAGAGTGAGGGACGCCATAATGTCAGTCAATAGCCCCTGTCCAGCTGGGTCAGCATCTGAAGTCTGTGCCTGCTCTGGCTCTGCTGTAGGAGGCGGCGCTGTAGGAGGTCCGTAGCCTTCGCTTCTGCTATTCGACTCTGCCCCATCCCACACAACAAAGCGTGAGATCGTCTGATGGTCAATGACTGACATGGGTGGCAGAGTTATTTCTTCAGGCCCCCACTAGATACCTGCCCTCTTGCATAGCTAGGTGATCATGGATGGATGAGGGAGTCCTGAAACAACTGTGCTCTTGATCGCTTTTATGATGGACTCGTGTATGAGAACCCCGATGTCCACTTTCACGCCCGTGAAAATAACAAATAACAAGATCGCTCTATCCTTCGTCACGTCGCTCAGGTGACAGGTCAGAATCATATTAGCACAGATGAAGCTAAACCACGCCTTCCCATAGCGACTGAGCACGGAAGACGGGAAACTGGTCTTTTCCCCCATGTAGTCGTTCTGTTTCCATGAAGTCCCAGCCTTGCAGAGCCTCCTGATAATATCCTCTAAATCATAGCTACGGATCCCCGGCTCCATATAGTCCTTGCCCTCATAGTTGGGCGTAGCAAACAGTTCATTAATAGCTAGGCTTCCAAAATCCACTGCTTTCCCCCTGACTTGGACAACCGTTGGACCTTCGGCACTGGCATTGGCGTAGAACTCCCGAACCACAGATACAACAGCCGATTCGGGCGACCTCGTGAAGTGGATCCAATGGCGCCCCGAGATCATGGTGACCAACTCGCCATCTTTTTTGCTTGGCCTCAAACCCCGCTCGGGAATCAAGTTTTGCGCGACAAAAGAGCTTTTATACCTTTTCCAGGCCTCCTCATTGGTGAATTTGGCTCTGTCCCATGGCGTTGGTGTAGCGGATGAGGAACCGCCGACGCTAAGGCGTTGTCGCTTTTGTGCCATTTCTAAATTTGAAATAATTGATATGAACAACGGCAGAAAACCTTAACTTAAACTCCCCCAATCCTTTTTCAGACAAACCCAATGCAATTACAAGATCAAAACAGCCCAAATCAGTCAACTTCTTCTCTCAGGACTTTTATCAAACACCAGGTATGCGCTCTGAAAACTAGATTTGGATAACCTTGTTTTGCACGTGCTCTAACCAGATTTCCCCAGTGGAAATCACACAAATAGATGACAACAAACGCCCCAATAAAGCTAACAAAAATGTCTGCTTGAATGAAATCCAACAAAGATACCTTGACTTGGAAACCCTAGTTTGAGTCTGCCCCCTTTTGTTTTCTGCGTGCACTGGCTATGGCTTTACAAGGAAGACACTCGTCGAGATTGCTCTCTTGGAATTGATTGAAGGCTATGGGTTTGATGTGAAGCAATAACGTTTTGGGACAGTGGTTATATAGCGCTTGCTGATTTCTGCCGAGAGAGATAGGAAAGAATGGGCACAACAACTGGCTAAAACTGCTTTAATCAACGAAAACTCACTGCCGGCGCCGCGGCGCGAGACGACCTTTGTTATGTGGCGCTGCAACGCGAGTTTACAGGGGCTTAGCTCTGTTTTGGCTCCGCGGCGCGAAGGTGACTATGTTATTCGGCGCTGCGGCGCGGATGAGAGAGATTGTCCATTTTACACTGGCGCTGGGGCGCGAAAGTTGGAGCAGGGGCGCGAAGCAGACGCCGCGGCACGGATGGTAGTACATTTGGGTGGCGCTGCGGCGCGAGACACCATTATCTAAAATTTTACAGACTGCTATCTGCACATGCCAAGACAGTATAAAAACTACACTACAAAAGTAAACAAGCATTATAACTAGCTATATACTAACTATCTACAGAGTAAACTAGATATAGGTAAAGGAAAACTGATAAAATTTATACCGAGATGGAGGTGCCTCCCCACCAAGCGCTTGTTTTAAAGTCGTCGGCTTGACTATACCGACGCCGTTCAATCCGGCTCATAAGCGAAAATGACCTTTTCATGCCGCCTATTCGTCAATTCCTTTGGATCCTTAGCAGACATAGATGATTGGTCATTCATACTCTCTTCATCCTTCGGCACAAAGAATCTTTCACCACTGGAATTATCCACTAATTCCCCTTGTTCATTAATTTGAAAACGTTCTTTGTGCGCTATTGGGTCCTCACAGATTTCCACAGTCGGGAGCGTGGGTTCAGGTTGTTGATCAGTCTTGACAGTGTACCCACTCTTGATCCAATTGTCTCCAACTTTAGACTCCACCGGTTGGCCAGTCTGTACTATGACGTCTCCCTCAACAACTGTGCGAGACTCATTGCATTTTCCTTGCGTATCCACCGTGCCATACTCAACTGCTTCATCGTCGAGATCAATTATAACCGGTAAATGGCATTTCGGTGGATTTATGATGGCATTGACGAGTTACCCCAATTGATTCTCAAGGCTGTGCAATGTGGCTTCTTGGCTTGCCATCCGAACCTCATTTCTCTCAATAAAGTCGGCGATAAGCGCTTCAAGCCTGTTCTCTTCTTCTTGTGTTGAGTACTCAGAAAAGTTGTCGTTGGTTTGAGACGTCAACTCATAATGCGGCGGAGCCTGATAGTCTAACTGAAAGGCATGATTCGGATCATGATATTGTTCTTGATTGTAGACCCAAGAGTTTGGATAACCCTGACAATTTGGATGATAGGAGCTCGGTTCAAAGTCAGCTCGTTCTTGACAGTAGGCGTTCTGAGTGGACTGACACTCGAGATTGTTAGAAAATCTCAAGGCATTAGCAATTTGAAGTTGTAATCTCTCGAGTCCTTCTTCCGAGCTCGGTTGTGTTGTCCCCTCATAAGACCATTGATAACATTGATCGTCCATAATCTGTAGACTTAAAAACAAAAAGAAAGGAAGATCAAACAAATAAAAGAAATAAATATATACAAGTTCAAAGTAAGACTAAATTGATTTAAATCAATATTGGACAATATTAGAATAATAGCTCCTCGGCAATGGCGCCAAAAAACTTGTTGGTCGGAAAATCGATCACTAAACACGCGCAAGTATACGTGGTCTAACAAGTAATACAGTGATAAGGAGAGTGTCGACCCACGAGAAACTATGACTAATATTTACCAAGTACCGATTATTTATCGCTAAAGCCTTATTCGAACAGCAGTAAATGGAAGGGAGATTAATATAATTAAACTAATTAACAAAGCAAGTAAATGGATAATGAATGGAAATCTAAGGAAATACAAGCTAAGGTCACAACTTCACCCCCACACAGGCATTCTGTCGAACACCTGGCGTGTTATGTTTCATCAAACTAGCTACCCTATCTCTCTTTGGTCTTAATGGTCACGAAAATTTGTCGACCGAGAACGCACAGGTGCTTATGCACCTTTGTCGAGGTATGCACAAACATAACCTCTCCAGATCCACCCAAAAGGGAATAGAACAGAGAAGAACGTCCAAGCTAGATGCAATCCTACATATGTCTATGCGAATCAATCATAGCAAGGATTTAAGCATAGGTTCTCAATTAGGTCGCACGCGGCGCACAGAGATATGTCTATTCCACGCACAACTTATGCAGTCGAAACCCACAATCACATGTCAATATATTTAGGTGTAAATCTACAATTCTTCTGTCGATATCATGCAGATTACCAAAATCATCACTAATGTCTTAGCAAGAATCATAAAGCACAAATATATTAAACCAAATCGTATGGTGCCAACCAAAGAGATACAGACAGTCAATTCAAATAACAAAGGGATCCATTATAACCTTAGAGCCAATAATCAGTTCATAATTAATAAACCAAATACAAGTAACAAATAAGACAACATTTATAGATTACAAGACTAGAGAAGATAAATGGATAAGAGGAAACTCTGTCAAGGCCCTTCAATCTCCATATACTCCGCTCAAATCAAGCTTTCTAATCCATGTCGCTTGTTGCTCTTGTGCTCCAAAGAAATATAAACTTCTCCTTAAATTTACCTAATCTATATTTACACACATCAACTAAGGGAAAGGAAGAGAAATTATAAAGAAAACTAAAACCTAAGCTAAGCTAACTAAAAAACTATGATATAGAATGTTTGATAAGAGATATGCAGAGCTGCTGCTGTTATATATGTGATTTTCCTTCAAGCTAGGTTAAAAGGCATTTGGCTCTGCCTGGGCACTGGAGCTCGCGCTGCGGCGCGAGTAATAACCTTGTGTTTGGCGCTGCGGCGCCACGTATGCTTGGAAAACACGGAGCTCGCACTGCGGCGCGAGTCCAAGAAGAGTCAATGGCGCTGCGGCGCCATGGTGACATCAGTAGCAGACAGGGAATTGGCGCGGACTTAAGCCTTGGCTTCGGTGCCGCGACACGGGCATATGTAATTTGGCCATTTTGCCCCTGAAAGCATGGAAAAGACCTAGAAATCCCTGCATTACATTAGTTAAGCGCAATAACACTATAATCATAAAGAATCATATAAAATCTACGAGAACAGACAACTATTTAAGTCATAAAGTATCCGATTCGAGGGTATAAATCCTACTCATCAGTGGGCATATGTGTAAGACCCCGAATTTTATGAAATAAAAGTATTCAATTTTTCTTATAATTACTATTCAGTAAATGGTTAAATTGATAAAAGTTTAAAGTTATGGGTGAAATGTGAAAATTTTTCAAAATAAGCAAGTGGTTATAAAATAATCATTGTTGACGGGGAATATTCGTTTGGTCGTGGAATATTCTTTCTGTCGGAGAATATTCGTACGACGGCGTAACTATTTGTGGGCCCCATAACAGAAAATGGTCGGATGAAGATAACGAAAAAAATTGAGTTTTTATAATTAACAGCGTAGTTGTTACCGTTAACACTGTTGGAATACCCGGTGGTTAAAATACAGTAATACGCATTATTGCACAGTAGCACACGGTATTGCACAGTATTTTTGAAATTATCGATTCTTACGTAAGAAGGCACTACTCAATAATTGTTACAGTAATTACTGTTCAATATTTTATTGATTCAATAATTGCTGCGTTGATATTTTATATTATTGTTGTTTCAATAATTGTCACTGCACATCATCTCCACTATCAGATCAATAATTCATATTATTTAGAATAATATTATTAGATAGTATTATTGACAATGTCTAGAAAGTTCTGTCTAAGGAGAGGTTTGGTCATCTAATTGCGCGCCGGTAAGGAGAAATCCTTATCGGAAAGCCCCCTTTTTCCTGGGAACGGCCTGGTTGTCATAAATGTGATTCTGTAATGTTATTTGTGAATAATTAATTATTGATTCATATGATAAGAAAATATTTATTTTATATGGATATAAATGAGGGATATATTTTTGTGGTTAAAAATGAAGGAGTTAATGTTGAGGTGTTTTATCTGTATTTTTGTCGGAACGGAGGTATTGAAAATCAAATTAGGATTTTTGAGATATTTTGCGGGGGTTATAATTTTTAATCCGACCGTTGGATCGTGGTAATATTTGGACATGTTATACATATATAAGTTGAGTATATGTCCACAAATTTTGAACCGTTAAAAATGAACGTATGATTTGTTATGAATTTTATAAGATGACTGGTTTAGAAATTGTTGAATTTTCAGAGTTAATCATTTATGTGGAAAATTCTAGAATTGGTGGGCCCCACTCTTGGTTGGTGAAGAAATGTGCTGAGATTTTTATTCAAATGTGGTGGGTGGGAATAGTAGCAGGTAAAGCCATCAGGTTGCAGGCTAAGTCTGCTTCGGCGTGCTAACATTTTCCTATAAATAGAGGGCTAAGTTAGAATTGAAAATCACATCAGAAACATAAGCTTTCTCTCTTTCTCTCTCTATATTTTGAAGCATATTTTGTGAGTATTTAGATACTTTGAGAGTTGCTATTCAGTGCAAGTTTCCTTCGGCTTTGCATTCCAGTCAGAAATACTGCACTTTTGAGGTAAGGGATAGTAAAGGATTTTAAGGGTTATTATATTTTTCAATTCGTAATTCTTCTGACCTTCAGAAAATTCTAGAAAAATTTGAAATGATATTTTGATGAGTTTTATTGATTGTGTCCAAAAATGGTAATTTTTGGATGTATGGATTAAGAGTTATGCATTTTACGGGAAAAGACTATTTTAAAAGTAACCGCTTATAACTCCTTGTGGTTAACTCTAAAATTGGTGAAATTTTTATTGAGAGTACATGTATATGATAGGAGTATACTCTGTGAATTTCAGAATTTTTAGATAAAAGTACAATTTTTGATAAATGTCTAAATATTCGGCTGTTTTGGCCATATGAAAAATAGTAAATGACTTTTAAAAATTCTGAGAAAAATATATGTTCACTATGGGACTATATTATGCTAAATCCCAGAAAAAAAAAATATTTTTGGAACTGATTTGGTATTTTTTCATGAAAATGGTCTAGTTATGAGTAAATGAATTAAATATGTTTTGTGAAGTAAGAAAATTAGAAAATAGGATTTTATGACTTGAGAATCCTGTATGAGGTATATGCAGATTTTTGATGAGGGTTTTTGGTTATTGGTGATAAAATCTTATGCGTTTGGCATTTTAGGATGATAAAAATGCATTATTTTGTAAAGTGTAAATAATTAAAATAAATTATTTATAAGCTTAAGAAATATTATTCTTTCAATATCATTATACCGAAATATTGGTATGTATATTATTGTAGAATTTTTATCTTTTTTGTGTCGAGTTTACTATTCATGAGTTACTATTCACGAGTTACTATTCATGAGTTACTATTCACGAGTTACTATTTACGACAAAATTGGTTTCTTTTTCTAACCAAATTATAGTTGATTTATGAATATTACTCTTGAGATTAATTCTAGATGTTTTGATTATATTGATTTTATTATCATATATAACATTTTTATAACACTAATGATGATATTTCTCTTTGACTTGAGTGTAAAGATGGGTAGATTTCTGGTATGATCATGACTATGGGTTCTCTTTGGCCAGTAATGCAAAGTTATATTGTTGATTGGTATGATCATGACCATTGAAATTATAAGTGAATATCTTTAGCTTAAGTGCAAAGGTGAATTGATCAACATGGTTATAATTATTGTTTATATAAATTCTGAAATGATTATATATTTCTTTGAGATATGAATATATTTGGCCTGTAGTGCAAATATGAACTGTTGATGAATATCTTTGGCCTGTAGTGCAAAGATAACCTGTTGTTGAATATCTTTGGCTTGTAGTGCAAAGATGGTTTGTTGATGAATATCTTTGGCCGTAGTGCGAAGATGGATTTATTAGCATGATTATGAACAAGAATTGTGATTTGGTATAACCATGATCTTTGATGTTTCAGGTAAAGACATGTGATGAAAATATTCTTAGTCCTGGGTGCGAAAAAAAAATTTAGAATCACAATTATGATTATGAGTTATTCATATGATTATGAAAAGGAACTGTTGAGTGATGTTACATGGATAAAACATTGTTGGTGGATTTTTAACATGGAGGAGATAATAGACTTTATGGTCTATTTGACTCTTCTAATGGATTGCTCGTTCTGCTGCAACTATGGTTGAAATATTTATCATCTACCATATGTCTAAATCTCTGATTTATTATTGATGAAGGCTATTGATAATTTAATTATCTTTAGTCATGATATTCTTTACTGAACTAGTTGTGCTCACCCTTTTGCTTCACAATTCCTTTCAAGTAATAAAAGTGTAGCTGGGTCGAGCGAGGGTAACGGGGAAATAGAACGGTGGTCTCTAGCTGTGGATGTTCTCCCGAAGCAGTATAGAAAAGTTTATTTAGTAGTTTTATTTAGTGAATCTAATAGGGTAAGGTGTACCCAACGTTGGAAGGGTGGTTTGCCACTATCATACAAGATGTCTAACGACATACAACCTCGTGTCATCATAAGACAGGAATGTGCTCATCCACTTGCCGAGTATATATACGAGCACTACCTATATAATCTTGGTGTTTGTTTGAAGTATAATTCTCAATTAGAGACAGTAGAGATAATGATATGTCAAGAGAAGACTCACCATTGGGAAGAATATGATAGTAATCTTCTCGTTTTTCTTTGGGGTCTATTGGGTCAACCAAGGATAATTATGTGGCCATATGATATCTGTCATAACCTAGACGCATGGCCTCTCATGTACGAAGGTTTCCTTGAGCACTTTCCAAAGATTTTAATTTCTAAAACAGTTGTTGACTATACCTTTATGTAAGGTGTCATTATGAGGCGCTGTCCACGGTTGGGACATGAGTCACATTTGATATATATTTGTATCCAAACTCACAGCATATGTATTGTTGTATTTTGTACGACAATTGTTGTAATTAAGTTAGAGTTGTTTTCTGTACCATGTATTTAGCGACTCAGAACGGGTTGGATGGAATGGACCTATTTTGGGGTTGTCACAATAAGGGTATGAGGTATGAGGTATGAGATATGAGGTATGAGGTAGGGGTATGGGTGAAGGTGTAAGACCCCAACTTTTTATAAATGAAATTGAATTTCCTCTATTTATTATTTTAAAATAGTAAGGGTTGATTTGATTAATGTGGTTAGTTATGGGTAAAATGCACAAATATTTTAAAAAAAGCAAGTGGTTATAAAATATTCATTTTTGTCGGTAAATATTCGTTTGGTCGTGGAATATTCTTGCTGTCGGAAAATATTCGTACGACGGCACAGCCTTGTGTGGACCCCATAACGGAAAGCGATTGGATGAAGGAAACGACAAGTATAAGTTTTTTATAAATAACGGCGTAGTTGTTACCGTTAACACTGCTGGAATACCCGGTGGTTAAAACACAGTAATACGCGGTGTTGCACAGTAGCACACGGTATTGCACCAATTATTGATTCTTACGTAAGAAGGCACTACTCAATAATTGTTACTGTAATTACTGTTTAATATTTTATTTTATTGATTCAATAATTGTAAGACCCCAATTTTTATAAATAAAGATGAATTTTCTATAAATATCATTTTTGAATATTATGGAGTTAATTTGATATAATGTTATAGTTGTGGGTAATATTTATAAATTTTGCAAAGTAAGCAAGTTGTTATAAAATATTCGTTTGGTCGGAGAATATTCTTTTTGTCGGAGAATATTCGTACGACGGCACAATCATTGGTGGACCCCACAACGGAATTATTGTCGGATTGAGAAAACGACAGAATTATCTTTCTATAAAAGTAACGGCTGAGGTGTTACCGTTAAAACCGTTAAAACTGTTGAACTACTCGGTAGTAAAAGTACATTAATACGCGTGGTTGCATAGTAGCACACGGTATTGATTATTGATGCTTACGTGAGAAGTCACTCAGCTATACTCAATTATTGCTACAGTAATTGCTGCATCATATCTCTTAAATTATTGTCATAGTATCATCTGTATAATATGTTATATTATTAAATCAATAATTGAGACGTTGTGGTAAGTTTGGTTATTTTATGGGGGGGCCATATGTCATCATCTAAGAGTCTCTTCGTCAATAGTAATTACTGTCGTCAATAGTAATTACCGTCGTCAATAGTATTTACCTTGGTCAATAGTAATTACCTTCGTCAATAGTATTTACCTTGGTCAATAGTAATTACCTTCGTCAATAGTATTTACCTTGGTCAATAGTAATTACCTTCGTCAATAGTATTTACCTTGGTCAATAGTAATTACTTTCGTCAATAGTAGTTGTCCCTTCAATATTACCAAGAGTCATTTGACCCTTCGTTAAGACCAAGAGTCATTTGACCCTTCGTTAAGACCAAGAGCCACCCTCAGTTTTTCTATAAATAGAGGCCTAGGGCTTCATTATTTTTCACGAATTCATTCAAGCTATAGAGAGAGAAAGTATAGAGAGAATAAGAGAGAGAGAATAAAAGTATTCTGCTACATCACTTTTCCAATATCCAGTTCTTTTAAGGTAGGGAATATTATTTCTTTTATATTCATGAAGAGAACTTCTATTATTCCATTTGTTATTATCCTGTTGGAATAACCAGTATACGCGGTCTACCCTATACTTGGTGACATTCTTCTATTATTCTGTTGGAACATCCTGTCTGTGTGTTTTACACCGGACCTGGTTCCGTTTATTATTCTGTTGGAACATCCTGTCTGTGTGTTTTACACCGGACCTGGTTCCGTTTTATTACTATTCTGTTGGAATATCCTGTCTGTGTGTTTTACACCGGACCTGGTTCCATTATTTATTATTCTGTCGGAATATCATGTCTGTGCGTTTACGCCGGACCTGGTTCCATTATTTATTATTCTATTGGAATAACCTATCTGTGCGGTCTATCGCATGCATGGTGATTTCTTTTGTTATTCCATTCTTTATTGTACTTAGTTGGTTAAGTTTTGACTTCTACACTCCATGAAATTTGTGGAATATCCTTGATAGTTGCGTTTCATCCAGTATTTTTTCAAGAAAATATTCTTCTAAACATTCTTGAATTTTACTCCACAATGCAGTATCATGTTGACAATTTGGACGTTGTTAATTCCTGGATAAATTAATTCTTGAACTTGTTTTATTGAATTCTTATATCATTGTCATCATCCTCATGTTTATAAAATGTTGAAAGTCATCTGTGGCATGTAGTGCATAGATGGACTTGGTATGATTATGACCAGGGATTATTCGGTATAATCATGACCGTAATGTTACAAATGATGTGGTAAAAGTCCTCATTGGCCCGTAGTGCATTGATGGACAGTTGTTGGCATGATCATGACCATTAATGAATATACGAATATCCTTGGCCGTAGTGCAGGGGTGATTCGATGATGTGGATTATTTTATTAAGCTGAGTCCCAGCGATCACAGTGTTGAAAAACCTTTTAAATCATAAAAGATAGTAGCGTTTATTTTCTACTTGACTCTTTTAATGGATTGCTTGTTCCGCTACAGTTAAACTTGATGTCTATTATATTTTATCAGTTTAACATTGTTGAAGGCTAATGATAATTTATTCTGCATTATCTTAGTCATAATATTTCTTACTGGGCTAGTTGAGCTCACCCTTTCTTTCACTGTTCTCTTCAGAAAATGAGAACGTAGCTGGGGCAAGTCGGGGAACGGAGTGATGGTCCGAAGAATAGTATTAGTTAGTAGTCCTCACTATTCTATATAATGGTGTGTTAATAAATGTAATGAGGACTCCTTTTGAGTATGAATACTCTCTAGAAGATAATATTTGTATTCAAACTCACAGTTTATCTTTTGTCGTATTGTACACGACAGTTGTATTATTAAGTTGTATTTGTATTCTGTACTATGTATCTGACGACTCAAGATGGGTGATGTATACCTAATTTTGGGGGAGTCACAGTTGGTATCAGAGCTTAGGGATATGATCCCTGGCTAAGATGTGAGAATAGAACTAGGAGGGGAGAGACGGGGAATTCCTTCGCTAGTATGACATACCTAAGTTTATTTGCATGGTATTTAATTGGTCGGTCATAATATAAGGATAATATATGACATATCAATTAATTTTTATTTTGTGACAGTATCTGAAAATGGCATCTGAGAACGTTGAGAATAGCAATGGAGCACAGACGACTGTTGATTCACCACATATCAATAATTAGGATAATGTGCATCAGGAAGGTGTCAATCCTCATGCAAACAACAACACTGACCAAATGATGAATGATCAAATGTTCAGAGGCTTTATGCAATTCATGCAACAACAGGTGTAAGACCCCGAATTTTATGAAATAAAAGTATTCAATTTTTCTTATAATTTCTATTCAGTAAATGGTTAAATTGATAAAAGTTTAAAGTTATGAGTGAAATATGATTATTTTTCAAAATAAGCAAGTGGTTATAAAATAATCATTGTTGTCGGGGAATATTCGTTTGGTCGTGGAATATTCTTTCTGTCGGGGAATATTCGTACGACGGCGCAGCCATTTGTGGGCCCCATAACAGAATAACTGTCGGATGAAGAAAACGACAAATTTGAGTTTTTACAAATAACGGCGTAGTTGTTACCGTTAACACTGTTGGAATACCCGGTGGTTAAAATATAGTAATACGCGTTATTGCACAGTAGCACACGGTATTGCATAGTATTTTTGAAATTATTGATTCTTACGTAAGAAGGCACTACTCAATAATTGTTACAGTAATTACTGTTCAATATTTTATTTTATTGATTCAATAATTGCTACGTTGAAATTTTATATTATTGTTGTTCAATAATTGTTGCTGCACGGTATTTCCCATTATCAGATCAATAATTCATATTATTTGAATAATATTATTAGATAACATTATTGGAAATGACTAGAAAGTTCTGTCTAAGGAGAGGTTTGGTCACCTAATTGCGCGCCAGTAAAGAGAAATTCTTATTGAAAAGCCCCCTCTTTCCTGGGAACGGCCTGGTTGTCATAAATGTGATTCTGTAATATTATTTGTGAATAATTAATTATTGATTCATATGATAAGGAAATATTTATTTTATGTGGATATAAATGAGGAATATATTTTTGTGGTTAAAAATAAAGGAGTTAATGTTGAGGTTTTTATCAGTATTTTTGTCGGAATGGAGGTATTAAAAATCAGGGTTTTTGAGATATTTTGCGGGGGTTATAATTTTTAATCCGACCGTTGGATCGTGGTAATTTTTGGATATGTTATACATATATAAGTTGAGTATATGCCCACAAATTTTGAACCGTTAAAAATGAACGTATGATTTATTATGAATTTTACGAGATGACTGGTTCAGAAATTGTTGAATTTTTGGAGTTTATCATTTTGGTGGAAAATTCTAGAATTGGTGGGCCCCACTTGTGGTAGGTGAAGAAATGTGCTGAATTATATTTCAAATGTGGTGGGTGGGAATAGTAGCAGGTAAAGCCATCAGGTTGCAGGTCAAACCTACCAAAATTTTCCTATAAATAGAGGGCTAAGTTAGAATTGAAAATCACACCAGAAACATAAGCTTTCTCTCTTTCTCTCTCTATATTATGAAGCATATTTTTGAGTTTTTAGATACTTGGTGAGTTGCTATTCATCAGTGTAAGTTTTCTTCAGCATCATATCCGATATCCAGTCAGAAGTACTGCTCTTTTGAGGTAAGGGATAGTAAGGGATATTAAGGGATTTTAAGGGTTGTTATGATTTTCAGTTTCGTAATTTTTCTGAACTTCAAAAATTCTGGAAAAATTTGAAATGATATTTTGATGAGTTTTATTGATTGTGTCCAAAAATGGTGATTTTTGGATGTATAGATTGAGAGTTATGAATTTTATGAGAAAAGACTATTTTAAAAGTAACCGCTTATAATTCCTTGTAGTTAACTCCAAAATTGATGAAATTTTTATTGGGAGTACATGTATATGATAGAAGTATACTCTGTAAATTTCAGAATTTTTAGACAAAAGTACAATTTTTGATAAATGTCTAAATATTCGGCTATTTTGGCCATATGAAAAATAGTAAATGACTTTTAAAAATTCTGAGAAAAATATATGTTCACTATGGGACTATATTATGCTAAATTCCAGAAAAGAAATATTTTTAGAACTGATTTGGTATTTTTTATGAAAATGGTCTAGTTATGAGTAAATGAATTAAATATGTTTTGTGAGGAAAGAAAATTGAAAAATAGGATTTTATGGCTTGAGAATCCTATATGAGGTATATGCAGATTTTTGATGAGGGTTTTTGGTTATTGGTGATGAAATATTATGAGTTTGGCATTTTAAGATGATTAAATGCATTATTTAGTAAGTGTAAACAATTTAAATAAATTGTTTATAAGCTTAAGAAATGTTATTCTTTCAATATCATTATACCGAAATATTGGTATGGATTTTATTGTGGATTTTCTATCTTTTTGTGTCGGGTTTACTATTCACGAGTTGCTATTTATGAGTTACTATCATATATAACATTTTTATAACCCTGATGTTGAAATTCTCTTTCACTGGAGTGTAAAGATGGGTAGATTATTGGTATGATCATGACTAGGGTTCTCTTTGGCCTGTAGCGCAAAGTTGAATTGTGACTGGTATGATCATGACCATTGAATTTATAATTGAATATCTTAAGCTTAAGTGCAAAGGTGAATTGATCAACATGATTATAATTATTGTTTATATAAATTCTGAAATGATTATATATTTCTTTGAGATATGAATATATTTGGCCTGTAGTGCAAATATGAATTGTTGATGAATATCTTTGGCATGTAGTGCAAAGATGGCCTGTTGATGAATATCTTTGGCCTGTAGTGCAAAGATGAACTGTTGTTGAATATCTTTGGCCCGTAGTGCAAAGATGGTTTGTTGATGAATATCTTTGGCCCGTAGTGCAAAGATGGATTTGTTAGTATGATTATAAATAGGAATTGTGATTTGGTATAACCATGATCTTTGATGTTTCAGGTAAAGACAGGTGATGAAAATATTCTTCGTCCTGGATGCGAAGAAAAATTTATAGTCACAATTATGATTATGAGTTATTCATATGATTGTGGAAAGGAACTGTTGAGTGATGTTACATGGATAAAACATTGTTGGTGGATTTTTAACATGGAGAAGATAATAGACTTTATAGTCTATTTGACTCTTCTAATGGATTGCTCGTTCCGCTGCAACTATGGTTGAAATTTTTTTATCATCTACCATATGTTCTAAATCTCTGATTTATTATTGATGAAGACTATTGATAATTTATTTATCTTTAGTCATGATATTCTTTACTGAGCTAGTTGTGCTCACCCTTTTGCTTCACAATTCCTTTCAGGTAATAAGAGTGTAGCTGGGTCGAGCGAGGGTAACAAGGGAATAGAACGGTGGTCATCATTTAGTAGTTATATTTGGTGAAGAAAATAGGGTGAGGCGAACCCAACGTTGGAAGGGTGTTTTGTCACTATCATACAAGATGTCTAATGACATACAACCTCGTGTCATCATAAGACAGGGTTGTGCTCATCCACTTGCTGAGTATATCTATGGGCACTACCTATATAATCTTGGTGTTTGTTTGAAGTATAATTCTCAATTAGAGACAGTGGAGATAATGATAAGTCAAGAGAAGACTCACCATTGGGAAGAATATGATAGTAATCTTCTCGTTTTTCTTCGGGGTCTATTGGGTCAACCAAGGATAATTCTGTGGCCATATGATATCTATCATAACCTAGACGCGTGGCCTCCCATGTACGAAGGTTTCCTTGAGCACTTCCCAAAGATTCTAATTTCTAAAACAGTTTTTGACTATACCTTTATGTAAGGTGTTATTGTGAGGTGATGTCCACGGTTGGAACATGAGTCACATTTGGTATATATTTGTATCCAAACTCACAGTATATGTGTTGTTGTATTTTGCACGACAATTGTTGTAATAAAGTTGTAGTTGTTTTCTGTACCATGTATTTGACGACTCAGAATGGGTTGGGTGGAATGGACCTATTTTGGGGTCGTCACAGGTGGTATCAGAGCTTAGGGATATGATCTCTGGCGGAGATCGGGAAATATAACTAGGAGGGGAGAGATGAGTAAATCCTTCGCTAGTGTGTCCTACCTAAGCTTATTTGTTGGTCAGTCATAATATCGGGATATTATGTGATATGTTAATTTGTTAAATTAACCCTTGTTTTGAAGCTGTATTCTAGAATGATATTTGAAATACAGGAGATGAGCAATGGAGAAATTATGATGGCAGGGAAGATGGAATCTAAAATGAAAGGAAGGTATTCTCAATTCTTTGAAATACCAGGTACGTAAATTTCGAGGACGAAATTTCATAAGGAGGGGAGATTGTAAGACCCCGAATTTTATGAAATAAAAGTATTCAATTTTTCTTATAATTTCTATTCAGTAAATGGTTAAATTGATAAAAATTTAAAGTTATGAGTGAAATATGATTTTTTTTCAAAATAAGCAAGTGGTTATAAAATAATCATTGTTGTCGGGGAATATTCGTTTGGTCGTGGAATATTCTTTCTGTCGGGGAATATTCGTACGACGGCGCAGCCATTTGTGGGCCCCATAACAGAATAACTGTCGGATGAAGAAAACGACAAATTTGAGTTTTTACAAATAACGGCGTAGTTGTTACCGTTAACACTGTTGGAATACCCGGTGGTTAAAATATAGTAATACGCGTTATTGCACAGTAGCACACGGTATTGCATAGTATTTTTGAAATTATTGATTCTTACGTAAGAAGGCACTACTCAATAATTGTTACAGTAATTACTGTTCAATATTTTATTTTATTGATTCAATAATTGCTACGTTGAAATTTTATATTATTGTTGTTCAATAATTGTTGCTGCACGGTATTTCCCATTATCAGATCAATAATTCATATTATTTGAATAATATTATTAGATAACATTATTGAAAATGACTAGAAAGTTCTGTCTAAGGAGAGGTTTGGTCACCTAATTGCGCGCCAGTAAAGAGAAATTCTTATTGAAAAGCCCCCTCTTTCCTGGGAACGGCCTGGTTGTCATAAATGTGATTCTGTAATATTATTTGTGAATAATTAATTATTGATTCATATGATAAGGAAATATTTATTTTATGTGGATATAAATGAGGAATATATTTTTGTGGTTAAAAATAAAGGAGTTAATGTTGAGGTTTTTATCAGTATTTTTGTCGGAATGGAGGTATTAAAAATCAGGGTTTTTGAGATATTTTGCGGGGGTTATAATTTTTAATCCGACCGTTGGATCGTGGTAATTTTTGGATATGTTATACATATATAAGTTGAGTATATGCCCACAAATTTTGAACCGTTAAAAATGAACGTATGATTTATTATGAATTTTACGAGATGACTGGTTCAGAAATTGTTGAATTTTTGGAGTTTATCATTTTGGTGGAAAATTCTAGAATTGGTGGGCCCCACTTGTGGTAGGTGAAGAAATGTGCTGAATTATATTTCAAATGTGGTGGGTGGGAATAGTAGCAGGTAAAGCCATCAGGTTGCAGGTCAAACCTACCAAAATTTTCCTATAAATAGAGGGCTAAGTTAGAATTGAAAATCACACCAGAAACATAAGCTTTCTCTCTTTCTCTCTCTATATTATGAAGCATATTTTGTGAGTTTTTAGATACTTGGTGAGTTGCTATTCATCAGTGTAAGTTTTCTTCAGCATCATATCCGATATCCAGTCAGAAGTACTGCTCTTTTGAGGTAAGGGATAGTAAGGGATATTAAGGGATTTTAAGGGTTGTTATGATTTTCAGTTTCGTAATTTTTCTGAACTTCAAAAATTCTGGAAAAATTTGAAATGATATTTTGATGAGTTTTATTGATTGTGTCCAAAAATGGTGATTTTTGGATGTATAGATTGAGAGTTATGAATTTTATGAGAAAAGACTATTTTAAAAGTAACCGCTTATAATTCCTTGTAGTTAACTCCAAAATTGATGAAATTTTTATTGGGAGTACATGTATATGATAGAAGTATACTCTGTAAATTTCAGAATTTTTAGACAAAAGTACAATTTTTGATAAATGTCTAAATATTCGGCTATTTTGGCCATATGAAAAATAGTAAATGACTTTTAAAAATTCTGAGAAAAATATATGTTCACTATGGGACTATATTATGCTAAATTCCAGAAAAGAAATATTTTTAGAACTGATTTGGTATTTTTTATGAAAATGGTCTAGTTATGAGTAAATGAATTAAATATGTTTTGTGAGGAAAGAAAATTGAAAAATAGGATTTTATGGCTTGAGAATCCTATATGAGGTATATGCAGATTTTTGATGAGGGTTTTTGGTTATTGGTGATGAAATATTATGAGTTTGGCATTTTAAGATGATTAAATGCATTATTTAGTAAGTGTAAACAATTTAAATAAATTGTTTATAAGCTTAAGAAATGTTATTCTTTCAATATCATTATACCGAAATATTGGTATGGATTTTATTGTGGAATTTCTATCTTTTTGTGTCGGGTTTACTATTCACGAGTTGCTATTTATGAGTTACTATCATATATAACATTTTTATAACCCTGATGTTGAAATTCTCTTTCACTGGAGTGTAAAGATGGGTAGATTATTGGTATGATCATGACTAGGGTTCTCTTTGGCCTGTAGTGCAAAGTTGAATTGTGACTGGTATGATCATGACCATTGAATTTATAATTGAATATCTTAAGCTTAAGTGCAAAGGTGAATTGATCAACATGATTATAATTATTGTTTATATAAATTCTGAAATGATTATATATTTCTTTGAGATATGAATATATTTGGCCTGTAGTGCAAATATGAATTGTTGATGAATATCTTTGGCATGTAGTGCAAAGATGGCCTGTTGATGAATATCTTTGGCCTGTAGTGCAAAGATGAACTGTTGTTGAATATCTTTGGCCCGTAGTGCAAAGATGGTTTGTTGATGAATATCTTTGGCCCGTAGTGCAAAGATGGTTTGTTGATGAATATCTTTGGCCCGTAGTGCAAAGATGGATTTGTTAGTATGATTATAAATAGGAATTGTGATTTGGTATAACCATGATCTTTGATGTTTCAGGTAAAGACAGGTGATGAAAATATTCTTCGTCCTGGATGCGAAGAAAAATTTATAGTCACAATTATGATTATGAGTTATTCATATGATTGTGGAAAGGAACTGTTGAGTGATGTTACATGGATAAAACATTGTTGGTGGATTTTTAACATGGAGAAGATAATAGACTTTATAGTCTATTTGACTCTTCTAATGGATTGCTCGTTCCGCTGCAACTATGGTTGAATTTTTTTTATCATCTACCATATGTTCTAAATCTCTGATTTATTATTGATGAAGACTATTGATAATTTATTTATCTTTAGTCATGATATTCTTTACTGAGCTAGTTGTGCTCACCCTTTTGCTTCACAATTCCTTTCAGGTAATAAGAGTGTAGATGGGTCGAGCGAGGGTAACAAGGGAATAGAACGGTGGTCATCATTTAGTAGTTATATTTGGTGAAGAAAATAGGGTGAGGCGAACCCAACGTTGGAAGGGTGTTTTGTCACTATCATACAAGATGTCTAATGACATACAACCTCGTGTCATCATAAGACAGGGTTGTGCTCATCCACTTGCTGAGTATATCTATGGGCACTACCTATATAATCTTGGTGTTTGTTTGAAGTATAATTCTCAATTAGAGACAGTGGAGATAATGATAAGTCAAGAGAAGACTCACCATTGGGAAGAATATGATAGTAATCTTCTCGTTTTTCTTCGGGGTCTATTGGGTCAACCAAGGATAATTCTGTGGCCATATGATATCTATCATAACCTAGACGCGTGGCCTCCCATGTACGAAGGTTTCCTTGAGCACTTCCCAAAGATTCTAATTTCTAAAACAGTTTTTGACTATACCTTTATGTAAGGTGTTATTGTGAGGTGATGTCCACGGTTGGAACATGAGTCACATTTGGTATATATTTGTATCCAAACTCACAGTATATGTGTTGTTGTATTTTGCACGACAATTGTTGTAATAAAGTTGTAGTTGTTTTCTGTACCATGTATTTGACGACTCAGAATGGGTTGGGTGGAATGGACCTATTTTGGGGTCGTCACAGGTGGTATCAGAGCTTAGGGATATGATCTCTGGCGGAGATCGGGAAATATAACTAGGAGGGGAGAGATGAGTAAATCCTTCGCTAGTGTGTCCTACCTAAGCTTATTTGTTGGTCAGTCATAATATCGGGATATTATGTGATATGTTAATTTGTTAAATTAACCCTTGTTTTGAAGCTGTATTCTAGAATGATATTTGAAATACAGGAGATGAGCAATGGAGAAATTATGATGGCAGGGAAGATGGAATCTAAAATGAAAGGAAGGTATTCTCAATTCTTTGAAATACCAGGTACGTAAATTTCGAGGACGAAATTTCATAAGGAGGGGAGATTGTAAGACCCCGAATTTTATGAAATAAAAGTATTCAATTTTTCTTATAATTTCTATTCAGTAAATGGTTAAATTGATAAAAATTTAAAGTTATGAGTGAAATATGATTTTTTTTCAAAATAAGCAAGTGGTTATAAAATAATCATTGTTGTCGGGGAATATTCGTTTGGTCGTGGAATATTCTTTCTGTCGGGGAATATTCGTACGACGGCGCAGCCATTTGTGGGCCCCATAACAGAATAACTGTCGGATGAAGAAAACGACAAATTTGAGTTTTTACAAATAACGGCGTAGTTGTTACCGTTAACACTGTTGGAATACCCGGTGGTTAAAATATAGTAATACGCGTTATTGCACAGTAGCACACGGTATTGCATAGTATTTTTGAAATTATTGATTCTTACGTAAGAAGGCACTACTCAATAATTGTTACAGTAATTACTGTTCAATATTTTATTTTATTGATTCAATAATTGCTACGTTGAAATTTTATATTATTGTTGTTCAATAATTGTTGCTGCACGGTATTTCCCATTATCAGATCAATAATTCATATTATTTGAATAATATTATTAGATAACATTATTGAAAATGACTAGAAAGTTCTGTCTAAGGAGAGGTTTGGTCACCTAATTGCGCGCCAGTAAAGAGAAATTCTTATTGAAAAGCCCCCTCTTTCCTGGGAACGGCCTGGTTGTCATAAATGTGATTCTGTAATATTATTTGTGAATAATTAATTATTGATTCATATGATAAGGAAATATTTATTTTATGTGGATATAAATGAGGAATATATTTTTGTGGTTAAAAATAAAGGAGTTAATGTTGAGGTTTTTATCAGTATTTTTGTCGGAATGGAGGTATTAAAAATCAGGGTTTTTGAGATATTTTGCGGGGGTTATAATTTTTAATCCGACCGTTGGATCGTGGTAATTTTTGGATATGTTATACATATATAAGTTGAGTATATGCCCACAAATTTTGAACCGTTAAAAATGAACGTATGATTTATTATGAATTTTACGAGATGACTGGTTCAGAAATTGTTGAATTTTTGGAGTTTATCATTTTGGTGGAAAATTCTAGAATTGGTGGGCCCCACTTGTGGTAGGTGAAGAAATGTGCTGAATTATATTTCAAATGTGGTGGGTGGGAATAGTAGCAGGTAAAGCCATCAGGTTGCAGGTCAAACCTACCAAAATTTTCCTATAAATAGAGGGCTAAGTTAGAATTGAAAATCACACCAGAAACATAAGCTTTCTCTCTTTCTCTCTCTATATTATGAAGCATATTTTGTGAGTTTTTAGATACTTGGTGAGTTGCTATTCATCAGTGTAAGTTTTCTTCAGCATCATATCCGATATCCAGTCAGAAGTACTGCTCTTTTGAGGTAAGGGATAGTAAGGGATATTAAGGGATTTTAAGGGTTGTTATGATTTTCAGTTTCGTAATTTTTCTGAACTTCAAAAATTCTGGAAAAATTTGAAATGATATTTTGATGAGTTTTATTGATTGTGTCCAAAAATGGTGATTTTTGGATGTATAGATTGAGAGTTATGAATTTTATGAGAAAAGACTATTTTAAAAGTAACCGCTTATAATTCCTTGTAGTTAACTCCAAAATTGATGAAATTTTTATTGGGAGTACATGTATATGATAGAAGTATACTCTGTAAATTTCAGAATTTTTAGACAAAAGTACAATTTTTGATAAATGTCTAAATATTCGGCTATTTTGGCCATATGAAAAATAGTAAATGACTTTTAAAAATTCTGAGAAAAATATATGTTCACTATGGGACTATATTATGCTAAATTCCAGAAAAGAAATATTTTTAGAACTGATTTGGTATTTTTTATGAAAATGGTCTAGTTATGAGTAAATGAATTAAATATGTTTTGTGAGGAAAGAAAATTGAAAAATAGGATTTTATGGCTTGAGAATCCTATATGAGGTATATGCAGATTTTTGATGAGGGTTTTTGGTTATTGGTGATGAAATATTATGAGTTTGGCATTTTAAGATGATTAAATGCATTATTTAGTAAGTGTAAACAATTTAAATAAATTGTTTATAAGCTTAAGAAATGTTATTCTTTCAATATCATTATACCGAAATATTGGTATGGATTTTATTGTGGATTTTCTATCTTTTTGTGTCGGGTTTACTATTCACGAGTTGCTATTTATGAGTTACTATCATATATAACATTTTTATAACCCTGATGTTGAAATTCTCTTTCACTGGAGTGTAAAGATGGGTAGATTATTGGTATGATCATGACTAGGGTTCTCTTTGGCCTGTAGTGCAAAGTTGAATTGTGACTGGTATGATCATGACCATTGAATTTATAATTGAATATCTTAAGCTTAAGTGCAAAGGTGAATTGATCAACATGGTTATAATTATTGTTTATATAAATTCTGAAATGATTATATATTTCTTTGAGATATGAATATATTTGGCCTGTAGTGCAAATATGAATTGTTGATGAATATCTTTGGCATGTAGTGCAAAGATGGCCTGTTGATGAATATCTTTGGCCTGTAGTGCAAAGATGAACTGTTGTTGAATATCTTTGGCCCGTAGTGCAAAGATGGTTTGTTGATGAATATCTTTGGCCCGTAGTGCAAAGATGGTTTGTTGATGAATATCTTTGGCCCGTAGTGCAAAGATGGATTTGTTAGTATGATTATAAATAGGAATTGTGATTTGGTATAACCATGATCTTTGATGTTTCAGGTAAAGACAGGTGATGAAAATATTCTTCGTCCTGGGTGCGAAGAAAAATTTATAGTCACAATTATGATTATGAGTTATTCATATGATTGTGGAAAGGAACTGTTGAGTGATGTTACATGGATAAAACATTGTTGGTGGATTTTTAACATGGAGAAGATAATAGACTTTATAGTCTATTTGACTCTTCTAATGGATTGCTCGTTCCGCTGCAACTATGGTTGAAATTTTTTTATCATCTACCATATGTTCTAAATCTCTGATTTATTATTGATGAAGACTATTGATAATTTATTTATCTTTAGTCATGATATTCTTTACTGAGCTAGTTGTGCTCACCCTTTTGCTTCACAATTCCTTTCAGGTAATAAGAGTGTAGCTGGGTCGAGCGAGGGTAACAAGGGAATAGAACGGTGGTCATCATTTAGTAGTTATATTTGGTGAAGAAAATAGGGTGAGGCGAACCCAACGTTGGAAGGGTGTTTTGTCACTATCATACAAGATGTCTAATGACATACAACCTCGTGTCATCATAAGACAGGGTTGTGCTCATCCACTTGCTGAGTATATCTATGGGCACTACCTATATAATCTTGGTGTTTGTTTGAAGTATAATTCTCAATTAGAGACAGTGGAGATAATGATAAGTCAAGAGAAGACTCACCATTGGGAAGAATATGATAGTAATCTTCTCGTTTTTCTTCGGGGTCTATTGGGTCAACCAAGGATAATTCTGTGGCCATATGATATCTATCATAACCTAGACGCGTGGCCTCCCATGTACGAAGGTTTCCTTGAGCACTTCCCAAAGATTCTAATTTCTAAAACAGTTTTTGACTATACCTTTATGTAAGGTGTTATTGTGAGGTGATGTCCACGGTTGGAACATGAGTCACATTTGGTATATATTTGTATCCAAACTCACAGTATATGTGTTGTTGTATTTTGCACGACAATTGTTGTAATAAAGTTGTAGTTGTTTTCTGTACCATGTATTTGACGACTCAGAATGGGTTGGGTGGAATGGACCTATTTTGGGGTCGTCACAGGTGGTATCAGAGCTTAGGGATATGATCTCTGGCGGAGATCGGGAAATATAACTAGGAGGGGAGAGATGAGTAAATCCTTCGCTAGTGTGTCCTACCTAAGCTTATTTGTTGGTCAGTCATAATATCGGGATATTATGTGATATGTTAATTTGTTAAATTAACCCTTGTTTTGAAGCTGTATTCTAGAATGATATTTGAAATACAGGAGATGAGCAATGGAGAAATTATGATGGCAGGGAAGATGGAATCTAAAATGAAAGGAAGGTATTCTCAATTCTTTGAAATACCAGGTACGTAAATTTCGAGGACGAAATTTCATAAGGAGGGGAGATTGTAAGACCCCGAATTTTATGAAATAAAAGTATTCAATTTTTCTTATAATTTCTATTCAGTAAATGGTTAAATTGATAAAAATTTAAAGTTATGAGTGAAATATGATTTTTTTTCAAAATAAGCAAGTGGTTATAAAATAATCATTGTTGTCGGGGAATATTCGTTTGGTCGTGGAATATTCTTTCTGTCGGGGAATATTCGTACGACGGCGCAGCCATTTGTGGGCCCCATAACAGAATAACTGTCGGATGAAGAAAACGACAAATTTGAGTTTTTACAAATAACGGCGTAGTTGTTACCGTTAACACTGTTGGAATACCCGGTGGTTAAAATATAGTAATACGCGTTATTGCACAGTAGCACACGGTATTGCATAGTATTTTTGAAATTATTGATTCTTACGTAAGAAGGCACTACTCAATAATTGTTACAGTAATTACTGTTCAATATTTTATTTTATTGATTCAATAATTGCTACGTTGAAATTTTATATTATTGTTGTTCAATAATTGTTGCTGCACGGTATTTCCATTATCAGATCAATAATTCATATTATTTGAATAATATTATTAGATAACATTATTGAAAATGACTAGAAAGTTCTGTCTAAGGAGAGGTTTGGTCACCTAATTGCGCGCCAGTAAAGAGAAATTCTTATTGAAAAGCCCCCTCTTTCCTGGGAACGGCCTGGTTGTCATAAATGTGATTCTGTAATATTATTTGTGAATAATTAATTATTGATTCATATGATAAGGAAATATTTATTTTATGTGGATATAAATGAGGAATATATTTTTGTGGTTAAAAATAAAGGAGTTAATGTTGAGGTTTTTATCAGTATTTTTGTCGGAATGGAGGTATTAAAAATCAGGGTTTTTGAGATATTTTGCGGGGGTTATAATTTTTAATCCGACCGTTGGATCGTGGTAATTTTTGGATATGTTATACATATATAAGTTGAGTATATGCCCACAAATTTTGAACCGTTAAAAATGAACGTATGATTTATTATGAATTTTACGAGATGACTGGTTCAGAAATTGTTGAATTTTTGGAGTTTATCATTTTGGTGGAAAATTCTAGAATTGGTGGGCCCCACTTGTGGTAGGTGAAGAAATGTGCTGAATTATATTTCAAATGTGGTGGGTGGGAATAGTAGCAGGTAAAGCCATCAGGTTGCAGGTCAAACCTACCAAAATTTTCCTATAAATAGAGGGCTAAGTTAGAATTGAAAATCACACCAGAAACATAAGCTTTCTCTCTTTCTCTCTCTATATTATGAAGCATATTTTGTGAGTTTTTAGATACTTGGTGAGTTGCTATTCATCAGTGTAAGTTTTCTTCAGCATCATATCCGATATCCAGTCAGAAGTACTGCTCTTTTGAGGTAAGGGATAGTAAGGGATATTAAGGGATTTTAAGGGTTGTTATGATTTTCAGTTTCGTAAATTTTCTGAACTTCAAAAATTCTGGAAAAATTTGAAATGATATTTTGATGAGTTTTATTGATTGTGTCCAAAAATGGTGATTTTTGGATGTATAGATTGAGAGTTATGAGTTTTATGAGAAAAGACTATTTTAAAAGTAACCGCTTATAATTCCTTGTAGTTAACTCCAAAATTGATGAAATTTTTATTGGGAGTACATGTATATGATAGAAGTATACTCTGTAAATTTCAGAATTTTTAGACAAAAGTACAATTTTTGATAAATGTCTAAATATTCGGCTATTTTGGCCATATGAAAAATAGTAAATGACTTTTAAAAATTCTGAGAAAAATATATGTTCACTATGGGACTATATTATGCTAAATTCCAGAAAAGAAATATTTTTAGAACTGATTTGGTATTTTTTATGAAAATGGTCTAGTTATGAGTAAATGAATTAAATATGTTTTGTGAGGAAAGAAAATTGAAAAATAGGATTTTATGGCTTGAGAATCCTATATGAGGTATATGCAGATTTTTGATGAGGGTTTTTGGTTATTGGTGATGAAATATTATGAGTTTGGCATTTTAAGATGATTAAATGCATTATTTAGTAAGTGTAAACAATTTAAATAAATTGTTTATAAGCTTAAGAAATGTTATTCTTTCAATATCATTATACCGAAATATTGGTATGGATTTTATTGTGGATTTTCTATCTTTTTGTGTCGGGTTTACTATTCACGAGTTGCTATTTATGAGTTACTATCATATATAACATTTTTATAACCCTGATGTTGAAATTCTCTTTCACTGGAGTGTAAAGATGGGTAGATTATTGGTATGATCATGACTAGGGTTCTCTTTGGCCTGTAGTGCAAAGTTGAATTGTGACTGGTATGATCATGACCATTGAATTTATAATTGAATATCTTAAGCTTAAGTGCAAAGGTGAATTGATCAACATGGTTATAATTATTGTTTATATAAATTCTGAAATGATTATATATTTCTTTGAGATATGAATATATTTGGCCTGTAGTGCAAATATGAATTGTTGATGAATATCTTTGGCATGTAGTGCAAAGATGGCCTGTTGATGAATATCTTTGGCCTGTAGTGCAAAGATGAACTGTTGTTGAATATCTTTGGCCCGTAGTGCAAAGATGGTTTGTTGATGAATATCTTTGGCCCGTAGTGCAAAGATGGTTTGTTGATGAATATCTTTGGCCCGTAGTGCAAAGATGGATTTGTTAGTATGATTATAAATAGGAATTGTGATTTGGTATAACCATGATCTTTGATGTTTCAGGTAAAGACAGGTGATGAAAATATTCTTCGTCCTGGGTGCGAAGAAAAATTTATAGTCACAATTATGATTATGAGTTATTCATATGATTGTGGAAAGGAACTGTTGAGTGATGTTACATGGATAAAACATTGTTGGTGGATTTTTAACATGGAGAAGATAATAGACTTTATAGTCTATTTGACTCTTCTAATGGATTGCTCGTTCCGCTGCAACTATGGTTGAAATTTTTTTATCATCTACCATATGTTCTAAATCTCTGATTTATTATTGATGAAGACTATTGATAATTTATTTATCTTTAGTCATGATATTCTTTACTGAGCTAGTTGTGCTCACCCTTTTGCTTCACAATTCCTTTCAGGTAATAAGAGTGTAGCTGGGTCGAGCGAGGGTAACAAGGGAATAGAACGGTGGTCATCATTTAGTAGTTATATTTGGTGAAGAAAATAGGGTGAGGCGAACCCAACGTTGGAAGGGTGTTTTGTCACTATCATACAAGATGTCTAATGACATACAACCTCGTGTCATCATAAGACAGGGTTGTGCTCATCCACTTGCTGAGTATATCTATGGGCACTACCTATATAATCTTGGTGTTTGTTTGAAGTATAATTCTCAATTAGAGACAGTGGAGATAATGATAAGTCAAGAGAAGACTCACCATTGGGAAGAATATGATAGTAATCTTCTCGTTTTTCTTCGGGGTCTATTGGGTCAACCAAGGATAATTCTGTGGCCATATGATATCTATCATAACCTAGACGCGTGGCCTCCCATGTACGAAGGTTTCCTTGAGCACTTCCCAAAGATTCTAATTTCTAAAACAGTTTTTGACTATACCTTTATGTAAGGTGTTATTGTGAGGTGATGTCCACGGTTGGAACATGAGTCACATTTGGTATATATTTGTATCCAAACTCACAGTATATGTGTTGTTGTATTTTGCACGACAATTGTTGTAATAAAGTTGTAGTTGTTTTCTGTACCATGTATTTGACGACTCAGAATGGGTTGGGTGGAATGGACCTATTTTGGGGTCGTCACAGGTGGTATCAGAGCTTAGGGATATGATCTCTGGCGGAGATCGGGAAATATAACTAGGAGGGGAGAGATGAGTAAATCCTTCGCTAGTGTGTCCTACCTAAGCTTATTTGTTGGTCAGTCATAATATC
The DNA here is from genome assembly GCA_016801055.1 of Panax notoginseng. Classification (NCBI taxonomy): domain Eukaryota; kingdom Viridiplantae; phylum Streptophyta; class Magnoliopsida; order Apiales; family Araliaceae; genus Panax; species Panax notoginseng. The sequence goes on along the minus strand of CM029012.1, from coordinate 147,677,206 downwards.
GGGATATTATGTGATATGTTAATTTGTTAAATTAACCCTTGTTTTGAAGCTGTATTCTAGAATGATATTTGAAATACAGGAGATGAGCAATGGAGAAATTATGATGGCAGGGAAGATGGAATCTAAAATGAAAGGAAGGTATTCTCAATTCTTTGAAATACCAGGTACGTAAATTTCGAGGACGAAATTTCATAAGGAGGGGAGATTGTAAGACCCCGAATTTTATGAAATAAAAGTATTCAATTTTTCTTATAATTTCTATTCAGTAAATGGTTAAATTGATAAAAATTTAAAGTTATGAGTGAAATATGATTTTTTTTCAAAATAAGCAAGTGGTTATAAAATAATCATTGTTGTCGGGGAATATTCGTTTGGTCGTGGAATATTCTTTCTGTCGGGGAATATTCGTACGACGGCGCAGCCATTTGTGGGCCCCATAACAGAATAACTGTCGGATGAAGAAAACGACAAATTTGAGTTTTTACAAATAACGGCGTAGTTGTTACCGTTAACACTGTTGGAATACCCGGTGGTTAAAATACAGTAATACGCGTTATTGCACAGTAGCACACGGTATTGCATAGTATTTTTGAAATTATTGATTCTTACGTAAGAAGGCACTACTCAATAATTGTTACAGTAATTACTGTTCAATATTTTATTTTATTGATTCAATAATTGCTACGTTGAAATTTTATATTATTGTTGTTCAATAATTGTTGCTGCACAGTATTTTCCATTATCAGATCAATAATTCATATTATTTGAATAATATTATTAGATAACATTATTGAAAATGTCTAGAAAGTTCTGTCTAAGGAGAGGTTTGGTCATCTAATTGCGCGCCAGTAAAGAGAAATTCTTATTGAAAAGCCCCCTCTTTCCTGGGAACGGCCTGGTTGTCATAAATGTGATTCTGTAATATTATTTGTGAATAATTAATTATTGATTCATATGATAAGGAAATATTTATTTTATGTGGATATAAATGAGGAATATATTTTTGTGGTTAAAAATAAAGGAGTTAATGTTGAGGTTTTTATCAGTATTTTTGTCGGAATGGAGGTATTAAAAATCAGGGTTTTTGAGATATTTTGCGGGGGTTATAATTTTTAATCCGACCGTTGGATCGTGGTAATTTTTGGATATGTTATACATATATAAGTTGAGTATATGCCCACAAATTTTGAACCGTTAAAAATGAACGTATGATTTATTATGAATTTTACGAGATGACTGGTTCAGAAATTGTTGATTTTTGGAGTTTATCATTTTGGTGGAAAATTCTAGAATTGGTGGGCCCCACTTGTGGTAGGTGAAGAAATGTGCTGAATTATATTTCAAATGTGGTGGGTGGAAATAGTAGCAGGTAAAGCCATCAGGTTGCAGGTCAAACCTACCAAAATTTTCCTATAAATAGAGGGCTAAGTTAGAATTGAAAATCACACCAGAAACATAAGCTTTCTCTCTTTCTCTCTCTATATTATGAAGCATATTTTGTGAGTTTTTAGATACTTGGTGAGTTGCTATTCATCAGTGCAAGTTTTCTTCAGCATCATATCCGATATCCAGTCAGAAGTACTGCTCTTTTGAGGTAAGGGATAGTAAGGGATATTAAGGGATTTTAAGGGTTGTTATGATTTTCAGTTTCGTAATTTTTCTGAACTTCAAAAATTCTGGAAAAATTTGAAATGATATTTTGATGAGTTTTATTGATTGTGTCCAAAAATGGTGATTTTTGGATGTATAGATTGAGAGTTATGAATTTTATGAGAAAAGACTATTTTAAAAGTAACCGCTTATAATTCCTTGTGGTTAACTCCAAAATTGATGAAATTTTTATTGGGAGTACATGTATATGATAGAAGTATACTCTGTAAATTTCAGAATTTTTAGACAAAAGTACAATTTTTGATAAATGTCTAAATATTCGGCTATTTTGGCCATATGAAAAATAGTAAATGACTTTTAAAAATTCTGAGAAAAATATATGTTCACTATGGGACTATATTATGCTAAATTCCAGAAAAGAAATATTTTTGGAACTGATTTGGTATTTTTTATGAAAATGGTCTAGTTATGAGTAAATGAATTAAATATGTTTTGTGAAGAAAGAAAATTGAAAAATAGGATTTTATGGCTTGAGAATCCTATATGAGGTATATGCAGATTTTTGATGAGGGTTTTGGTTATTGGTGATGAAATATTATGAGTTTGGCATTTTAAGATGATTAAATGCATTATTTAGTAAAGTGTAAACAATTTAAATAAATTGTTTATAAGCTTAAGAAATGTTATTCTTTCAATATCATTATACCGAAATATTGGTATGGATTTTATTGTGGATTTTCTATCTTTTTGTGTCGGGTTTACTATTCACGAGTTGCTATTTATGAGTTACTATCATATATAACATTTTTATAACCCTGATGTTGAAATTCTCTTTCACTGGAGTGTAAAGATGGGTAGATTATTGGTATGATCATGACTAGGGTTCTCTTTGGCCTGTAGTGCAAAGTTGAATTGTGACTGGTATGATCATGACCATTGAATTTATAATTGAATATCTTAAGCTTAAGTGCAAAGGTGAATTGATCAACATGGTTATAATTATTGTTTATATAAATTCTGAAATGATTATATATTTCTTTGAGATATGAATATATTTGGCCTGTAGTGCAAATATGAATTGTTGATGAATATCTTTGGCATGTAGTGCAAAGATGGCCTGTTGATGAATATCTTTGGCCTGTAGTGCAAAGATGAACTGTTGTTGAATATCTTTGGCCCGTAGTGCAAAGATGGTTTGTTGATGAATATCTTTGGCCCGTAGTGCAAAGATGGTTTGTTGATGAATATCTTTGGCCCGTAGTGCAAAGATGGATTTGTTAGTATGATTATAAACAGGAATTGTGATTTGGTATAACCATGATCTTTGATGTTTCAGGTAAAGACAGGTGATGAAAATATTCTTCGTCCTGGGTGCGAAGAAAAATTTATAGTCACAATTATGATTATGAGTTATTCATATGATTGTGGAAAGGAACTGTTGAGTGATGTTACATGGATAAAACATTGTTGGTGGATTTTTAACATGGAGAAGATAATAGACTTTATAGTCTATTTGACTCTTCTAATGGATTGCTCGTTCCGCTGCAACTATGGTTGAAATTTTTTTATCATTTACCATATGTTCTAAATCTCTGATTTATTATTGATGAAGACTATTGATAATTTATTTATCTTTAGTCATGATATTCTTTACTGAGCTAGTTGTGCTCACCCTTTTGCTTCACAATTCCTTTCAGGTAATAAGAGTGTAGCTGGGTCGAGCGAGGGTAACAAGGGAATAGAACGGTGGTCATCATTTAGTAGTTATATTTGGTGAAGAAAATAGGGTGAGGCGAACCCAACGTTGGAAGGGTGTTTTGTCACTATCATACAAGATGTCTAATGACATACAACCTCGTGTCATCATAAGACAGGGTTGTGCTCATCCACTTGCTGAGTATATCTATGGGCACTACCTATATAATCTTGGTGTTTGTTTGAAGTATAATTCTCAATTAGAGACAGTGGAGATAATGATAAGTCAAGAGAAGACTCACCATTGGGAAGAATATGATAGTAATCTTCTCGTTTTTCTTGGGGTCTATTGGGTCAACCAAGGATAATTCTGTGGCCATATGATATCTATCATAACCTAGACGCGTGGCCTCCCATGTACGAAGGTTTCCTTGAGCACTTCCCAAAGATTCTAATTTCTAAAACAGTTTTTGACTATACCTTTATGTAAGGTGTTATTGTGAGGTGATGTCCACGGTTGGAACATGAGTCACATTTGGTATATATTTGTATCCAAACTCACAGCATATGTGTTGTTGTATTTTGCACGACAATTGTTGTAATAAAGTTGTAGTTGTTTTCTGTACCATGTATTTGACGACTCAGAATGGGTTGGGTGGAATGGACCTATTTTGGGGTCGTCACAGGTGGTATCAGAGCTTAGGGATATGATCTCTGGCGGAGATCGGGAAATATAACTAGGAGGGGAGAGATGAGTAAATCCTTCGCTAGTGTGTCCTACCTAAGCTTATTTGTTGGTCAGTCATAATATCGGGATATTATGTGATATGTTAATTTGTTAAATTAACCCTTGTTTTGAAGCTGTATTCTAGAATGATATTTGAAATACAGGAGATGAGCAATGGAGAAATTATGATGGCAGGGAAGATGGAATCTGAAATGAAAGGAAGGTATTCTCAATTCTTTGAAATACCAGGTACGTAAATTTCGAGGACGAAATTTCATAAGGAGGGGAGATTGTAAGACCCCGAATTTTATGAAATAAAAGTATTCAATTTTTCTTATAATTTCTATTCAGTAAATGGTTAAATTGATAAAAATTTAAAGTTATGAGTGAAATATGATTTTTTTTCAAAATAAGCAAGTGGTTATAAAATAATCATTGTTGTCGGGGAATATTCGTTTGGTCGTGGAATATTCTTTCTGTCGGGGAATATTCGTACGACGGCGCAGCCATTTGTGGGCCCCATAACAGAATAACTGTCGGATGAAGAAAACGACAAATTTGAGTTTTTACAAATAACGGCGTAGTTGTTACCGTTAACACTGTTGGAATACCCGGTGGTTAAAATACAGTAATACGCGTTATTGCACAGTAGCACACGGTATTGCATAGTATTTTTGAAATTATTGATTCTTACGTAAGAAGGCACTACTCAATAATTGTTACAGTAATTACTGTTCAATATTTTATTTTATTGATTCAATAATTGCTACGTTGAAATTTTATATTATTGTTGTTCAATAATTGTTGCTGCACAGTATTTTCCATTATCAGATCAATAATTCATATTATTTGAATAATATTATTAGATAACATTATTGAAAATGTCTAGAAAGTTCTGTCTAAGGAGAGGTTTGGTCATCTAATTGCGCGCCAGTAAGGAGAAATTCTTATTGAAAAGCCCCCTCTTTCCTGGGAACGGCCTGGTTGTCATAAATGTGATTCTGTAATATTATTTGTGAATAATTAATTATTGATTCATATGATAAGGAAATATTTATATTATGTGGATATAAATGAGGGATATATTTTTGTGGTTAAAAATGAAGGAGTTAATGTTGAGGTTTTTATCAGTATTTTTGTCGGAATGGAGGTATTAAAAATCAGGGTTTTTGAGATATTTTGCGGGGGTTATAATTTTTAATCCGACCGTTGGATCGTGGTAATTTTTGGATATGTTATACATATATAAGTTGAGTATATGCCCACAAATTTTGAACCGTTAAAAATGAACGTATGATTTATTATGAATTTTACGAGATGACTGGTTCAGAAATTGTTGAATTTTTGGAGTTTATCATTTTGGTGGAAAATTCTAGAATTGGTGGGCCCCACTTGTGGTTGGTGAAGAAATGTGCTGAATTATATTTCAAATGTGGTGGGTGGGAATAGTAGCAGGTAAAGCCATCAGGTTGCAGGTCAAACCTACCAAAATTTTCCTATAAATAGAGGGCTAAGTTAGAATTGAAAATCACACCAGAAACATAAGCTTTCTCTCTTTCTCTCTCTATATTATGAAGCATATTTTGTGAGTTTTTAGATACTTGGTGAGTTGCTATTCATCAGTGCAAGTTTTCTTCAGCATCATATCCGATATCCAGTCAGAAGTACTGCTCTTTTGAGGTAAGGGATAGTAAGGGATATTAAGGGATTTTAAGGGTTGTTATGATTTTCAGTTTCGTAATTTTTCTGAACTTCAAAAATTCTGGAAAAATTTGAAATGATATTTTGATGAGTTTTATTGATTGTGTCCAAAAATGGTGATTTTTGGATGTATAGATTGAGAGTTATGAATTTTATGAGAAAAGACTATTTTAAAAGTAACCGCTTATAATTCCTTGTGGTTAACTCCAAAATTGATGAAATTTTTATTGGGAGTACATGTATATGATAGAAGTATACTCTGTAAATTTCAGAATTTTTAGACAAAAGTACAATTTTTGATAAATGTCTAAATATTCGGCTATTTTGGCCATATGAAAAATAGTAAATGACTTTTAAAAATTCTGAGAAAAATATATGTTCACTATGGGACTATATTATGCTAAATTCCAGAAAAGAAATATTTTTGGAACTGATTTGGTATTTTTTATGAAAATGGTCTAGTTATGAGTAAATGAATTAAATATGTTTTGTGAAGAAAGAAAATTGAAAAATAGGATTTTATGGCTTGAGAATCCTATATGAGGTATATGCAGATTTTTGATGAGGGTTTTGGTTATTGGTGATGAAATATTATGAGTTGGCATTTTATGATGATTAAATGCATTATTTAGTAAAGTGTAAACAATTTAAAATAAATTGTTTATAAGCTTAAGAAATGTTATTCTTTCAATATCATTATACCGAAATATTGGTATGGATTTTATTGTGGATTTTCTATCTTTTTGTGTCGGGTTTACTATTCACGAGTTGCTATTTATGAGTTACTATCATATATAACATTTTTATAACCCTGATGTTGAAATTCTCTTTCACTGGAGTGTAAAGATGGGTAGATTATTGGTATGATCATGACTAGGGTTCTCTTTGGCCTGTAGTGCAAAGTTGAATTGTGACTGGTATGATCATGACCATTGAATTTATAATTGAATATCTTAAGCTTAAGTGCAAAGGTGAATTGATCAACATGGTTATAATTATTGTTTATATAAATTCTGAAATGATTATATATTTCTTTGAGATATGAATATATTTGGCCTGTAGTGCAAATATGAATTGTTGATGAATATCTTTGGCATGTAGTGCAAAGATGGCCTGTTGATGAATATCTTTGGCCTGTAGTGCAAAGATGAACTGTTGTTGAATATCTTTGGCCCGTAGTGCAAAGATGGTTTGTTGATGAATATCTTTGGCCCGTAGTGCAAAGATGGTTTGTTGATGAATATCTTTGGCCCGTAGTGCAAAGATGGATTTGTTAGTATGATTATAAATAGGAATTGTGATTTGGTATAACCATGATCTTTGATGTTTCAGGTAAAGACAGGTGATGAAAATATTCTTCGTCCTGGGTGCGAAGAAAAATTTATAGTCACAATTATGATTATGAGTTATTCATATGATTGTGGAAAGGAACTGTTGAGTGATGTTACATGGATAAAACATTGTTGGTGGATTTTTAACATGGAGAAGATAATAGACTTTATAGTCTATTTGACTCTTCTAATGGATTGCTCGTTCCGCTGCAACTATGGTTGAAATTTTTTATCATTTACCATATGTTCTAAATCTCTGATTTATTATTGATGAAGGCTATTGATAATTTATTTATCTTTAGTCATGATATTCTTTACTGAGCTAGTTGTGCTCACCCTTTTGCTTCACAATTCCTTTCAGGTAATAAGAGTGTAGCTGGGTCGAGCGAGGGTAACAAGGGAATAGAACGGTGGTCATCATTTAGTAGTTATATTTGGTGAAGAAAATAGGGTGAGGCGAACCCAACGTTGGAAGGGTGTTTTGTCACTATCATACAAGATGTCTAATGACATACAACCTCGTGTCATCATAAGACAGGGTTGTGCTCATCCACTTGCTGAGTATATCTATGGGCACTACCTATATAATCTTGGTGTTTGTTTGAAGTATAATTCTCAATTAGAGACAGTGGAGATAATGATAAGTCAAGAGAAGACTCACCATTGGGAAGAATATGATAGTAATCTTCTCGTTTTTCTTCGGGGTCTATTGGGTCAACCAAGGATAATTCTGTGGCCATATGATATCTATCATAACCTAGACGCGTGGCCTCCCATGTACGAAGGTTTCCTTGAGCACTTCCCAAAGATTCTAATTTCTAAAACAGTTTTTGACTATACCTTTATGTAAGGTGTTATTGTGAGGTGATGTCCACGGTTGGAACATGAGTCACATTTGGTATATATTTGTATCCAAACTCACAGCATATGTGTTGTTGTATTTTGCACGACAATTGTTGTAATAAAGTTGTAGTTGTTTTCTGTACCATGTATTTGACGACTCAGAATGGGTTGGGTGGAATGGACCTATTTTGGGGTCGTCACAGGTGGTATCAGAGCTTAGGGATATGATCTCTGGCGGAGATCGGGAAATATAACTAGGAGGGGAGAGATGAGTAAATCCTTCGCTAGTGTGTCCTACCTAAGCTTATTTGTTGGTCAGTCATAATATCGGGATATTATGTGATATGTTAATTTGTTAAATTAACCCTTGTTTTGAAGCTGTATTCTAGAATGATATTTGAAATACAGGAGATGAGCAATGGAGAAATTATGATGGCAGGGAAGATGGAATCTAAAATGAAAGGAAGGTATTCTCAATTCTTTGAAATACCAGGTACGTAAATTTCGAGGACGAAATTTCATAAGGAGGGGAGATTGTAAGACCCCGAATTTTATGAAATAAAAGTATTCAATTTTTCTTATAATTTTTATTCAGTAAATGGTTAAATTGATAAAAATTTAAAGTTATGAGTGAAATATGATTTTTTTTCAAAATAAGCAAGTGGTTATAAAATAATCATTGTTGTCGGGGAATATTCGTTTGGTCGTGGAATATTCTTTCTGTCGGGGAATATTCGTACGACGGCGCAGCCATTTGTGGGCCCCATAACAGAATAACTGTCGGATGAAGAAAACGACAAATTTGAGTTTTTACAAATAACGGCGTAGTTGTTACCGTTAACACTGTTGGAATACCCGGTGGTTAAAATATAGTAATACGCGTTATTGCACAGTAGCACACGGTATTGCATAGTATTTTTGAAATTATTGATTCTTACGTAAGAAGGCACTACTCAATAATTGTTACAGTAATTACTGTTCAATATTTTATTTTATTGATTCAATAATTGCTACGTTGAAATTTTATATTATTGTTGTTCAATAATTGTTGCTGCACGGTATTTCCATTATCAGATCAATAATTCATATTATTTGAATAATATTATTAGATAACATTATTGAAAATGACTAGAAAGTTCTGTCTAAGGAGAGGTTTGGTCACCTAATTGCGCGCCAGTAAGGAGAAATTCTTATTGAAAAGCCCCCTCTTTCCTGGGAACGGCCTGGTTGTCATAAATGTGATTCTGTAATATTATTTGTGAATAATTAATTATTGATTCATATGATAAGGAAATATTTATTTTATGTGGATATAAATGAGGAATATATTTTTGTGGTTAAAAATAAAGGAGTTAATGTTGAGGTTTTTATCAGTATTTTTGTCGGAATGGAGGTATTAAAAATCAGGGTTTTTGAGATATTTTGCGGGGGTTATAATTTTTAATCCGACCGTTGGATCGTGGTAATTTTTGGATATGTTATACATATATAAGTTGAGTATATGCCCATAAATTTTGAACCGTTAAAAATGAACGTATGATTTATTATGAATTTTACGAGATGACTGGTTCAGAAATTGTTGAATTTTTGGAGTTTATCATTTTGGTGGAAAATTCTAGAATTGGTGGGCCCCACTTGTGGTAGGTGAAGAAATGTGCTGAATTATATTTCAAATGTGGTGGGTGGAAATAGTAGCAGGTAAAGCCATCAGGTTGCAGGTCAAACCTACCAAAATTTTCCTATAAATAGAGGGCTAAGTTAGAATTGAAAATCACACCAGAAACATAAGCTTTCTCTCTTTCTCTCTCTATATTATGAAGCATATTTTGTGAGTTTTTAGATACTTGGTGAGTTGCTATTCATCAGTGTAAGTTTTCTTCAGCATCATATCCGATATCCAGTCAGAAGTACTGCTCTTTTGAGGTAAGGGATAGTAAGGGATATTAAGGGATTTTAAGGGTTGTTATGATTTTCAGTTTCGTAATTTTTCTGAACTTCAAAAATTCTGGAAAAATTTGAAATGATATTTTGATGAGTTTTATTGATTGTGTCCAAAAATGGTGATTTTTGGATGTATAGATTGAGAGTTATGAATTTTATGAGAAAAGACTATTTTAAAAGTAACCGCTTATAATTCCTTGTAGTTAACTCCAAAATTGATGAAATTTTTATTGGGAGTACATGTATATGATAGAAGTATACTCTGTAAATTTCAGAATTTTTAGACAAAAGTACAATTTTTGATAAATGTCTAAATATTCGGCTATTTTGGCCATATGAAAAATAGTAAATGACTTTTAAAAATTCTGAGAAAAATATATGTTCACTATGGGACTATATTATGCTAAATTCCAGAAAAGAAATATTTTTAGAACTGATTTGGTATTTTTTATGAAAATGGTCTAGTTATGAGTAAATGAATTAAATATGTTTTGTGAGGAAAGAAAATTGAAAAATAGGATTTTATGGCTTGAGAATCCTATATGAGGTATATGCAGATTTTTGATGAGGGTTTTTGGTTATTGGTGATGAAATATTATGAGTTTGGCATTTTAAGATGATTAAATGCATTATTTAGTAAGTGTAAACAATTTAAATAAATTGTTTATAAGCTTAAGAAATGTTATTCTTTCAATATCATTATACCGAAATATTGGTATGGATTTTATTGTGGATTTTCTATCTTTTTGTGTCGGGTTTACTATTCACGAGTTGCTATTTATGAGTTACTATCATATATAACATTTTTATAACCCTGATGTTGAAATTCTCTTTCACTGGAGTGTAAAGATGGGTAGATTATTGGTATGATCATGACTAGGGTTCTCTTTGGCCTGTAGTGCAAAGTTGAATTGTGACTGGTATGATCATGACCATTGAATTTATAATTGAATATCTTAAGCTTAAGTGCAAAGGTGAATTGATCAACATGGTTATAATTATTGTTTATATAAATTCTGAAATGATTATATATTTCTTTGAGATATGAATATATTTGGCCTGTAGTGCAAATATGAATTGTTGATGAATATCTTTGGCATGTAGTGCAAAGATGGCCTGTTGATGAATATCTTTGGCCTGTAGTGCAAAGATGAACTGTTGTTGAATATCTTTGGCCCGTAGTGCAAAGATGGTTTGTTGATGAATATCTTTGGCCCGTAGTGCAAAGATGGTTTGTTGATGAATATCTTTGGCCCGTAGTGCAAAGATGGATTTGTTAGTATGATTATAAATAGGAATTGTGATTTGGTATAACCATGATCTTTGATGTTTCAGGTAAAGACAGGTGATGAAAATATTCTTCGTCCTGGATGCGAAGAAAAATTTATAGTCACAATTATGATTATGAGTTATTCATATGATTGTGGAAAGGAACTGTTGAGTGATGTTACATGGATAAAACATTGTTGGTGGATTTTTAACATGGAGAAGATAATAGACTTTATAGTCTATTTGACTCTTCTAATGGATTGCTCGTTCCGCTGCAACTATGGTTGAAATTTTTTTATCATTTACCATATGTTCTAAATCTCTGATTTATTATTGATGAAGACTATTGATAATTTATTTATCTTTAGTCATGATATTCTTTACTGAGCTAGTTGTGCTCACCCTTTTGCTTCACAATTCCTTTCAGGTAATAAGAGTGTAGCTGGGTCGAGCGAGGGTAACAAGGGAATAGAACGGTGGTCATCATTTAGTAGTTATATTTGGTGAAGAAAATAGGGTGAGGCGAACCCAACGTTGGAAGGGTGTTTTGTCACTATCATACAAGATGTCTAATGACATACAACCTCGTGTCATCATAAGACAGGGTTGTGCTCATCCACTTGCTGAGTATATCTATGGGCACTACCTATATAATCTTGGTGTTTGTTTGAAGTATAATTCTCAATTAGAGACAGTGGAGATAATGATAAGTTAAGAGAAGACTCACCATTGGGAAGAATATGATAGTAATCTTCTCGTTTTTCTTCGGGGTCTATTGGGTCAACCAAGGATAATTCTGTGGCCATATGATATCTATCATAACCTAGACGCGTGGCCTCCCATGTACGAAGGTTTCCTTGAGCACTTCCCAAAGATTCTAATTTCTAAAACAGTTTTTGACTATACCTTTATGTAAGGTGTTATTGTGAGGTGATGTCCACGGTTGGAACATGAGTCACATTTGGTATATATTTGTATCCAAACTCACAGTATATGTGTTGTTGTATTTTGCACGACAATTGTTGTAATAAAGTTGTAGTTGTTTTCTGTACCATGTATTTGACGACTCAGAATGGGTTGGGTGGAATGGACCTATTTTGGGGTCGTCACAGGTGGTATCAGAGCTTAGGGATATGATCTCTGGCGGAGATCGGGAAATATAACTAGGAGGGGAGAGATGAGTAAATCCTTCGCTAGTGTGTCCTACCTAAGCTTATTTGTTGGTCAGTCATAATATCGGGATATTATGTGATATGTTAATTTGTTAAATTAACCCTTGTTTTGAAGCTGTATTCTAGAATGATATTTGAAATACAGGAGATGAGCAATGGAGAAATTATGATGGCAGGGAAGATGGAATCTAAAATGAAAGGAAGGTATTCTCAATTCTTTGAAATACCAGGTACGTAAATTTCGAGGACGAAATTTCATAAGGAGGGGAGATTGTAAGACCCCGAATTTTATGAAATAAAAGTATTCAATTTTTCTTATAATTTCTATTCAGTAAATGGTTAAATTGATAAAAATTTAAAGTTATGAGTGAAATATGATTTTTTTTCAAAATAAGCAAGTGGTTATAAAATAATCATTGTTGTCGGGGAATATTCGTTTGGTCGTGGAATATTCTTTCTGTCGGGAAATATTCGTACGACGGCGCAGCCATTTGTGGGCCCCATAACAGAATAACTGTCGGATGAAGAAAACGACAAATTTGAGTTTTTACAAATAACGGCGTAGTTGTTACCGTTAACACTGTTGGAATACCCGGTGGTTAAAATATAGTAATACGCGTTATTGCACAGTAGCACACGGTATTGCATAGTATTTTTGAAATTATTGATTCTTACGTAAGAAGGCACTACTCAATAATTGTTACAGTAATTACTGTTCAATATTTTATTTTATTGATTCAATAATTGCTACGTTGAAATTTTATATTATTGTTGTTCAATAATTGTTGCTGCACGGTATTTACCATTATCAGATCAATAATTCATATTATTTGAATAATATTATTAGATAACATTATTGAAAATGACTAGAAAGTTATGTCTAAGGAGAGGTTTGGTCACCTAATTGCGCGCCAGTAAAGAGAAATTCTTATTGAAAAGCCCCCTCTTTCCTGGGAACGGCCTGGTTGTCATAAATGTGATTCTGTAATATTATTTGTGAATAATTAATTATTGATTCATATGATAAGGAAATATTTATTTCTCATAAACTGTGTTTGTATTCAGATGTTGTGAATAGGGCTCGGTTAGTAGAGCGTGATAACGAGTCAACGCAACCAAAGGAGAGCAGTCGGCAAAATGATAATACCAGTGAGAGCAGTCATCGAAGCGGTGACAACAAGCGTGGAGGGAATCAACAGGCCAGAAATGGTAACCACTTCGGTGGTAATCAGGGCCAAAACAATAAGAATGGACATTTCAAGAAGAGGAGATTCAACAATGATGGAAAGACGTCAGCACCAGCACCTGTCGTTAAGGAAGGAGAACGACCACCTATCATATGTTTCAAATGCGGAGGGGAGGGGCACATCAGTCCAAACTGCGTGATGCCGTCCAAAGCATGTTATAATTGTGGAAGAGAAGGTCATTTAGCCCAATTTTGTCGTTTACCGAAGACAAATGCAGCTAGGATGGTGGCACCAAAAGCCGTCCCAGAAAAGTCAAAACCGGTTGTGCAAGGGAGAGCGT